>JAQFVV010000223.1:690000-1023265 GCA_028023455.1 Epiperipatus broadwayi | reverse complement strand
TTGTATGTATATGACTCATTTCAAACACACAGATATATTATTTAATTAAAAAAAAATTTATTTTATATATATGAGGATTTATATATGTGTATTTATTATTATAAATTTATAGATAGTTAATGAATAAACCATTATGTAGAGGGTAATAATATTTGGTAATGATTTATTATATATAGTTTTATTAAATAAGGTGTCATATTATTTAACTTTGGTTTTATTAAAATAGAGTAGATCAGAAAAGTGTAAAATAAGGCTATGGAGATTATTAGATTAGGAGATAAAAAAAATGTACACGTGTGAAAGAATGAATACATCTGTACAAACACAAAGATGCTTTTACACCTATTTCTGATGGCTATAGATTCCAGGTTTGTTGTTGTCTGCGTCTTAAGATTATTTTACAAAAGAGGTGCTTTGATGTAGATAACGATAGCGACCAATTTTAAGTCTTTATTAATTGTGACCGACGTCAAACTTGTAAAGCTTTGATTTTTTTTTTAAGATAGGGTTTCCAGATGGTTTTTTTTTTCTTTGGTTGAAATTCGCGATATAAATGATTGAAACAATTTTTTTAATCACTTGGTCATTAATTTTTTTAGAGAGATGATCAGTTAGTCATTAATTTTTTAGAGAGAGATGATCACTTAGTCATTAAAATTTTTTTTAGAGAGATGATCAGTTAGTCATTAATTTTTTTAGAGAGATGATCACTCAGATTATTATTATTAAAGTGAGATGTAACTCAGTGAGTATTATTTTGAGACTCAACTCAGTCGGTCCTTCCTTGTTGTTAATGTTAAAATGGGAAAAAGGAGAAAAGTAAGTGATTTGATTTTTTTTATTCACTCTTTAAAAATTGAGAAAGGGAATGAAGTCAAAGACTCTAGTATAAAGTCAATATAGACGAAGATGTGCGTCTATATAAACAATTTCCAGCAATATTAAAGAAGAGAGGAAAACATTGGAACAAGATTGAATTTAATAGAAGTTATTAACAATTATATAAATATGATATTAGCATATTTAGCTATGCATAATACTATGCCTCTGCATTGCTAAACCATATTTTTCTGCTTCCTGGTTAATACAGAATGAGTTAAAATCACTGATCTGTCTATGAAGTCATATATCAAGTAATAACCAACAAAATGATAGAGTTTGAAGCCAACCAGACAAGCTATATGGAATGCTTTGTTTCTAGTTCCTGGCTTATTAAAAGCTCATTGCCTTCGAATGAATGGAGAAGAGGAAATAGAGGGAAAAGAAAATTTATAAAAGCCATGTAGAACCAAGTTTGAAGCCATGAATCAAATTTTTGTTAGTTTACCTCAATCATCTAAAGTGTCAACAGCAATTATTTTTTTAAAAGGAGAGAGACAAGCAAATCCACCGGTACCTATTTATTCAAAAGTACTTATAATAACTTTTTTTTAAATGGTAGAAGGAAGCCAATCAACAATGAATACTAATAGAATTGAAGAAACAAGCAAGTCAATTGATTCAGCATTATCTTAAAAGTATCTGCAATAACTTTCTTTTTTTTGTTGTTGTTGTTGTTGAGCAAAGAAAAGCAGTCTGAAAAATTCAAACTCAGGACATTAATAAGAAGTAAAAAGTAAACGGGTAAATATGAACTTTCTTTAACCGATTTTATTCTTTTACTTATTAAAAGTAAACCTTAATTTACTGGTCAAAGCAATTTTCTTTTTTGATACAGAAACATTAAAGACTTGTTTATCTATAGTTATTTGAAATATCTCACAACATAGCACAAACATAGTTTAAATCTTTAAACTTAAATTTTTCATTAATTTTTTATTTTTTTATTATATATTGTAATGTTGAAATGTTTTTTTTTTAATTGTTCTTCAGTTGTTAATGATGATGAGCAACCTATAGATATATGCATTTATAATGTTTTTTTTATTTTTATTTTATCTTGTTGCATATTAAAAAATTAATATCATGTATTTTATTTTCTTTCGCTATAAGGTTGCAAAAGAAAAGAGATATTTTTATATATGTAATTTATGGGTATACATTTTAAACATATATGTTAACATTACCGAATGCGTGCATGTGTAACTGCTTATCCAAACACATCAAAGAATAGGTTATATATGATTAGTTCAAAATGGTAAATTGAAAAGTAGGGCATTACATTTGAATGGAAGTGAAATAACATATACAAGTTACACCTGAAATTTATTTTATGATATGATAAGTAAGAAAAGTCTTAAATAAGCATTTTATAGAATATGTATTTTTTTTCTAATATTGATTTAAGTCAGCTTATTTTGAGATATCAAGAAAAATGACAAACCTATATGTTAGATTTATTTGCTTATACTTATATTGATTTTTTATATTAATTTTTGTATTGAATTAATATGGTAATAAGCCATTTATTTAATTGTTGATTTGACTTTAAAGAAGGAAGGAAAGAGTAGTAGTGTTAATAAAATATAATTATATATATCTTAATTGGTTTCCGAGTTATTATTAAGAATATTGTGTTTTTTTTTGTCTTAATTCTATCATTTTAATTCATCATCATTGCTCGCAGTTATTAAGTATTACCATTCGTATATATTGAGCAATCACTTGCAAATATTAAGCGTCCACAACATAATAGGTAAACTGGAATGTTGATATTTAAGTATTTAAGGATTATGCTTGAGAATAACCAAATTTTGATAATTATCGTTCAACAATAGAGAGCTAAAATTGTGTTGTGTCCATGAGTTTAGATCAACCTCATCAAAGATGGATATCATGTTATTGGTTAAAAATGTTTCAAATAATACTATATAAAAGTTATGATCGCCATCAATCATCATTAATAAATTATAATCATTAAATTTAATGTTTAGCGTAATGAAAATGTTTTAGTAAATAGGGGTTTATAAAAAATTGAATATTATGCAAAGAGATTCATGATGATCAATCATCACTACTAGTATTATTAAATCCCAGTATGAAATAGGATAATTTTAATAGATGCCTATAAGTTTATAAAGATGAATTTATTGTTGTGAGTTTATTAATAAGCCATGGCTGGTATCATCATCACTATTATAATCATTATTATGATATCACTATTATTATCATTATTATTATGATATTATTATCATCATCATCATTATTATCTTTATTGTGATAAATAATCTATTTAAATGGCCATCAATATCAATAATGGTCTTCACATGCTTGTTTGGAAGCCATTAATAGGATTATACATGTCTGTTCATCAATATATGTAAATGAGCTAGCAATGTCTATAAGAATCTTTGATCTATAGTATAAACTTTGGTAATATTGGGATCTTGTAATTTTATCAATATAGATAAAATGTAAGAATGTCATTTTTTTTCATTAGTCATCCAAGTCATGTGTAATAAAAATGTACTGAATGAGTTTGAACTCAAGTACACTATAAATAGATACTTAACTAGATTGAAAACAATCTAGTGGCGCTCATGGGAAAACACATGTACTTAGCTAAACTGAATAAAGAGTGATATCATCCCTTTCCAACCTCATAATATTAGTTTTATAGAATATATATCTTTTTTGTAAGTTGTCATGAATAGCACCAGTGCGTGCATATGACCATGAATGGTCTTATATATTTGGAAAGAAGACTAGGAAGGATTCTTTGTTAGAAGAACCTAGTATTGGAGATAAGCGTAAGGCACTCCAGGAATTTCACAGTGGGTACTTTTATTCAGTTGCTATATTTAATATTATTTTTATTAGATGACAATGGCCAGTATGTTTTATTGTTCAAATGACTGCCCAATATATAAATAAATACCAATAATCTTTAATGCTGATATTTTCAAGTGGCACAGTGATTCTATAACTTCTTTATCTATGCTATGATGAATTAATATATAGTTACAAATGGTACAGATTGGATAGGCATATATCTAATAATTAATAATTTCCCCTATTTGAATATTTATTATGATTACAAATGTGACATATTAAAATAGTTACAAATTATAGTTACAAATGGCATGCCAAATAGGGATTGAAATATGCCACACACCTGAGAGAGGTGTATTTCTATTATATAATCTAAATAATTTCAAATCTTATATATATTAATTTTAAATAGTTACAAATGGCGCACCAACTAGGGCCCGAAATAAGCCAAATAATGGCTTGAAATACCTCACATACATGAGAGATGGATAGTATATAATGATGACAGATGTATAGTTTAAAAAAAAAAAAAAGAATATTTTTTTTTTGTGTGCAATTTTTTATTATTATTAGTGTATACAAATATTTGGCCTGATGTTTAGATGATGATGGTTACTGTTATTGCATTTTTGATGATGATAAATGAATACAGTCATTATAGAGCTTAGTTTCAATTTTTTAAAATATAATGATATCACAACTTATTATGTGTTAAAGTTAATAACACTGTTTTTTTTTATATATTTTGCTTATCAGTTAAATAAGCATTTGTAGAGTGATAATTTTGTTCATATTTGAAAAGTTTGTGTTATAGAAAATTTATGATTTTGGAGGTTGGATTGGATATTTGATTGTTGGAGTTTGGTTGGTTGTGTTACGGTTTTGATGATGGATGGAGAATTTTTTGTCATTGCCTTGAGAATGTGATGTATTCATGCCACTGGTGATTGATTTATCTCATTCACTGCTCCAACCCAGATTATAATATCAGTTGTTTTATCATGAAGCAGTTAACAGTAGGCCTGCCATGATTTCGCCTCTAAGACTCCAGAGAGAGCAAGGCATAATTTTTCTGATACATAATATTTCGCCTCTAAGACTCCAGAGAGAGCAAGGCAGTATTTTGTTTTACTGATATATAATTGTTGCCTCTAAGACTTTAAAAATAAGCAAGGCAGTATTTGACAAATTAAAGCCCCTAAGACTTGGACGCAAGCAGGGAAATGCAACAGTGTTTGCAATAAACTATTATGGGTTGTAGTAGCTTAGAGTGATTGAATTGGGGTGATCATCTGAGTGTTCATGGAACATTATATGCTTTAAGTGCAGTGATTGAATTCTTTTGTCTATCTCATGATTGTGAATTGCTAATCATTCTTTTGGCTGTCAATATCTGTCGGATCTCTAGAAGGATAGATGAGTATATAAATGACTTGAGACGTGAACTCTATTATAAATCTAGCACATATGTTATATAAGTAAATTTTTTTTTTTGCTTAGTGTATTAAAAAGGGCATAGAGAGAGTTAAGTTTTATAAAGGCATTAAGAACTAGATAAATGATGGCATAAAAAGGACACACATATGCAGAGATAGCTTTTTTTTAAATAAATGTTTTAAATAGTACTATGACCTCATACTTTATCAATCATAAATAGGTAAAGGAAAAAGAGTGATGATCGAGGTTAGGCTAAATAAAAGCACTTAGGATATAGATAGATTGATGGGGAGAATTATGGCTGAGAAAGAGTGGTTGAAAATTTTAAGGTATATGAGGATAGATAAAGGTGTTTAACTCTGGATGTATAGGAAATCAGGGAGCAGAACAGAATAAAGCAGAACAATAAAGCAGAACAGAATAAAGCAGAAAAGCAATTAGTAATATAAGTTTATAAATACGTATAGAAAAAAAAATAATATGGAAGGGGATAAAGAATTTGTCATGGAAGGAAAGGAGGAGGTAGAGAAGCAAGGCCCTCCAGAGTGGTTGCAAGTTCTAATGAGTAAAATAGATCAACAATCACAAGAGATTAAGGAAATGAATAAGGGCATGAACCAAATGAATCAGAAATTTGAACTACACACTCAAAAATTTGATACTAAACTAGATCAACAATCTCAAGAGATGAAGGAAATGAAACAAGAAATAAATCAGAAATTAGATCAACAGTCTCAGGGATTGTATACTAAAATAGATCAACAGTCTCAGAAATTGGATACTAAAATAGATCAACAATCTAAAAAAATAGAGAATATTGAAATAGAGTTAAAAAATAGATGGCAAGAGTTCGATGACAGATGTGACATAAGATATAAGGAACTTGCCGATAAATTGACAACAAGTCAAGAAAGTTGGGAGAAAAGTTTTAGTGTTGTAAAGGAAGAGTTAGTAGCTGTACAAGAAGGATATCAGAAAATGGTCAACAAAAATGAAAGCCTTAAAATAGCTCAGAATAATTTCAAAGAAAGTGTAAGCAGTGAGATTAATACTTTAAAATTAGAGGTAGCTGCTGTACAAAAACAGTTAAAAGTAGAATATAAAGATCTGGGAAAAAAGCAGGGTAAATCAGATCATGAGCTAAAGAAAGTACAGAACGAGGTACAGAGTATAGGGGAGCAAATGACAGGGACCACAAGGGAAGAAATAGAAAGTTTAAAACAAAGTATAATAGAATTAGAAGTCAATAGCCAGAAGGATCAAGTTGACTTTAATGAAAAGCTGGAAAATCAGCAGAGAATGGTAGTGGAGGAAGTCAAAGAATACCTGTGTTGCCAGGAAAAAGACCTAAACCATCAATTATTGATAATGATGGAAGACAAACTCACGGAAATAAAAGAAATGCAAGTTAAGGCAACCTCAAGTAGTGGGTCATGTAGAATACCACAAAGTTTAGGGCCCGAGATATATGAAAATAATCCTATAGAAATAGAAAGTGGGCAGATAATAGAAAAGGGTCCCAGAAGGACAGAGGAAGAGGAAGATAGTTTAATAAATGAGGGAAGAAGTAGCAACATAGCTAAATATATACAAGTGAAAGTTTTTAGGGGTGAATATGGGGAAAATCCCATTGAATATTTGAATGGTCTTGATGAACTGTTTTCTTTGAGTCGACTAAATGACCGAGAAAAATTAGCAGTCGCGAGCAACCACCTTCATGCCTCAGCAAAAAGTTGGTGGCATGCACTCTTTTATAGACCCGAAACATATGGGGACTTTAAGAGTATGCTACTTCAGACATTCTGGAGTGAAGAGAAACAGGATAGTCTAAAGTACAAAATTAGCCAGCAAAAATATACCCCTAGAGAAGGAACTTATACTCAGTTCTTCCATAGTCAGGCTGCTACTTTAAAAATGCTTACAGCATGTCCCTTATCTGAGCCCCAAATCATTACGAAAACCAGAAGGAACTTCCCAAAACAGGTAGAGCAGGCCCTAATAGCTGCTGATGTATATACCCCAGTAAATGTAGCAGACAAGTTTGAGACATTGGGAGCTACCAAAAGGATAGCTGAAAGTTATCATAGAATGGAGGATAATTATAGTTATAAAGTCTCCAGTATGAGAATGGGAACAAACCAGTTAGGACGACAATTTCCCACAAAACCTGGCAAACCAAACATAGGAATGCCTGGGAATATATATATGATAGCGGATGATGTGTACTCCCCAATAAGAGTGGCAGACCTGTTGGATGCCCTGGGAGTTATAGAAAGTAAAGCCGAAGGATATTCTAGAAGGCAGGAGAGATATAGTTATAAGATCTCAACCATTAGAATTATGAATAATCAGTTAGGCCGACCTTATCCCACAAAACCTAGCAAACCGAATATAAGTTGGCCTGGGAATAACTTCAATGATCTAAGTGACAATTGTAGGCCCATGATCAAGGAAAATCCAATAGCAAATTGTTCTGAATCAGTGGGTAATGATACATGAAGAACATTTTTTTAATAGTTCATGAGGATAGTCATCAATAATAGACCATAGTCAAATTTGTATTGAAGAAAAAACATGCATATATTAAGCATTTTGGTTTATGGTTTAGGGAGGTAGTTTCATAAGAGACTATCGGAAATTTTTTTTTTGTTTGGGAGTGAGGCAAATGTATGTATATGACTCATTTCAAACACACAGATATATTATTTAATTAAAAAAAAATTTCTTTTATATATATGAGGATTTATATATGTGTATTTATTATTATAAATTTATAGATAGTTAATGAATAAACCATTATGTAGAGGGTAATAATATTTGGTAATGATTTATTATATATAGTTTTATTAAATAAGGTGTCATATTATTTAACTTTGGTTTTATTAAAATAGAGTAGATCAGAAAAGTGTAAAATAAGGCTATGGAGATTATTAGATTAGGAGATAAAAAAAATGTACACGTGTGAAAGAATGAATACATCTGTACAAACACAAAGATGCTTTTACACCTATTTCTGATGGCTATAGATTCCAGGTTTGTTGTTGTCTGTGTCTTAAGATTATTTTACAAAAGAGGTGCTTTGATGTAGATAACGATAGCGACCAATTTTAAGTCTTTATTGATTGTGACCGATGTCAAACTTGTGAAGCTTTGATTTTTTTTTTAAGATAGGGTTTCCAGATGTTTTTTTTTTCTTTGGTTGAAATTCACGATATAAATGATTGAAACAATTTTTTTAATCACTTGGTCATTAATTTTTTTAGAGAGATGATCAGTTAGTCATTAATTTTTTAGAGAGAGATGATCACTTAGTCATTAAAATTTTTTTTAGAGAGATGATCAGTTAGTCATTAATTTTTTTAGAGAGAGATGATCAGTTAGTCATTAATTTTTTTAGAGAGATGATCACTCAGATTATTATTATTAAAGTGAGATGTAACTCAGTGAGTATTATTTTGAGACTCAACTCAGTCGGTCCTTCCTTGTTGTTAATGTTAAAATGGGAAAAAGGAGAAAAGTAAGCGATTTGATTTTTTTTATTCACTCTTTAAAAATTGAGAAAGGGAATGAAGTCAAAGACTCTAGTATAAAGTCAATATAGATGAAGATGTGCGTCTATATAAACAATTTCCAGCAATATTAAAGAAGAGAGGAAAACATTGGAACAAGATTGAATTTAATAGAAGTTATTAACAATTATATAAATATGATATTAACATATTTAGCTATGCATAATACTATGCCTCTGCATTGCTAAACCATTTTTTTCTGCTTCCTGGTTAATACAGAATGAGTTAAAATCACTGATCTGTCTATGAAGTCATATATCAAGTAATAACCAACAAAATGATAGAGTTTGAAGCCAACCACACAAGCTATATGGAATGCTTTGTTTCTAGTTCCTGGCTTATTAAAAGCTCATTGCCTTCGAATGAATGGAGAAGAGGAAATGGAGGGAAAAGAAAATTTATAAAAGCCATGTAGAACCAAGTTTGAAGCCATGAATCAAATTTTTGTTAGTTTACCTCAATCATCTAAAGTGTCAACAGCAATTATTTTTTTAAAAGGAGAGAGACAAGCAAATCCACCGGTACCTACTTATTCAAAAGTACTTATAATAACTTTTTTTTTAAATGGTAGAAAGAAGCCAATCAACAATGAATACTAATAGAATTGAAGAAACAAGCAAGTCAATTGATTCAGCATTATCTTAAAAGTATCTGCAATAACTTTCTTTTTTTTTTGTTGTTGTTGAGCAAAGAAAAGCAGTCTGAAAAATTCAAACTCAGGACATTAATAAGAAGTAAAAAGTAAACGGGTAAATATGAACTTTCTTTAACCGATTTTATTCTTTTACTTATTAAAAGTAAACCTTAATTTACTGGTCAAAGCAATTTTTTTTTTGATACAGAAACATTAAAGACTTGTTTATCTATAGTTATTTGAAATATTTCACAACATAGCACAAACATAGTTTAAATCTTTAAACTTAAATTTTTCATTAATTTTTTATTTTTTTATTATATATTGTAATGTTGAAATGTTTTTTTTTTTAATTGTTCTTCAGTTGTTAATGATGATGAGCAACCTATAGATATATGCATTTATAATGTTTTTTTATTTTTATTTTATCTTGTTGCATATTAAAAAATTAATATCATGTATTTTATTTTCTTTCGCTATAAGGTTGCAAAAGAAAAGAGATATTTTTATATATGTAATTTATGGGTATACATTTTAAACATATATGTTAACATTACTGAATGCGTGCATGTGTAACTGCTTATCCAAACACATCAAAGAATAGGTTATATATGATTAGTTTAAAATGGTAAATTGAAAAGTAGGGCATTACATTTGAATGGAAGTGAAATAACATATACAAGTTACACCTTACATTTATTTTATGATATGATAAGTAAGAAAAGTCTTAAATAAGCATTTTATAGAATATGTATTTTTTTGCTAATATTGATTTAAGTCAGCTTATTTTGAGATATCAAGAAAAATGACAAACCTATATGTTAGATTTATTTGCTTATACTTATATAGATTTTTTATATTAATTTTTGTATTGAATTAATATGGTAATAAGCCATTTATTTAATTGTTGATTTGACTTTAAAGAAGGAAGGAAAGAGTAGTAGTGTTAATAAAATATAATTATATATATCTTAATTGGTTTCCGAGTTATTATTAAGAATATTGTGTTTTTTTTCTTGTCTTAATTCTATCATTTTAATTCATCATCATTGCTCGCAGTTATTAAGTATTACCATTCGTATATATTGAGCAATCACTTGCAAATATTAAGCGTCCGCAAAATAATAGGTAAACTGGAATGTTGATATTTAAGTATTTAAGGATTATGCTTGAGAATAACCAAATTTTGATAATTATAGTTCAACAATAGAGAGCTAAAATTGTGTTGTGTCCATGAGTTTAGATCAACCTCATCAAAGATGGATATCATGTTATTGGTTAAAAATGTTTCAAATAATACTATATAAAAGTTATGATCGCCATCAATCATCATTAATAAATTATAATCATTAAATTTAATGTTTAGCGTAATGAATATGTTTTAGTAAATAGGGGTTTATAGAAAATTGAATATTATGCAAAGAGATTCATGATGATCAATCATCACTACTAGTATTATTAAATCCCAGTATGAAATAGGATAATTTTAATAGATGCTTATAAGTTTATAAAGATGAATTTATTGTTGTGAGTTTATTAATAAGCCATGGCTGGTATCATCATCACTATTATAATCATTATTATGATATCACTATTATTATCATTATTATTAAGATATTATTATCAACATCATCATTATTATCTTTATTGTGATAAATAATCTATTTAAATGGTCATCAATATCAATAATGGTCTTCACATGCTTGTTTGGAAGCCATTAATAGGATTATACATGTCTGTTCATCAATATATGTAAATGAGCTAGCAATGTCTATAAGAATCTTTGATGTATAGTATAAACTTTGGTAATATTGGGATCTTGTAATTTTATCAATTTAGATAAAATGTAAGAATGTCATTTTTTTTCATTAGTCATCCAAGTCATGTGTAATAAAAATGTACTGAATGAGTTTGAACTCAAGTACACTATAAATAGATACTTAACTAGATTGAAAACAATCTAGTGGCACTCATGGGAAAACACATGTACATAGCTAAACTGAATAAAGAGTGATATCATCCCTTTCCAACCTCATAATATTAGTTTTATAGAATATATATCTTTTTTGTAAGTTGTCATGAATAGCACCACTGTGTGCATATGACCATGAATGGTCTTATATATTTGGAAAGAAGACTAGGAAGGATTCTTTGTTAGAAGAACTTAGTATTGGAGATAAGCATAAGGCACTCCAGGAATTTCACAGTGGGTACTTTTATTCAGTTGCTATATTTAATATTATTTTTATTAGATGACAATGGCCAGTATGTTTTATTGTTCAAATGACTGCCCCAATATATAAATAAATACCAAGAATCTTTAATGCTGATATTTTCAAGTGGCACAGTGATTCTATAACTTCTTTATCTATGCTATGATGAATTAATATATAGTTACAAATGGTACAGATTGGATAGGCATATATCTAATAATTAATAATTTCCCCTATCTAAATATTTATTATGATTACAAATGTGACATATTAAAATAGTTACAAATTATAGTTACAAATGGCATGCCAAATAGGGATTGAAATATGCCACACACCTGAGAGAGGTGTATTTCTATTATATAATCTAAATAATTTCAAATCTTATATATATTAATTTTAAATAGTTACAATCTATATATATATATATATATATATACTGTGCCCTTTTCTATAGGTCAGTAATAGTTCATAACAGTCAATTACTAAAAATTTTAAATTTTAGAATATGTTCTTTTGATTTATTAATTATAATTTGTCAATTATATCTTTAAAGTACAATTTGAGGCTGAAGCAAATACGTAGTATATAAAATTATAGCGAATTATTTAAAAATAGTTAAGTAAAATTTAAAATATTGTTGCATATGGTTGTAAAAGCTGGCCATATTAAATAACACAGCTATAAATATTAAAAGTATATTTAAAAATTCGATTTTAATAGTTTAAAACGTATAATTTAATAAATGCTATATTTAAATTTGTAATCATATTTAAATAGTCAAAATTAATATAGTATATTTTAAAAATAAACTTTATGATGGTGAAAATTATATCTAGTTCTATATTTTTAAAATTATTCTTCCAAATTTTTTATAATTATTTTATATAATATAATAAGTGTATCAATTTTATTAGTCTAGGCAGAGAAATAGATTGAAAATCATCTGTCAAAGTTATTAATCATGTGACTTGTATACTATATACTTTCACACACGTGCTTGTTTGTATTTAAAGTAACGAAGTTTAAAATATTTTAAAAGTTATATTATAGAATTAGATAGAATTATTGCCTGTCATAAAAGCAAATAATAATAAATATTAAGTTAACTATCGTATGTAATGTTTTAAGTAATGTAATAAAGACGAATACATTCATAATATAAAAATTAAATATTTTATTTAAATAAAAATAGATAAATTGAATATTAAGAAATGGAATAAGTTATTAAATGTTATTTTAATAGTTATTTTAAAAGATTAAAATATTTAAATAAAGTTATAATTGAATTAAAAGTAGTATTTTAAATAATATTTTTAAAATTTATTACATCATAATTTCTAATTTTGAAATTCAATTCTACTTGAAATTGAAAATATGTAAATCTGTTCTCAAGCTAAAGTAAGAATTAACCAATAGGAATAGGTATTCTTACAGACTATAAATATGAATTGCATGGGGGGGAGGGTTATCGGGGGAGATTAATAATGTATTGAAACCAGAGAAAGGTAAATTATAGCTATCAAAGAGATAGTATTTTAAAATTATTATTTTAGTCAATTTAGAGCTCTCTCATAATTTATTTGCAAAAACTAATTAATATTTTAAAGTAACTTGCAAAAAAGAGAGTATAAACTAAAAAAAATATTTTAATAATTTCGTTTATTATGCTTTGTTAAATTTTTTAAAGTTCCTTTATCAATCGTATTTTATCTAAAAAATTTAACCTAAACTACGCAATAGAGATGGATATACTACAAAATAAAATGGATATAAATTGTAATACTGTAAAAATGTTTGGAATATTTGTTGATACAGCTTTATTAATGCATAACCAAAGAACTGTTTTGGTACATAAAAAACCACATCTCGGACATCATACGGAGTCTAATGAAAAAATTGAGACGCATTATTATTTAGATAAGTTTATCCAAAATTTATTTTTTAAAAGTAGTAATAAGACAAATATATCTTATGAATCGTTTATATAATATGATATTCAAAGGAGTAAAATGTTATATCCTTTCTGAAGGCAACATTTTTAAAAAAATATTTTCAAGAATCAAAGAAAGAACCCAGGAGAATATGTTACAGAAGCGTTTTTGATATTAAAACATTCGGTCTTAGAATTATTTAAAATGTATTTAGAAAAGATTTGTTTAAAAGTACTTGAAGTTTTTTTTTTATCATTATTTTTAAAAGAGATTTATAAAAATACCAAACGAAAGTTTAAGTGTATCAAGAAGGAAACATATATAAAAAAGTGAACACATAGTTGAATAAAAGATGGATCCATGGAAATACAAATAGTACTTAAAAGTTTATCGAATGTTTTTTAAAGTTAAATTAGATGGATTCATGCATCGGATACACAGAGAATATTGGTAGAGAATATTAAGAAGCTTCATGGGATTAATTAACATTATGATTTAATAATTATCGTCCTAAATACTAAAACCAAGGATTATTTTCTATAAATTTTACTAAATGGATTAATAATTATTTTATTTTAAACTTTAACGTGCTTGGAGAAGAACATTTTTAAAAACTCTAGAGAAAATAATAAACAGTTTGGACTTATCAGGAACTATCGTCAAGAAAATATGTAATTATAGTTTTGATTCCTTTTATTTTGTTAACCTAGTTTAAATCTAAATTTTTATATAAGATTAGGAAAAACATAAAAACATTAATTTATTAATATTAAAATTTTATAATATAACAATCTAATAATTTAGCTAAAAATATTTTAATATAAAGTGTATGGGTGTGAATTTTTTTTTTTTATATCTGCAATGTTCAAGTAGATAAAGGAAGCCTACAGAACACGATGATTAGATAAAGGTTATTGGTAATAATAATAACTATTGATAATTTATAATGTATATTTTCTTTTGTTTTCTTTAGATCATCCATAAATTGGAAGAATGAAGTGTAAAAGTTTTTTTTACTTATATGTACCGCATTTCATACAACATTTTAAAAAACATTATGAGATAGAATTGATTTGAAAATATGCATACGACGATTTTTTTTTTATTAGTGATATAATCCAACATAACAAATAATTATGTGATTCTTTTAAAATTTTCATGTTATTGGATATTCAGATATTGTCTAAGTAGATTGTATATGATTAGACATATAGAATAATGAAGTAAGCAGACTTTTCTTGTGGAACAGCTAGATCGTTTAACTATTAATGAATTTTATTTATTGTTTTGTAAATGCAGATAGTTATTTATCGATGTAAGATGTGGAAAATCTTGAGAAATAATATTGAGATAGTGGCTTGGAAGTACTTAGTGAACAGGAAACCAAGATGATGTTTTAAGAAATAGGATATTATAAGGAATGGAAATAATATTTAGTCTTTATGTGAATATCAGCGTAGTTAACAAAGCCCTATGACTGATACACATTTTATTTGGACAGTGTTTATATTTCTTTAAATAATTGATGTTCTAATAAAGCTGAAGAATAGCTTTAACATTGTCCCTGTACTAGAGGATATTAGGCAGGTAAATGTCATACCTCTTCGCACTGTACCATGATTTTGAGATATGTTAAGAGTAATACTCTAGCTTTCTTCCTTAATCCTATGCATCTGTTTTCACTATCTTTATTTCATGTAACTGCATTGTTTAGTAGGATATGTTTAAGAGAAATGATAAATATTTTAGAACTTAGGTTATGCTATCATTTTGTATAAGATTGGTTTATTTACTTAGAAGAAATAGGACGTTATAACTTAAAATTGAAGATCCAAAGTATCCTAAGGAAAGAAAAGAATCATAGAATATATTTTGAATTTTACTTCGGAAAATGAAATATAAATTTTTAAAATAAAGTATCTAAACAAAGATATTTTCTTTAAAGTGATAATAATTTTAAAATGCTTTAGTTTTATTTTTTTAAGTGAAAAATAAGTATTGCATATTTTTTTAAAATACAATAGTACAAAGTAAATTATGTAAACAATATGCATAGTATATTTTTTTGTTTATTGATTAACATAAATATATTGATGATTACACTTATATCATACTAAAGTAAGACTTAAAGAAGAATATATTATGATTAGTAAACATTGTGTGATAAATACTAAAATCTAGTACTGAATTTTGGATAATATTTTGTATAACATCTTTGACTTTGCAAGATGAAATTTTTTTTAATATTTTGAGAAGTCCATACTCATTATAAAATGTTGTTTTCTATAGAATGTTTTCTAAGTATGAATTTTTTAAAATAAGATAGTTTAATAATATTAAGGATAAAATGCTGTTGCTAATAAAGTAGATAAATATATTTGTAATAAGTTAACCATAATGAGAAACCAAATAGTAACATTTTTTTTTTTTAAATTTTGTCCTAAATCTAAATAAAGATATAATTGACATATAAATTATTTTTTTTATAGCCCAGTAGATCAAACTGTAAAGTAAAAAAAAGTTAAGGATATCCACTGTAAATAGTGTAAATAAATTGTTTATTTATTTATTGTTAGTAATAAACTTTGTTAAATTTTGTTATTTCAAAAATTTTGTGTCCGAGTTATTTATTTCTCCTACATCGCTGCATGAAATCACGATATATGCATAATAACTGAAACAAAGATATAATTTTGCACAAAAGATAAATAGAGAATTATTTTAAGAATTTTAAATATTTTATTGGTATTCATTGTGATTAAATAATCATAATCTTACATTATTTTATTGGTCATAAATCAGTTATCACAATATTATATTAAATTATATGCTATCAGTTGCCACACATATTTTTTTTGTCAGATTATTAAAATGCTACCACATATTTATTATATCATTACATGAAGATATAAGATCATATTATATTATTTTATTATGGTAATAAAATTATAAGTGTATAAGATTTGCAGATGATATGGCTCTTATTGCTGAGGAAGAAAAGGATCTTCAGAATATGTTGAATAAATTGGAAGAAGGATGTATGGCATATGGAATGAAGATTAATATTGAAAAGACTAAATGTTTATGGATAGGGAGAGATGCAAAAAGACTGCAAATTGGAATCCATGATGACATGGTGCAGCAGGTGAAAGGATTTAGATATTTGGGTTGTTGGTTGAGTGAGGATGGAAGAAGTGAAGATGAAGTTAAAAGAAGAATAGCATTGGCAAAGGTGACATTTGTAAAAAGAAAGAAGATATTCTGTGGACTTATGGAAAGAGAATTAAGGAAAAGATTAATTAAATGTTATGTGTGGAGTGTATTAATGCATGGTTGTGAGACATGGACATTGAGTAATAGAATTAAGAAACGACTGGAAGCTTTTGAGATGTGGACATGGAGAAAAATGGAAAAAATCAGTTGGGTGAATAAAATAACAAATGAAGAAGTTTTGAAAAGAGTTAATGAGGAAAGAAGATTGATTGAAAGTATCAAAGAGAGAAAGAGAAACTGGATTAAACATATACTAAGAAAAGATTATAGTTTAATGAAAGATGTTTTGGAAGGAATGGTGAGTGGAAATAAAAAGAAAGGACGGAAGAGATTGACATTATTGGATGATATACGAGATGGAAGGGGTTATGTGGAATTGAGGAAGTGGGCAAGGAAGAGAATGGAATGGAAGAATGGATGAACTGATGTAGTGACTACTCTCTGGACCTGTCTATTGGACAGACTACTATTGATGATGATGAATAAAATTATAGTAAAAAGAAAAGATATACAGAATTAGTTAAACAATGAAGAATATTATTACTGTTATTTATTGTTATTAGTTTCAGTGTAGTAGATTATGACATAAAATCCCTTCTCATATTTTACTACCTTAATTTTAAATTAACTTAGAATACACTTTATGAACCTGAGATTATTTTATTGAGCTAGATTATTACAAATAGAAGATTAAGACTTAATTATTAGTTTAGTCTTAGTGAGTAGTAGTTATTAAAGTCATAAGAATACTATGAGTTTGTTATTTAAAATAGTAATAAGGGGGATAGTGCTCTTATGCCATTGAGGTAGTATCCTGTGGGATATTGGCTCAATGTAATCTATCTTGTCACCTGTATTTTCACTTCAAGTCTCATGAAAATATTAAATATTTATTTAATTTATTTTTATAAACTGAACCTTATTTGTATTTTAAATTTGAGCTAGTGAAATATTTTAATTTTAATGCTGAATATTTTAGTTATTAATTATTAACTGAGATAGAACCCATTTTATTTCATATCGTATACTATTCTGAAGTGAGGATGCACGAGAGTACAGGTTAGAATATATATATATATATATATAATTGTAAATTAAACAGATAAATGTAACCCATTAAATAAGTTACACATAGATTATTATCAAAGTTCTTATCATAACGCTCACACTAATCAATAAAAAAAAATCAAATTTTACTCTGAAATGATATGCAAATGTCAATAAATTTTATATATTTTCAGTTTTTGCTTTTCTAGTTTCAACCTTTACTCGTTGGTGCAACGTTAAAAATTGTGATGTTATAAATGTAGAAGAATTGTCAGACAAATGTGAAACTCCATTTACTATAACTGAATGTGGACTGAGTGGAAAGTAAGTTATATATATATATATGTATATATATATATATATATATATACATATATATATATATAACCATGATATTCATATAATTCTATATATATATATATATATATATATATATATATTAGCATTATTGAATATCATGGAATCAACCAAAATAGCAGCATGCATTAGAGTGTAATCACACCATAAATAAGGCTAAAAAATATCAGTTGCTATTGAAACATATAAAAATTAAAGTGGGTTATTTGGTACAAATGTTAATTTTATATACAAAATAAAACAATATGAAATATTACCTTTCAATTTTTGTTTGAAAGTTACTGCTATTCTTAGCTAAACACTAAACGATATAAATTACATGAGACAATATTTATAAGTAAATATAAAAAAAATATCAAATTACTGTAGACAATGCATATGTTTATATTCATGTCTACTGACAAATCAGTAACACTGTATATTTTCCATATAATTTTTATTTAAAATATAATAAACATTACATAAAGGATTGTGCTTTTAGTAATACAGTCGTTATTATAATTATTATTATTAGCATTATTATAATTTTGGTTCTGTTACTTTTTAATATATATATATTGTAACCATATATTTTAGCATATAAATATATATATATATTGTAACCATATATTTTAGCATAAAATATAATAATTGATGTAACTATTATTAAAAAATTTCTCTGTCTTCTTTGGTGATTTGATTGGCTTGATTTTCACTTTGAACACATTACTCTCTTACATTATTTTAATAAATTTAAATTTGCTTCGTTCCATATCCTAATTCATATCAGAATGTTTAACTTTTTATAAATTTTGACAAAACATTTAATTTGGTAAAATAGTATTAAAATATAATATTTTGTTTTATTTGTTTAAAGTAGTCTTAAAAATTATTTCATTTGAATTAACAAAACCATTTGTTCATTTAAAATAAATTATTAAAAATAAATACAATAATTACGTAAGCGTCTCAATGTAAAAAAGAAAAGAGCGCGAATTTAGGAGGAGATCGTCTGTTAGTTTTGCTTTAGGAGGGAGAGAAAGAAAAGAAAATGGTAAAAAGGCAAATGGTGTAAATTTGATAAGCTTATTTTAAAATAGTTAACAAGTAAACGGATTACCACAAATTTTCTATAAATGTAAAAAATAATATTGTGGTATTTAATTATAAGATGAATTGCTAAATTTAAAAGTCTGTCAAGTCGGCTGGCCAGGTGGATCAAATCACCGGTAATAATTTCCCAATATTACATTTAAAATGTCGGAGCTTCCCAGTTTAAAAGAATTAATTGCAAGAGTTTGGTATGTTTTAAAATGTTTATTGTTCTACAATTTGGAAAAATTAAATAAGTATTTTAATTACAGAAGTTTTATAAATATGAAAATTTGCTTTCTAAAAAAGAAGAATTTTAAATTAAAGTAAATGTTAAAGTTATCAACATAGTTTAATATTTCCATCTCTAATTCTAATAAAAATATAGTATTGATTGATATTTAACTTTATAATGCCATCGTCAGTGTGGAATGATTAAATAAATTGCTATAATTAGTATTCTGAGATTTAAGCGTGGATAAATAAATAATAGCATGGATGTAATAAACTTGGAACATTTTTAATAGAGAAATGTAGAAATTAATAACTTTTGAAAAACATTGTCATTTAAGTTCTGCTTGTCATGTCTTGAAATTGTTTCATGTTTATGGAGCCACGTAAAATCGTTAATCTAATAGTGATTATAATAACTAACACAAATGGATAAAATTGCATGTATGGAATTCAACCATAATTATATTTATTACTTTGTACATTTATTGTTCGACACATCGTACATGGAATTCACGGATCATATTTGTCGTTATAAAATGCTCTACAATCTAATTTGTGACACACACACCTGCTAAAATTCATATATTGAACTCTAAAATGCTATACATTTAATTTGTATCACACACACACCCATTAGATTTTATGTATTTGATGAATAATTCATTACTTTAATTTATCGTTATATGAACTTGCATGTGAAGTTCATAAGTTATATTTATTAAGTTTAAAGTAATAGGGGTTGAATAAAATATTTATTCAAGAGAATAGCGCTTGCGAAAGGGCTTGAAAAGTTCTAAATGAATTTATGAGATGTATCAATTTTTCATGAGGTGTTTTGTGAGTCTTTCCAGATTTATATTCCTATGCTAATATTACTTATATTGCATTACACATGTTTTATTTTAAGCAAGATAAGTTAGTACATTAGTTGTCCTGATTAGTGTAACATTTTATTATGCAAGAACCCACATTTGCTAAAGTGTTAGTGTTTTCCGAATGATCAGAATAACTGAGGAGGATGATTTTGCACTTTAATGTGAAGTAAATAGTAATGTTGTTTTATAATGTTGAAAGGCATTAATCTGTGCCGGTGGTTAATCCGCAGATTATTTAATTGCCATTTTTTGTATTTTACATTCATTCCAGCGCTGGTGGTTAATCCGCGGAATTGTGTAATTATACGTATTACTTTATGATAGTGTATCAATCCACAAAGCGTTTAGTATTATTTAATTCCTCTGTGTAGATGAATGCATCCACAGGAATATGTTTTACTTCATAGATATAAGTTGGGCAAAGTATTTTAGTTAATCTGCTAAATCATCTTCTTCCATTTTTAAGTATAGTTAATAAGTTAGATCGTCAAATTGTAGCAGGACATTCTATTCAAGTTACTTCATAATAATTAACTGTCGGTTGATTATTATTTACCGGAGTGTAAGTTTAAATTCTCATTTTATTTAATGATTACTTTATAGCTAAATCCTACAGATATAATATTATTTATTATATTATTCTAATTTTACGGTATGGATTTATTGAATCTGGAAATGATGTTAAATACTTCATGAGTTGATGTTGAATTTAGTATAATTTGCTCAAGATTCATTATATCAAATTGAAATAAGGTATGATTAGGTTTTTAAAACCGTACCTATGATATGTTAGTGAAGAAAATCGATGGAATTATAATTTATTTATTTTATTTGTTTACTTATGTTTTTTAATTATTACATTAGAATTAATTACTTATTATTGATAAAATTGTAAATAAACGTTGATTTATAATTAAACTTTCTGTGCCGTTGCTATGTGTCATTCTTAAAATCAGAAATCATAAACCTTGGATAGAGCATACATTGAAGCACATACTATCGTCAACATGATATAAGAGTTTAGTAATATTTTGAAAAAACATTTGGATGCTTTTAGTCTTTGGTAATTTATGATGTGTAGGGTACAATAAAATCCCATTTACCTTTTCCATCATTTTGGCTTTGCGTAGTTGATTTTAGTATGCAATATAAATTAATTATTAGACTTGTAAACAGATTTACCAAATAATGATATGATTGAATATATTTACTTAACATTTTAAATTGTCATTTGTCAGTATAAAAAGAGTCTCAGTGATATAGTAAACTATAAAAGAACCCAAGTATTTATGTTTATTTATTGCAAAGCTTTACCTGGACTAGCATTTGTATTAAAAATCATATAGATGGTTTAAAATTTCATAATCTTATGTAGTTCAACAAATTATGCCATCTTGTACATGGTTGGCCATCGGGTCTCATACAATAAAAAATCGCAAATTAAGGTTTGTAGCATAATAACATTGCACTTATAATTTGTTTACTGTATTTTATCATACTACTATGATAGGTCATCGCGGTACACCCTGGCTGCGATCAAATTGAATCATAAATGTTTATGTTAGATCATGAGTTTGGTCTGTGGTAAGTTGCTCCAGATGTTGGTTGTGGTCTTTGGTGCATAAAATAGATAGCATAAAATGTTTTGGATACAGCTCTTAATAGCTGACAATGTGTAGCGGGAGGTGATCAGTGATCGAGGTAACGATTCTCAGTGCACTGATGTTTTGGTGATATTAAGTAGTTGACCACACTTTGTAAGGGTTACAAATTTTGGTGCCACAAGTGGTCGGTTCGATATGTAAGGGTTACAAATAGAGTTGGGACAACAATCGAACGGTTACAATATATATATATATAATGTAACCTTTAAAATGAATGATGATATGGGGGGGGTGACAACAAATAATGTGAAAGATGAAGAGATGAAACAAGGAAGGGAGAGAGAATTGGATGATGATGTGAGAAGATGAAAATGAAGGAAATGAAGATGATGATGATGATGATGAGATGGAAGATGAGAAAGATAATGAAAAAGGGAAATGAGAAAAAAGATGAAATGATTAGGATGATGAGGAAGATGATGAAAATAAGATGAGAATGGAAGAAATGGAAATAAAGGAAGATGATGATGATGTAAGAAGAGATGGAAGATGAAAAATAACCTATTAGAGATATGAGAAAAGGAGATGGAAATGAAATAATGAAATGGTGACACAATGAAGAGAGGAAAGATGAAATGAAGGGGATGACAAAGGCGATGAACAAATAAGAGACAAAAATGATGGAATGAAGAATATATAAAAGATGAAAATGAAAGAAATAAATGATGAAGATAATGATAAGATGAATATGAAGAAGATAAAAATGAAAGTGATGGAAATAAACTAATGTAAACTCATTTATTAGAGACTGCTAATGACTTGGGTCAGTGGGCTACAATAAAAACAAGGATGAATGATGATCCATCGATATATAATTGGACAGAGACCAAATCTAACACTAATGCAAATAACTATTATGGCATATTAATAATTTACCATAAATAATATAAAAAACAATTTAAATCATTATTTAATAGTTATTAGAATTGGCCTACTATCAGATCATACACTCTGAAGCAAACAAATGATACTTTGTTGGAAGGATTATCTCACGAAATTATTTTAACAAGGCAACAAGAGTAAACAATCTCAGGGGTTTTAAACTAAACTCTAATCATAATAAAAGTTTAAATTGCCTAATAAATGATTGCTTGGACTAATAAACAAGGGAGTGATATCTTGGCCGACCATAAGATAACTATCTTATGTTCCATCATGGCATAATAAAGAAAATATATCAATTTAAATATTTGATTAGTTAATCTAAATTTAAACCAATTATGGCCTATTACCCAAGACATCACCCGAGCTGGGAAAAGGACAAGGGTACTTTTTATGCCTTTCCACATACTCACAGACAACCTAATAATGACATTAAATGCCGATGGATTTTAAATTTTAAAACCATACAAAATAATGTAAGATAATGTGCAGCTTTAAACAAGGTAAATACTCTTCTGAATTACTAATATTCTTTATTTCACTTTGTATAATCTTCAGTCTAAAAAGATTTAATAATAATTTGAAAATCAATTTTAAAATGAACATTATATTAAGTCTCTGTAAATATGTGATTGTCTATTACTGTGATTCAATCTGAGAATCACAAAGATTAGCATAGCTTTATGTAATTTTAAACCAGTATGAAATATATTCTGTATGCTTTATGAAATTGTTGTGAACTTTTGGAACTCAAGACAATATCATATAAAAAAACATAAACTAAACTTTTAAAATTATAATAAATTTGGTTTATTAATAGCAATAAATAATAAATATTAACAAAAAACTATTGAAACAAACATTGGAAAATAGTGCTGTTATCATTTAAACATGTTGACTAATAGCCTATACTTTGACTTCCAAAAAATGCAACAATTTATTTGACTAAAATCACTGTTTATTCGTCTTTAATTTTTTTTTTTCAACTGTTTATTTTAAGAAACAACAAAAAAATACAAGATAAACAGAGGCTATTTTTATATTTTGTTTTATTCAAATAATCTCCTTAAATGATTCTAAATCTCTTTACTTTAATTATAATGGTATGAGCTTAACAAACATTACCTTAAGGTTAATTGACACATTTCACAATACTGTGGTGTTATCTGACAACCAGAATAACACACTAACAGGTTTATATTGTATACCATGAGCTAAGTAAAAGCTAAGCTGGAATTAGCATATAAATTAATATATTTTAAAATTATCATTAATTACACTGGCACTATTAAGATTATAGCTAGTGATGCATTTAAGAAGTCATTTATACACATATTTCAATAAATTCTGTCCAATAAAAATAATTAAACCAGATGTTGTAAGATTGGAATTTAAAAGACTTACAATTCCAGCAGCAAAAACTCTGGAAGAACATATTAAACTTAGTATGTGTGAATTGCCACTTATACCCACATGCATAATCTACATATTTAAAAATAAATTTTTGTTTGTTGGTTTGTGGATGTTAAAACTATCATAACAGCCAAATTCAGACATTGATATATTTTTAAGTATTAAAAATACCTAAATACATCCTGAAGAAACAAAGTTTCTCAAACAAACATATCTTGTCATTACATATCTAAAAACAAATGCAATTTCACCTACTGTGATGGAAATAGCATTAATACATCATGGGTGATAGGCCAAAATAAATACACTTATGCTCCACAGAGCTGAATAACTTCCTAAGAATGTGGTGGCTTCTGAAATACCTATCTTTGAGGCAGACAAAAGGATGCCTGGACCTTGTCTCAGCACATTAGGAACAGGAAAAATGCACCAGCAAAATGTCTGATTTTCTTCATGGGATCTAAACACTTCAAGATATGTGATTACAATCACTAAAAATACAATATCTAATATATAATAATTCTCACTGGGAATGAGCATTATCACCTCATGTAAAGGCAATAAAATAAGAATGGAGGATCTTGTCTTCACCATCAGGCATAATAATATTAGTCACCGAAGCCTTGCTCTATGAGGCTAACAAATACTTGACTAATTACAAGATATAAACATCACTGTAACTGACTAAGTCATCAACAAGAATTTTAAAATACAATATGTATAATCAATGTCAGAACCAACAATGCAAACTATGTCAACCAACTATATAAGAATTACTTAAAAGATAAATGCATATAAAATTCTAGGAAAAGGTACAATGCACACATAATAAAATATTAAATACTAAAATATAGTGGCTACTGGACATTTAAAAGACTGAAAATTAAGTGCGAGAAAATTAATTATCAATGCATATATAAAAAAAATATTTGCGCTTATTATTAAGGTAGCATTTATAAAACAAATGAACAGAATACCCTCTGATAAACCTCTTAGGCTGATTTAGACAAAACCAAGTAAAACAACATACATTTAAATTAGCTAAGAATGAGATATTAAAATCTCCAGGGATAAAAATTATTAATATATATTATCTTGTGAAACATTTATCAAATATAATAATACTAATATTACCCAAGAATGGAAGAATGGCTACTCAGTATAATAAACTCATTAAGACTAAATTATAAAATTAAATCACCTGGCGTACTTATACCCAACAGTATTACACATATTTATAAAGTAAATATTGCATAAATATTTTTTCCAGTTTTTTAAAAAAAACAATAAAACAAGCAAAATAAAAATACAATAACTTTAGTTCATAGTTTCAGCTCCCTCTGTATTGGCTTTTTTTTTTTTTTCAAAAATAATCTTTATTTGCACAAAAATTAAAATATACAAGTATATTATTTATTGAATAATATTTATCTGATGGTGTGAAGATTCTGATCAAAACATTTAATTTATATATGGCAAATATTTTCAAATGAAACATATTCAATAGTTCTTTAAAGTTAATGCAATTCTTCCTTTAATGACATTTTTAGTTTACATAAGCACTATAATAAAACAGTAATAATAATACTGCTACTAATAATAAGCAAGCGATAAATGGTAGGTAAAACAAATGATTCAGCTGATAATATCATTATGGGATCCCGGGTTTACTTAGACAATAATACTGCTTTAATTTCATTCCATTTCTTTTTATATTCTTTTTAAAGAACGCATTTTTAAGCAGTTTTCTTTTTAAAAATTTACTCATATACAATATTTTAAAATCCTTCCAAATAATTTCTCAGTACTTTTTTTAAAATAAAAGGGGGATCATTTTACAAGCAGAGAATTCAATCTGTTCAATGAGTTAGGAATAATTATTGCAATTTAAAGAACAGGTATAAGCGTATATTTCATTATAAGTTTTTTACTTGCAAATTATATTCTTGTATTTCATTTTAAAAGAATTGGTTTAAGTAAATATTTCAGTTTATTATAACTATACTTTAAACATTTAACTGATAAAAGTTCTTTCTTAAATAATTGCAGTTCAAAATATTTTTATAAAACAATTTCAGCAGCAGGTAGTTAACATAACGAAGAATGTTTTTTTTTTTTTTTTTACCTTAATGTCAGGCATACTTAATATAATGTTGGAACTTGGAATTAGCTAGAAACGAAAGAAACAAGGATATTGAAGCTTTTTAAATATAATTAAGTTACTAGACATGTTTGTAAATTTTCCTCATTCAAATTTTATTCTATTTAATAAATACCTGAGTAAATTTAGACTATAAAGTTCAGTGCAGTAACAGTTATTTAGCCATAAATATAATAACTGCATATATTTCAAATTAATTTCACAGAAGTTATAATTTATGTGGTTAGTAGAGAAGATAGCTCAAATAAAATTTCATTTTAACATTTTTATGATAGTTCTTAAAGGTTAACTGAAAGTTCAATGTCAAGAAATGGGTTACCCATTTTTAATCTCATTATATAATAACTGATGGTCCTTTAACCATTTTTCCACAGAACATCTCGATTCACTGATACATAATTTATTACATCCACATGAAACCTGATAAATTACATTACTTCTTTGCATTTTTTACCATTAAATTGTTTGTTTGTATAATACATACAATATTTTTTATAACAGGTATTATACTTATATATATTAAACCGTGTTCGAATCTGTGCATTCGAAACACCGGTCTCTTAGTCAGAGAAGAACATACTCGGAGAGTATGTATGCCCAAACGATAGCTATAGAGTATATAACTAACATTACATTTTCAGGACATAGCTTCTTCTTGGCTGTTGAGTTGAACACCTCGTCCAAAGCACTTTTTTTTGTTTGTGTATAAACACAGGCGCCAGCTATCTATTCAAGGATGAATAAATAACGCACTTTGAGCAATGACCACTAACTCAACACCTAAATCCACGACTAGCTCAGCTGTTTGTAATCACTAATAGATTATACATAATTAGTGGTTAAGACTTGATAAAAGAATTGTAAAAAAGAATTTATAAAAAGAATTGATAAAAGAATTTGGTAAAAAGAATTGATAAAAAGAATTGACCGACAAATAAAGTTTAATTTTAAAGATAATTTATTAACTAACATTTATTTACTAAATTTAAACATTCTAATAAAACATACGCATATTTTAAATTAACATTTCTAAATAGTTTAAATATTCCTATAGATTTAGTAACAGAACACTCTAATTTAACTAATAAACATTGATATAATGATCACGCACATATTAACTCATGCACACACATAATTATGATAATAAAGGACTACATAGAATTTGAAATTTAATAACACACATCAATAGTTCATTTATGTATAATATAGAGTTCATATGATTAGACTCTTGAAAGATTCGTACGAATTAATGCAATGCAATGGCTATTACAGTATAAATGAAAATAAGCAAATGTTTTACCTAGGATTTTGAACGTAGATTTAACACTTTGTTTTCTTCTTGTTTGTTGTTTCTTCCAGTATGAATACTTCCAGCCGGTTGGGACGTTTCCTTGCTGAGTTTCCTGATTTTCATGATTATTACTATCGGAGACAAATAGATACTGACGGAGATTTTCTAAGATGTTAAGCTGACATTATTTCACAGGCAGATCTGCTGTTTTCTCGGACATCTGGGCTGGAGATAAACGTGCGTTCCCAAGATCTTCTCAATGCTGCATTTTGTTTGTTAACTGCTCAATTAATTTCTGAACTGCACTACTCAATTACTTTGTGAACTGAACTCACTCAATTAATTTGTGGAATGAATTGTCCGATAAAAAAAGGTCTATTTATACCTGCACCTTGTTGTCTTTCTCCTATCTCCGGCAAAGATCTGTTGTCAAATTCCAATGATAATCATTTGATAAACGTGTTTTGGAAGATTGCTTAATTAGTAATAGCCTTGCAATAAAACATGTTGTTTTATTTTATTAATAGCCATTGCCGTGGTTTGAATGATAATCTTCTTTTATTTTGCATACATTTTATTTATTTACAAATCGCACATATATACACACATATATTTTTAATACAATTTACTATTTAGTTTTAACATTATTTTTTCTTTAATGAAAAGAGATTGGTATGTTTTTCTTTAATGAAAGATTATTTTAATAATATAATTTTAGATAAAATTATATGTGCCTATATCAATATAGGTACATTACACCGCCCCTTCTTTTTGAGAGCAAAATGCGTCATTTTTGACCATTTTATCTCTGACAACATTAAATATTAATTTATCATTCCTTCTAAGTTTGCCTTTTTTATATCTTTTTCTTTTCATACTAAGGGCTTCTCCAATTATGCTTTTCTTCTTTCTATGCTGGTAACATTGCTTACAATGTTCATCCTGGATAATGACCACGAGGACAAACTAAATTTGTGGCACAGGGAACATTTGTTAAACGAAGCTTCAGCTGCCGATTCTCTTGATCAGACTTTGACTAAGAAAAGGTGGCTGCAAATGGCAGAAATTTCAACTGTCCATTTCTGACTTACGCCCTGGAAAACGATTGCCGATTCTCTTGATCGGACTTTGACTAAGCAGCTGCAATGGCAGGAATTTTCAACTATCCATTTCCGACTTACACTTTGGAAAACAAGGTACAAGATATGGGGATTCTCCCCTGAAAAGTGACTTATGACTTACTCTGGTTGTTGCCAGTGTGCTTTTTAAAAGAGGAATGATCCCGGCCAATCTGTTGCGGGTACTAAAATTTATCCAGTCAAGAGCTTTAAACTTAATCCTTATCTAACTTATTTCAATACTACCCTCATCCCTTTAGATTCGAGCCCTTATATGCTCCTAATACAACTTAGATTGACTTTCATTTATATTATTTTTAAATTCATTATGAACATTATTTAAATATTTAGTTTTACGATACTTATTTTAAACCCATACGAACATTATCCATATTTATTTATGCTACAATATTATTTTGAAACTATCACGGACACATATTTATTTATATTGCAATATTACTTTAACCCATTACTTTAACTTATATATTATCATGTGTATATTCAAAAACTATCTTATTTTACTGCTCTTTATTATTATACAAAGATTTTATTGGACTTGATTACTTTAAACCATTTATTTACTTCCTTTTCTTAACTTATGGTATTCAAAACAAACTTTTATTTTAACATGCGTATATTCAAAAAACTATTTTATTTTACTACAAATATTTTATTTATTTTCTACAGATATATTATACTTATTTATTTAACTTGTTTTTATTGGTTTTTAGTTATTTGAACTGTTTATTTATGAACATTTCCTTAATTAATATGTGCATGGAGAAAAAAAATCTTTTATTTTGTGAAGCCTCTGTTATTATTATTTGACAAAACAATCCATCATTTTAAATAGCCAGATTCTAATTCAGGCTTTTCCCCTACATCAAAATAATTATATTAGACTCATAGTCCATTTCCGGTCTTTTTTGTTTATTTCCTTTACTATTCCGCCCGATTACTAACTTTTAAACTATGTCAGGCAGTTCCTTCTTTCTTTCTACTAATTTTATAATATAAATCATACTCCATATTCTCACTTCTATTTCTTGATTAAGATCTATTTTATCTCTTTCTCTTTCCATTCTATTTTCTGCCTTGTAAATTAGAAAACTTTTAAGCTTTACAGACCTCCGTATTTTTCCTAATCGTGAATATTTTTTCCTAAGCTTCCTCTTTGTTTTAAATCTACAGCGAATGTGAACATTTACTTTAACCTTTTTAAATTTTTGTAAAAACTTTTCTACACTATCTACTACCTTGAACTTATGTTTGTCTACTTTATTTATCACAACGCTATCTGATTCTAATTCAATTTCTATGTCTTTTATCACCTCAACTTCCTTTTCAATTTCCTGACTTTCTTTAATTAAATCTAACTCTATAACTTCTTGGTTCTTCTCTACCTTTACTGTTATCTCACATCTTATTGCTCTTACTTCTCCTCTGAGTTCTTTAATTTCTGTTTTAATCTGACTAATTTCTTCCTTCAATTCTGCTTTGAGTTCTAACTGACCTTGCTCAAATTTCTGACACAATTCTTGTTGACTTTGTTTAATTTCTTGACGCATTTCTTTTATCAATTCTTCTTTGAACTCTTGCATCATATTCATCATCATTTTCATCATCATTCGCATCTCAGATACTTCTTCTTTCTCCTTTTCTACTAACTGGGGATTTTTAAAATATATTGGGCTTTCTTTCGGATCCATTTTCGAAAATTTCAATTTTAAAGCACTAGCTCTTATGTTAAACTAAATTTAAATACAACTTATTTATTTTTTTTTACTAAGACAGAAACTCATTCTAACTCCACCTTTTTAGTCCTTTTCTCTACCCAATCTTAATGCTTTAACTCCGCCCATAACATCATATTGACTCTGATTTGATAGCGTATATGTCAAAATCTCTTTTCATTTCGGAAAAAAAAAGTTTTCGGTCAGATTCTTTTTTTTAAAATTAAAACACTTTTACATACGTAATTTAACTTTTTAGATTTTTATTTTCAACAAGAACAAAGTATTTAATTAACTGTCATTTATGACAAGTTCGGCCCACATTGGGTAAAGCCATTTAAACCGTGTTCGAATCTGTGCATTCAAAACACCGGTCTCTTAGGCAGAGAAGAACATACTCACAGAGTATGTATGCCAAACGATAGTTATAAAGTATATAACTAATGTTACATTTCCAGGACATAGCTTCTTCTCGGCTGTTGAGTTGAACACCACATCCAAAACACTTTTTTTTTGTTTGTGTATAAACACGGGAGCCAGCTATCTATTCAAGGATGAATAAATAACGCACTTTGAGCAATGGCCACTAACTCAACGCCTAAATCCACGACTAGCTCAGCTGTTTGTAATCACTAATAGATTATACATAATTAGTGGTTAAGACTTGATAAAAGAATTGTAAAAAAGAATTTATAAAAAGAATTGATAAAAAAATTTGGTAAAAAGAATTGATAAAAAGAATTGACCGACAAATAAAGTTTAATTTTAAAGATAATTTATTAACTAACATTTATTTTCTAAATTTAAACATTCTAATAAAACACATGCATATTTTCAATTAACATTTCTAAATAGTTTAAATATTCCTATAGATTTAATAACAGAACACTCTAATTTAACTAATAAACATGATATAATGATCATGCACATATTAACTCATGCACACACATAATTATGATAATAAAGGACTACATAGCATTTGAAATTTAATCACACACATCAATAGTTCATTTATGTATGATATAGAGTTCATATGATTAGACTCTTGAAAGATTCGTACAAATTAATGCAATGCAATGGCTATTACAGTATAAACGAAAATAAGCAAATGTTTTACCTAGGATTTTCAACGTAGATTTAACACTTTGTTTTCGTCTTGTTTGTTGTTTTTTCCAGTATGAATGGTTCCAGTATGAATGCTTCCAGCCAGCTGGGACGTTTCCTTGCTGAGTTTCCTGATTTTCACCATTATTACTATCGGAGACAAATAGATATTGATGGAGATTTTCTAAGATGTTAAGCTGACATTATTTCATGGGAAGATCTGCTGTTTTCTCGGACATCTGGGCTGGAGATAAACGTGCGTTCACAAGATCTTCTCAACACTGCATTTTGTTTGTTAACTGCTCAATTAATTTCTGAACTGCACTACTCAATTACTTTGTGCACTGAACTCACTCAATTAATTTGTGGAATGAATTGTCCGATGAAAAAAGGTCTATTTATACCTGCGCCTTGTTGTCTTTCTTATATCTCCGGCAAAGATCTGTTGTCAAATTCTAATGATAATCATTTGATAAATGTGTTTTGGAAGATTGCTTAATTAGTAATCGCCATGCAATAAAACATGTTGTTTTATTTTATTAATACCCATTGCCATGGTTTTAATGATAATCTTCTTTTATTTCACATACATTTTATTTATTTACAAATCGCACATATATACGCACATATATTTTTAATACAATTTACTATTTAATTTTAACATTATTTTTTCTTTAATGAAAAGAGATTGGTATGTTTTTCTTTAACGAAAGATTATTTTAATAATATAATTTTAGATAAAATTATATGTGCCTATATCAATATAAGTACAATATATATATATATATATATATATATATATATATATATATATATATATATATATATATATAACCATTGTACAATTACAAATATCCAGTAACGCCCTCTATTTAATAGTCCATATCTCAATAATAGCTTATATTGAGATATAGATTATTAAAGAGAGGGTGTTACTGGATATTTGTAATTGTATAATGGTTTATATATTTATATGATTATTTCAGTTAGTGTGAATAGTAACTTTATTTTCATATATATATATATATATATATATATGAAAATAAAGTTATATATATATATATATATATATATATATATATATATATATAAATTATAACAATTCTTATTCCAATTATAATAAATATATATAATTATTAAAAACAATACAATAATTAATAATAACAATATTTTAAACAAATATATAATCAATTTAATAAATACTTAACTATCTATGATTTTCAACTAGACTCAAATTTATTAGAAAAACCGTTACAAATGTAAACAAAACAATACTTCATACATCAATTTTCCCACAATTCATTAATTTTTATATTTGTCTGTCTATTTATCAACTGTTCTTTTCACTTTTTATTAACATAGCTTCTTTAATTTTCGTTTATTATTATTTCTTTCAATACATAGAATTTTAACTTTATTAAAATCAAAATCAAACCATAATTACTTTACATTATGATCAAAAATACTGATGGTGATACATCATCATTTCTAACATTCTCTTTCTTGATTTTTCACTTGTTTATATAATAACAAATCCCCTTGATCTTTTCTCCAATTACACAATTCCCCAATATATGCCTTTCCACAAAAACATAGCCATTTATATATTGCACAACTTTGATTTAAAATACCACACCTATTTTTTGAATTATTTATTAATCTATTTAAATTAGGAGTAGATAAAATGCAACTCGACATATATTTTTATATATCTTTTTATAAATTTAACCTGTTCATTACAAATAAATGGTATTGATATCCAAGTATATTTTATTTTATCAATATCTATAGCATCTAAAATATTTCTATTATTATTAAACTTAGTAACAATATTATAAATTAATTTATGATCATATCCAACATTTAACAAATCCATAATAAATATATTTATTTACTTATTTTATCAGAATTATATTTACATAATTTATTATTCCTAAATAAAAATGATTTTAAACTGGATAATTTATGGCAATTGGCACATTTGAATACCAAGGAATATATCCTCTTTTTTCAATATCTTTTATTACCATACAATAATCTAATTTATTTTTATTACGTGTAACTTTAATATCTAAATACTGAATTGACTTTTTTTCTTCAAAAGATTTACTCCATTTTAAACCTTCTAAACTATTTAATTCATTGAATAATACATTTATAATATCTAAACTTCCACAAACGAAAACATCATCAACATACCTGTAATAAATTTTAATACCTTGGCAATATATATTAGTATTAAGAATTATATCTTCATATCTTGATACCACAAAACTACATATTTGTGAAACTACAGGAAGTCCCATAGGCCATCCATAATCCATTTTATAATAATTTTCATTAAATATAGCATATATATTTTTATCAATAAAATATAATACATCATTTACAAATTTTACTTTTTTAACATCAACTTTTTTTAACCTTAAAGCATCTAATATAATTTTTATTTAGGAATAATAAATTATGTAAATATAATTCTGATAAAATAGGTAACATAAATGTATTTATTATGGATTTGTTAAATGTTGGATATGATCATAAATTAATTTATAATATTGTTACTAAGTTTAATAATAATAGAAATATTTTAGATGCTATAGATATTGATAAAATAAAATATACTTGGATATCAAACCATTTATTTGTAATGAACAGGTTAAATTTATAAAACAGATATATAAAAATATATGTGAGTTGCATTTTATACTACTCCTAATTTAAATAGATTAATAAATAATTCAAAAATCGTTGTATTTTAAATCAAAGTTGTGCAATATATAAATGGCTATGTTTTTGTGGAAAGGCATATATTGGGGAATCTCGATGTACATTGGAGAAAAGATCAAGGGAGCATTTGTTATTATATAAACGAGTGCAAAAATCAAGACAAGAGAATGTTAGAAATGATGATGTATCACCATCAGTATTTTTTGATCATAATGTAACATGTAATTATGGTTTTGATTTTGATTTTAACCCTTAAACCGCTAATTAAATCATTGGTTGTATGAGATAAAAATCAAATCTTTTAATTGGCCAACTCACAAACTGAAGACAAAGCCTATTGTTAAAACATATTCGCCTATAATATTAAATTCAACTCAGATACATTTATAAAAAGTATATAATTAATTTTTCAGGTCATGAAGAAAACGAAAGTTCTTTCAAAAATAAATTGCTATTTATTTATTCTAAGATATTGTATATCGGCAACATAAAAGTTATAATGTAAACAAAAAGATCGACTTTTACGTTATAGAAAAGTAAATATTTCTTTTTACTACATCTTCAATATATTTACTTAAATCTTCAATATTTTTGAAAATAATTTTGTTTTTTTATTATTCTCTCTGAAAATTATGTTTAATTTCCATAAATATTATTTAATAATAATTTAAATCGTATTCGAAATGAAAATCTCAGCGTTTTTCTTTATTTTCTTTGATCAGGCAGTTTCTTTGTTCTTTCCAGCCAATCAGAATGTCTTTTTCGGCTGAGAGCATGCTAAGAACCAATCACAAATAAGTTCCTTCTTTGTTTAGGTTTAAATGCGTTTTTATTTTTTACTTCTAAAATAAATCGGAAGATGTCACCATCGTACAGAACTTTTAAAAACGAATTCAATACGTATTTAACGGATTTTATCGTATAAAAACGAACTGAGTTAGAGTGATTTTAGATGTCGACGAGGAGTCTCGTCGAGCGCGGGAAAAGGGTTAATAAAGTTAAAATTCTATGTATTGAAAGAAATAATAATAAACGCAAAATTAAAGAAGCTATGTTAATAAAAAGTGAAAAGCAACAGTTGATAAATAGACAGACAGCCAATATAAAAATTAATGAATTGTGGGAAAATTGATGTATGACGTATTGCTTTTGTTTACATTTGTAACGGTTTTTTCTAATACAATTTGAGTCTAGTTGACAACGACTACATAGATAGTTGAAAGTACTTCTATTAAATTGGTATATATTTGTTTAAAATATTGTTACTGTATTAATTATTGTATTGTTTTTAATAATTATATATATATATATATATATATATATATATATATTGCTATAATCTAATCCTTAAAATTAAGTGACATTTATTTTAATGTTATAGTTTATATTGTCGATGCTTGATGCTAGGACAACATATATATATATATATAGGTGACATTAAATAAAATAAGATCCTGATTTTACCCATTTTCTATTTATAATGCTGATAACTAATAAATCCCACTTTCATTGATATTTGAAAGAATATGTTTCTATAAACAATATTACTGGATAACATACAATAAGCTTATAATAATAGATTAATCTAATGGTCACCTTATAAGATTGATAAAATAACAATAAAATGTTCACAGTGTTATTTAAATTGATAGATTTATTTTAATACATGGATAGAATTATTCCATTCTAATTATATTAAAAATAACTTTGCAAAATAAAATATTAATTAAGATAAACACAACCTGGAAGGCAAACATATTGCAATAAATCATAAATTGATGGGTGATTAATAACCTGGATATAGATGTTTTGTTTTAAAAAGGGAGGGTTATTTTGTGGGCTCATGAGGTTGTGTTTGATTGCTATATTAATTTAAATGGGTAACTACATAATATCTAATAATCATAATAAAATTGCATGTCCCAAAGTATAAAAGAAAATTATAAGAACATCAACACAACATGTAACGAAGGATAGTTATTGAGAGTAACATTAATTTTAAAACATGAAATGAGACTATACAGTTAAGTCAAAGGCATTGAAAGGTCTAATCTGCAAAGGTTGACAATTTAATTAAAAGGGTAAAATTTCTTTGGTGGTGACATTGATAGGTTATCTTGCAAGGAGATGGAGGTCTACTCAGTTTGCAGAATACAACTTGTATTTGATAACTATTTAATTCCATGGATTAATTCCTTCTTTAGTGTCAGGAAACTTGCATTTAAGATATAAAAGTTCATGTTTCTGATTTATCTATTTATTATAAAAGTGACATTTTAATGGCATGATATCAAAAAAGTCAGGAAAAGTGATTTTATTCTTACTACTTGGGTGGCATTCTTAATTTTCAGATAATGGCATGAGGTATGTTTGCAACATACTTATTCTAGAAATAAATATTTTTTGATACTGATATTGAACCCTATTTATATTCTCATGAGTTATTCCAGCAATGCTCTTAAGAGTTTTCTTGCCATGAAAAAATGTGAATTTAATTGAGATAACAAAACTTATGCCTTTGTTTTAAAGAATGCAAATATTCAATAAAGCCTAGAAATTATATTCAAATCTATTTCCAGATTTCAAAATAAATTTGAAGAAATATTTGGACTATAACAATTTCCATTAACATGATTATTTTTAGATTTATGTACAATTTTAATTAATGAAAGCAATTTTGTATGATTCATACTTTACCATGCTTCCATCTTATTTAATTACTTTTGAGAAATTTCCCAACATGTTGAATCATCCTTTTTACTTTTTATATAAAATAATGTTAATAAATATAAAATAAAATATTTACACTAATATTAAAATATTATGTACATTCAACCCATTATATATATATATATATATATATTGTAACATCCACAGCTATATTAGGGTTTTTTACAAGTTAACTACCCATACTCTGTGACCAAATTAAACACTATCTATTAAATTTTTTTGTCAGAAAATTTAGTAAGATTTAATGGATGCAATTACCTTTATGGTCACACAACACCCTTTCAACTAATGTAATTACTAAAGTAATGGGAACAAGTAGGCCAGCTTTTAATTTATTTGAAAGGTACCAGGATTCTGTATTGGAATCCATTGGCAAAACTCCTTTTATTTAATTAGTTACGATGAAATTATCTGGAATCTCCAGAGAATTGTGTTTCAGTACAGTGTTAGCAAAGATAAATTATATTTTCAAATCTTACTAATTAGCATTAATAAATTTATTAATAATCATTAATAATGCACAATGAATAGTTGGTATTAGAAATACATACTTTTCTTTTAAAAATTATAATATTAAAAATCAATTAAATTATTAATTAATTAATTGGAAAGATTGCATGCACACCAATCCTGACATTAATCAATTAATTAAAAAAAAACAGTTCAAGAATTATAGTTCTTAGATAACCAAGAGTCACTTGAATAATAGAATTCAAAGTCTTTATCAGGATTATTTTAAGCTTATTTCTTTTTTAGAATTGTTTGCAAAGTTTATGTCACAATTGGGAAAAGTTACTCTTAACTTACCGGTAAGGTGGTATAGGTTTATGGGATCCTGATTCATAGGAATTTTTATTGTTTTCTCCTACCAGTGTTTTCAATTATGGTTTCCTTCTATAGCTGGAGAAAAAGCACAGTTGTGGTGATCCTTTCACTGCAAAAAAGTGATATTTACACAGCTTTGTTCCCATGCTTGCTAGACAGCATGATACAGCAAGTGGCATACCTGTGCAAAAATATATTGTTGCCACAAGTTATGCTCATGGAAACATCCAACTCTCAGATATGTAACCAGAAGGTAAAGAGAAGACCTAAATCGAAGTTGTCCTCTTTCTATACCTGGATCCAGTTTTTGAAACTTCTGCACATCCTCTTGTCCTTTTATCAGCATATAAGATAATAATCTTGTACACTCTCTTTTAAATTTAAGTTGCAAAGTTCTCCTTTTCATAAAATCTTTCTGTCATCTTGAATTAGCCAAAATATTTTTTTTTTAGCTTATCTGGATTAGTAATTTGTGTGTCTTTTGTTCTTTCCAATTTTTACTTTTATTTTTAATTAGATACAAAAAAATATGGACAAAAATTTTATTTCCATTGTATGTTTTAAAAAAATAGATTATAAAAAGTAAAAAAAAAATAATTGCTTAATAAGTTTGCAAAATTTACTTTTTTTTAGCTTTTAAATATCTTACCGAAGGTCAATATATTGGTACGATATAAATATGCAGTACTATATATATATTAAAAAAATTATAAATAATTCAAAGGCTAAGACTTTATTAACAAATAAAAATTGTATCATTTACAAATGGATGTGTAAGTGTGGCAGTATATATATATAAGTGAATTGAGGTTCACATTGGAAAAAAAAATCAAAAGAACACTTCTTATTATTAAAAGGTTTCAAAATACAAAACAAAATTATAAAAATAATTTTATCAGTTTTTGTCTTTTATGACTATAATAAACCATTTATATATGGTTTTGATTTTAATTATAGCAAGGTAAAAATATTGAAAACTGAAAGAAATAATAATAAAAAAAAATTAAAGAAGCAGTGTTAATATATAAATACAAGGAAAATTTAATTAATAGACAAGTAGCAATGTTAAAATCAAGAAATTATGAAAAAATTGACATCATGGTATTATGGGAAAGCAGACATTTTAAAAGTATTCATAAAAACTACAAAAATTGTTGAAAGTGTTTCTAAGTAATGGTTAAAGATATATTTTTAAAAACTTTTAAGTACTGTATTTTCTAATATTTATTTATAAATTTACATATATTATTTTGAAGAAATACTGACATTGATTTGTAATAATATATATATATATATATATATATATATATATATATATATATATATATATATATATATATATATATATATATGATAAACAAAAATGCAAGTTAATATATATATCAATGAAAATTGATTCTAAAAGTGATATGTGAATTATCAAAGAATGGAGAAAAGTAACTTACAAAATAATTGTTTTCAAATGAAGATTGCAGTTTCTTTATAAATGTAAAAGTTAAAAGTTTTTCCAAATTATTGTCAGATAAAATTTAATATATCTTGCAAGTTGTCATTCAATATGACATGCTATTTAAAAATAATTGTGCTATGTAGTATTATTCCTTCCTGTAACTATTTAATTTTTGATAAAAGGTGTTACTTAAAAAGTTTAAATTATTTGATTAATTTCCATAATCAAATGAATGGTTTAATTTTAAGAGTAATTATTAAGTATGTTTTGATTGATATTATGATTGTCTACATAAAAAATTTAATAAGAAAATTAACTTTTTGTTTCAAGATAATAATTTTGTTAATTTGTCTGGTGTGGATCTTGATTTTCAAGAAAAATATATTTTAAATCTTGGTGCAAAATGTGTTGGTGGACAATGGAAAGATAGTGATCTGGAATTGTAGTCTGATGTTAAAAGTTCCTTGGATATGATTAAATGTGATTCAAAGGTGGGCAGTGATTTAGCTAAAAAACTAAAAGAAAAAATAAATAAATATTCAATAAATAGTAATTGGAACATACAAATTTCTTAGTTTAAAAAAATGCATTTGATAATCATCTTTTGTGTATAAAAAAGGATAAAGATTTAAGAATGTGTTTGTTACTGAAGTCTGATAATGAAAATAAAGTTATTACTCACATGAATATTTTTAATTTTATAAAGGTTAATAAAATAAATATTGAAAGTTTACATTTTCAATTTGTTAATAACATATTTAAAAAAGCCAAAAATAATGTAATTGATAATTCATCTTATTATAGGATTTATCCCTCAGCTGCAATGTGTCTTAAAATATTTTCAAATATAAAATTGCATAAAAAAACTATTACAATTAATGATTGATTTTGGGGTTGTGTTTTATTATGAAACATGTAAATTAATTACAAAAATTTTACAAAATATTATTGGTTTTGGTATGTATACAATATGTTCATCGTTTGATTTTATTGGTAAAATTAGTAATGTTGTTATTGATAAATGTGATGTAATTTGTACCTTTGATATCAGTGAAATGTATGGATCAATTGATAAAATGTCTTTTATTAAAATAATTAATAATGCATTAAAGATAAAAAATGTTAACGTTAAAATAATAAAATTTATTGTTCAAACATTAAACTTTATTGATAAAAATATTTATGTAATTTTTAAGCATGAATTTTATAAAATGAGTAATGTTTGACAAATGGATCTTCCTACACTTGCCCAAATATGTAATTTTGTTATATATACATATGAAGAAAATATTTTGAAAAAGAAATGTTATCAGAAAAAATATTATTTTATACAATTGATATGTTGATGATGTTTTTGTTTTGTGGAAAGCCAAATGATATTAATGATTTGTTTAATGAATTAAATAATATAAAGGGTTTAAAATGGATTAAAACAGAAGAAAATTCAATGAGAGTTCAATTTTTAGATCTCAAGATAACTAGAAACAAAGATAAAGTGGATTACTATCTGACTCTTAAACCAATAGCAAAAAAAGATATATTTCATATGAATCAAAAGTACCAATGTCACATAAAATGGGAGGTTCAAAGTCCTTCTTATTTAGAAATAATAACCTTTGTATATATGCATTGAATAAAACCAAAAATATTGAAATTTATTATAATGGCTTGTTAAATGTTGAATATAATTATGTTTATTATACTTTTAAAATTTTTTAATTCTAAATATAAAAATAATATTTATACTAATGTTAATTTTTCTGATAAAAAATTTTGGATAACAATACCATATATTTCAATCAAGAGGCAAGTTTCATTAAGAAAAATTATCAAGGTATAAGTGATTTTGCATTTTATGCACCACATACATTGAATAAATTGATAAATAATTCAAAGGATAAAACTATATTAACAAATAAAAATTGTATCATTTACAAATGAACATGTAAATGTGGCAGTGTATATATAGGGGAATTGAGATGCACATGGAAAAAAAACAAAAGAGCATTTATTATTAAAAAGGTTTGAAAATATAAAACAAAATTATAAAAATAATGATAATTTATAAGCTTCTCTTTTTTATGACCATAATAAATTATGTATATATGGTTTTAATTTTAATTGTAGTAACATAAAAATATTGGAAACTGAAAAAAATAACAATAAAGAAAAATTAAAGAAGCAATGTAAATATATAAATACAAGCAAAATTTAATTAATAGGCAAGAAGCAAGCATTAAAATCATGGAATTATGGGAAAGATGACATCCAGGAATTATAGGAAAGCTGTCATTTTAAAAGTATTAGTTGATTAAAACTACAAAGATAGTTGAAAGTGCTTCTAAGTGATGGTTGTGGATATATTTTTATAAACTTTTAAGTACTGTATTTTCTAATATTTATTTATAAATTTACGTATATTATTTTGAAGAAATACAGACATCGATTTGTAATATATATATATATGATCATGTACACAAATGATTTTTATTTTAAAATACAAATCAATAATTAAATTTATAATTTAGATATTTTGAAATACTTCTGAGATATTTTAATATATGATACACACATACAAACAATGAAATGTGAAAGGATGTAATGTTTGAACCTTGGTGGGCAGCTGGATAATACATTAGATTATGAAACTCAAACAACAACATTTATTGTAGCCTCTCTTCTGCAACTCTTAACATCATTTAAAATTTAAACCAATTTGTCAAAAATCCATTACAGCTGGCATGATAGATAAATCATTAATTAACTTTTATGTCATTAAAAAAGACAATGAAGAAAACAGTCACATCATATAATGAAAATGAAATTCATTATTCAGTGCTATATAAAAAGATCTGTAGATAGTAGACTATAGCATTTACATGTATACTAAACTAATCTGATTTTTTTAAAAAAAAAACAAAAAAAACATTTTATCATTTACTTTTATTCTTACAATTTTTTTTTTATTTTTGTTTTGTTCTAGGGTGCTTGTTCTCCCCAAAGAAATTGTATTTTATGTAAATATTTCAAAATCCAAGAAGATATCAAAAATTTTTACAAAGAAAAAAGAATGATGTGTAATATATATAAAAAAAAATATTATTGTTTTGCTATTAATTCTTTTTGTAAGTTGTGAATTTTCTTTGTTTTCAGTTGTTGTTAACATTCAACATTAAGTTTAAGATTAAATAATCATTACTTATCAAAAAATAATAAATGATTTCATTTGACTGATATTTTTGGTTACTAGTGATATAAATTTTGAGTATTCATATTTGGTTCTTGGAAATATTTTTTAAAAAAGATTGTAATCAAAACATAAAAAAAACTTATTACATCATCATTTCTAGAAAGATTATTTTGGTTTTAAAATCAACAACATCTTCATTATTTGTCCCTTTTTAAAAAAAAATCTGAACAACTATTTATTTATTTATCTTACATCTAATGAATTATGTTTTAAAAGTTTATTTTTTAAAATAATTATTAAAAAATAATGATACTTTTATTCCCATTATTATAATTAGATTGTTCACAAAGGAAACTAACCTTGTAAATAGCTTCAGGCTATATTCACACCGTGTGACAATATAACATTTTATTTTTGAAAATAAAGCATTTCTGTTCAAAATAAATTATTATTAATTTATGGTATTGATATTTAATAAATATTGAATAAATTGTTGTGTAAAAAAATCTAGAATAGTAAAAAAATTGCAAATAAGCTTGTTTTTGCTTATCCAAACAATTTTCTGAAATAATGTTGTAAAAATCTTGATGTTAGATAATTGTCAGACTATAAAGGCACTTTTTTTTCAAAGCAGTAAGAAGACAGAACTAAGTGTATGTTATCTTTCCCAAATTTTCAGTTTTCATATCAACTATGGAATTTTTTTTAAATAGATATTTTATATTATAATGTATATATAAAAATACACATATTTCAATATAAAGCTTACTGTAAAATACAATAAAACATGGGGCAAACATTGATTGTCTACCTATTAGGCGATAAATTTGAATTGTTTTGTAAATATTGAATCCTTATTCTATCTTATTGATTATGTGCTGAATTATAAATTACATTATGTACAATATTCACCTGCTTTCACAATTTTTCGTGTCTCTTGTTAAAAAATATAAAAGAGAAGTTTCAATTTTCAATACTTTTTCTCTCCCTCTTTCTCTCTCTCTATCTATCTATCTAGTATATATATATATATATATATATATATAGAGAGAGAGGTAGATAGACAGATAGATAGATAGATAGATAGATAGATAGATAGATAGATAGATAGATAGATAGATAGATAGATAGATAGATAGATAGATAGATAGATAGATATTTTAGAAACACTCTGTGAATGGATATATACTCTTAAACGTAATCACTTAAACTCAAAAGGTATGTACACACACTCATATATATATATATATGTGTGTGTGTGTGTGTGTAATAGTTAACATTTGCCAATAAAACTAAACTAAACAGGTATATAATTTAACTAAGTGTTAAAAAAATAATAAATTAATTTTATTGCCAGTTAATTTTATAAGCTTTAAAATTAAATGCCAACATAATTTATAACCTATTAAGTTAAATAATTTTACTTTTGGGAAATGTATGTATTCAAGCACAAGTGCGTGTGTGGCGCAACTGCTCCCAAAAGCTGTTAATACAAATACAAATAGCTAACTAAAAATATTAAAACAGCTGAGCGCTTTCAAAGGATCTTGCCTTCATAATCATAGCTTGCTTACATTTAAATTTATGCAAATATGCTAATTCCATCTTTTTGATAGAGAAAAACATGTGTCCTTCCTGTTTATGGCATCGCTGTCTCGAGAGATAAATAAAGCCTCTTTGATCTTTCTTTTGAGGTCATGTCTCTCTCTACATACGATGGTAGGATTGTCTGGAATGCACTCATGGTGACTTGTGCACTGGTGCTGATAAAAAACTGAATAAGTAGAAGGATCGTTGCGAGCTCTATTGTACGAATACCTGTGTTGTGCCAATCGTATGGCCAAAGATGCTCTGCTTTCCTCATAATATGTGCCTTTGCAATAGTTATTTGGACAAGCAATGTTATATACTGTATGGGGGGTCTGTAACAGTGGAGTTTGATCTTTGGTATTGTTAATTAGATTGTTAGAAGCCACACAGCACTAATCGTTATTGTCACAACTGAAGACACTCACCAACAAGTCAAATACCTTGATGTCAAAATAAAAAGAGAAAATAACCACTGCCATTATAGCGTGGCCATCAAACCGTTGGAAATCAGATGCCATACACACACCCAATCTCACACACCCACAGCACATAAATTATCGGGTCTAGCATCTTTTTACATAGAAACAGATTGTTGTGTAAAATCGAGGCAGATGCAAAAACAAATGTAGCAGAATATAGAAATGATCTACTGAATTTAGGCTTCAGACAATCCATCATCGACAAAAAAATCTCACACATTCAGAATAAACCTCCCAACTCTCACACCACACAGGATAAACCCAGGTTATTACTTCCATACATACCCAATTTACACAAGAAACTTCATTCCATCTTTAACAACAAATATCAGCTCTGTTTTCGAACCCCTCCAAATTCTAACAATCTAATTAACAATACCAAAGATCAAACTCCACTGTTACAGACCCCCCATACAGTATATAACATTGCTTGTCCAAATAACTATTGCAAAGGCACATATTATGGGGAAAGCAGAGCATCTTTGGCCACACAATTGGCACAACACAGGTATTCGTACAATAGAGCTCGCAACGATCCTTCTACTTATTCAGTTTTTTATCAGCACCAGTGCACAAGTCACCATGAGTGCATTCCGGACAATCCTACCATCGTATGTAGAGAGAGACATGACCTCAAAAGAAAGATCAAAGAGGCTTTATTTATCTCTCGTGACAGCGATGCCATAAACAGGAAGGACACGTGTTTTTCTCTATCAAAAAGATGGAATTAGCATATTTGCATAAATTTAAACGTAAGCAAGCTATGATTATGAAGGCAAGATCCTTTGAAAGTGCTCAGCTGTTTTAATATTTTTAGTTAGCTATTTGTATTTGTATTAACAGCTTTTGGGAGCAGTTGTGCCGCACACGCACTTGTGCTTAAATACATACATTTCCCAAAAGTAAAATTATTTAACTTAATCGGATTATTACTTGCATGGAGAAACAAGTTGCTGACAGGCAGATATTAAAAATCAGCTTGTCGATTTGCAAATTACAACAAAGAATTATTTTCTTAAAAAGATGCAAACAATTCCATGTATTTCCTAGATTTTGCAGCTTCAATCTCAATCAAGCAGTGTACAACTATAACAGCATTTACTGGCAAATGAGAAAACATCTTTTAGATCTCGTTATCAGAGTTTGCCAGAGGGCTTTGAAGAAACAGAGCAAAAGGAGCCGTAGAATTTTGACACATTTTCTCAAAGACCCACTCGTCATCCATCACTGCACTAAGTTGGATAGGAAGTTGGCATTTAAATACCACAAGAAATTTGCGTTTCTAGTGCACAAGCAAGGAATTACCATCCCCGACGACAACAAGCAAACATTCGTGAATCTAACACAAACAATATTCCCTAAAGAAGTAAAAGATGTGCTAGCAAGAGGCCCCAGATTCGTCGGAGGGACATGGAAACAACCGGATATGGAATTAATAGCGGACATAGAGGCTGGACTCAACCAAGATCCGCAAAAGGACGAATATATAGCACAGATCAACACAGCAATGAGACACGCAGCTTTAAAACCAAATACCAAACAGTGGGACATAAAAGTAAAAACAACCAAGCAATTCGTTGAGTTAGAAAGAATCACATGCATGCGTGAAGACAAGGGAAACAGATATGTGTTGATGCACACCCAGGAATATATTGACAAGATTAACACACAGATTGATAAGTTACAATTTCAGAAAATTGATCAGTTCAGTATTGCTAACAATAGAGACAAATTCATTTCATCCATTCTTAAAAAACATTGCAACAAAGCCTTCACAAAAGCAGAATATTACAGTCTATACCCATCATCATCAGTGCCACCCAGGATTTTTGGAAGTGCCAAAATGCATAAAGACAACACACCGGTCCGATTAATGCTGGATTTCAGTGGAGTACACTATGAAAAGACAGCCAAGTGGGTGAACAAAAAACTCATCCAAATGTTAGGCTTTGGAATATACACCATCAAGTCATCTGCACAGTTTATTTCCTCCGTCAAAGATTTACAATTAAACCCAAACATCAGACTGGCCACTATGGACGTTTCCGAATTGTATGGCTCTGTCAATAGAAGCACATCGATCCAAATAGTCAGAAATGAACTTTTGACACAAAAAATAGCTCAACCACTGGTTGACTTCATCCATGACTTTCTATGTTGGTTGGACAGCAACATTGTGGCATTCTTCAGAAACCAGTGCTTCTCTATGAAACAAGGCTGGCCTATGGGACTACCACTGAGTGGTGTAGTCACCAGCATCTTCCTAAACTATTATGAGAGAAAAATCATACCTAGTCTAAACCCACCATGCCTTCTAGCATACACTAGATATGTGGATGACCTGTTCATTGCTGCCACCCCCAAGATCATTACACAGATCAAAACCGAACTAGAAGCCAACACAGCACTAATCGTTAATGTCACAACTGAAGACACTCACCAACAAGCCAAATACCTTGATGTCAAAATAAAAAGAGAAAATAACCACTGCCATTATAGCATGGCCATCAAACCATTGGAAATCAGATGCCATACACACCCCCAATCTCACACACCCACAGCACATAAATTATCGGGTCTAGCATCTTTTTTGCATAGAAACAGATTGTTGTGTAAAATCGAGGCAGATGCAAAAACAAATGTAGCAGAATATAGAAATGATCTACTGAATTTAGGCTTCAGACAATCCATCATCGACAAAAAAATCTCACACATTCAGAATAAACCTCCCAACTCTCACGCCACACAGGATAAACCCAGGTTATTACTTCCATACATACCCAATTTACACAAGAAACTACATTCCATCTTTAACAACAAATATCAGCTCTGTTTTCGAACCCCTCCAAATTCTAACAATCTAATTAACAATACCAAAGATCAAACTCCACTGTTACAGACCCCCCATACAGTATATAACATTGCTTGTCCAAATAACTATTGCAAAGGCACATATTATGGGGAAAGCAGAGCATCTTTGGCCACACGTTTGGCACAACACAGGTATTCGTACAATAGAGCTCGCAACGATCCTTCTACTTATTCAGTTTTTTATCAGCACCAGTGCACAAGTCACCATGAATGCATTCCAGACAATCCTACCATCGTATGTAGAGAGAGACATGACCTCAAAAGAAAGATCAAAGAGGCTTTATTTATCTCTCGCGACAGCGATGCCATAAACAGGAAGGACACGTGTTTTTCTCTATCAAAAAGATGGAATTAGCATATTTGCATAAAATTAAACGTAAGCAAGCTATGATTATGAAGGCAAGATCCTTTGAAAGCGCTCAGCTGTTTTAATATTTTTAGTTAGCTATTTGTATTTGTATTAACAGCTTTTGGGAGCAGTTGCGCCGCACACGCACTTGTGCTTGAATTTATAACCTATTGTAAGCACGTTTATAAGTTTTAATTATTATTAAGAATCATTTTAATATTTTATTATATATTTATTTGAACTTATTTGTAGTTGTAATTAACTTTAAATTATTTAAATAGAAATATATATTTTTATGTAATAATAAAGTATTGCTAAAAACTATTATAACCTAGAAATGTTTTCATATAGTCTTTTATGTCTTAAAATTTATTAGTAGACATCATTATTTAATTTGCCTGCTTATAATGAAGCATTTTTATGTATGTTATTTATAAATAAAAGTTTATTTATTCATGATAATATCATAAAGATTAAATTAGTGTAAATAAATTTAAGCTATTTAACTTAAGGGGTAAAGACATAATTTATTATTATTAAAAAATTGTTATTGCTTGATTTAAAAAAAAAAACTTTTAAGAATGTACCTGAATATGTTTTCATTTTATTGTAATATTCATTTGCATTTTATTGTTTATAATATTGAAATATCATTCTTAATTATTTTAATTAAATAGAGTTGTAATTATATTTTATAGAGTGCACAGGAAGTATATGTAAATACTTAAACAGCCTTTAACCTGTGGCTAATGCACCTTACAATTTCTAATATTCAAGCAATACTATAGACGAACCTCACAAACCAATTACAACTCTACAGTAGTTTATAAATTTTCCAGTATTAAGATCGCAACATTAACTCTCTGTAAATTACAAGATTTCATGAATGTTAATTACTAAAGGAAATAATGGACTTAAACAGTGAACAGAACAACAACTTCACACTCCCAAATCAGGATGCTTCAGATTGGCCTATTTAAGAAGAAATTTAGATTAAAGTTAAGACAATCACTCTTATCTTTATAAAAGTTACTATCTTGGGTCATAGTTTATGAAATCCTTCTATCAGCAAAATAATATTGCTTGACTATTAGAAATTTTAAGGTGCATTCATAACAAGTTAAAGTCTACTTAAGTGTTTACTTAAAATAATAAAGGTATTCTTGTAAATATCTAAGTTATACTAACATAATATTATGTTCAAAACAATATAAATTTTACTGTAATATTTTATTTCATTATAATAATTTTATATTGATAAATATTTTTTTAAGATATTTCATTATTAATTACAGTCTAGAGTTTATGTTAAAGGATTTCTATTTTTAGTTTGATTCCCTAGATAAAAAAATAATTTTTAAACCTTAATATAAGAGATTAAGAGGTGGAGATTTAAAAATGTCAATTTTCAATCAGCCAAATGAATCATATGATTGGTGTTATAAATAGACACATGGAGAAAGAACACACATGAAAAGAAGAAAAAATGCTTATTTTTTTCTAATTAATTGCAGAATTATTCATAAGATAAATATAAATAAATGCATAATCTTTCTTTTTCTTTCAAAAAGAACTTTATTTTCTTAATTAACAATGTATACATATATAATATTTTATCATACACTTTTCAACTTTACAACTGTTTTAAATCACTACAGTCATTTTCAAGGATCTACAAACAAAAAATACATAATTATAAATATATTTAACAACATAAGGCACGTTTCTTATGTCAATAACATTTCATATCACTCATCATAAAACTATTAACAATACATAAATATATTTTACTTTCATCACTCTACTCTGAACATTTTTTTATTTATTTATTTTTTACACCATCGAAGTACAAATCTATTTTAATGTATAAAAACAAACCTAAAAAAAAAAAAAACATTATATCAATTTTTTAATCAATTTTTTGAATAGCTTTAACTAATCTCCTATAATTAACAAAATTATTGTAAAAAAAATATTTTGTGTTTTAATGTATTGCTTATGATGATATAATTTCCTTCTAATATTTTTTTAAGTTTATCTGAGAATCAAAAAGTAAAATAATAATTGTGAGATTTACGTTTTTTTTTTGGCCTATAAAAATCAATCAGATCATTATCTACTTGATAAAAAAAGTCTATATTATAAGTGACATCTGCTGAGGAATATAACGGGCTTCAATAAAAATCAGAACTTGTATAATAACATATTTTAATATTTAAAGAAACATGCCACTTAAAATAATTTATTTTAACAAAAAATTCAATAGGTGGGTGATGTAAATCAATAGAAAAAATAAAAGATTAAACAAAAAAACATTTTATCTCTGGGAAGTTACTTATAACATAATCAAGTATTCGATTATAAGAATTTAAATGTTAATTATGTTGTTTTAAATTCAAAAAATTAATGAATTGTAACATCCTATATTCTTTGTGTGATAATAAAGAAATATCAAAAGAAATATTGTCAAATAACTCAGGAATGTTAAAATATTAAGTATTGATAATATTCATTTTATAGTCAATCAAAAATTCTTCAAAGGTACAAAGTAAGGCATCCAAGTCAGAAATAGACAAGGCTGGCTTTATATAAACATTCCCTAATATTTTTTTTATGATGATCAACAGAAACCTAACACCATCCTAATGGCATTAAGAGTTCCCCCTCCTCTTTTAATTACTTCATGGCATTTATCTGCCTGAAAACCTTTATATCTATCATCTAAAAATGTATCATCATAAATTTGGTCATTACATTTTTTTATTTGATTCAATGTAGTTATCATTCCTAATGTTGGCATAAAAACAAGAAAAACCAGCAATATCCAATAATATATATATATTCCTTTTTTTATAAATGATATTGATAAATCAATCAAGAAGTATTAATTTACGGGCCAAATTACCATAGAAAAAAGAAAGAGAAAAACCGAGAAGAAATAAACTCATCAAGTATATTTTGGGAAATAGAAATATAAAAACTGGAAGATCTATTGTTAAACATGTTAATTTTATATCACACTGGCATTAACCTGAAATTTATTTTCCAAAAATGTTTTAATTTTTGATGATCTAATCTTTGTAAACATATTTATTATATTTATCATAACTTCTATTGTATTTGTCATTATTTAAAAAAAAATTAACATTTTGTGCATTAATACTTTTATTAAACCGGTTTTGATAGAAATTAAAACTTAAACCGTCATTTAACCCTGAAAATTGCGAATTGTAATTTTGATTATTTATACAATTATTATTTAAAAGATATTTTTTCTATGAAAATTGGTAAATCATTTAGATTTGGAATTATTAACATAAAAGTTAGAAAGCTTATTAGAATTATGATTATCATTTAATACAAATAAATGACGTTGATGTTTAGTTGATAATAATAATAGATTTTAGATAAAAAATCAATTGGGATAAAAGCTGATGTTTGGAAAATCTGGATATTCTCCAAAAATTCTTATTGCAGTCGGTATCTGAAGTTGAAGTTTAAGTTATACGTCGTCGGACATAATGTCATTTGTATAACCTTACCATTTATCATAACTATTTCAATTTTAAAATCAAACATACATTTGTTCAGATGTAGGAAGTCTACCCCTAATATTAGTTCATGAATGAGGCCACCTAATATTAAAAAGACATGATAAATATCTGTTTTATTAATGACCAGTTTGACCCAAATTTGTTTTTGAATTAATTTTGCCTTTTTATTATTAGACATATCAATCTGTACTGATATTAGAGGTAGTGTTTTAATATGTAACTTTTATCCATTAACGTTTTAGAAATTATAGACATTTAGCTACCACTATCTGACAAGTCTTTAATTTGTAAATCTTAAAATATTATTTTTATCATTGGACAATTTTGTGAAGCATAATTGGGGTTAATATCTTTGTTTGAACATATTATGTGGTTAATTTGTCTAGTTAATAATTTATTTTTGTTTCTCTTTTTTATTATTGGTCTTTGAGGTGAGGGACTATTTCCTAAGACCCTTTTAATTTAGTTTATATGCTACTTTGGGTACATCTTTATCATACCCATTTTTATATTTGCATCGTGCACTGGTAGATGTTATACTGTTGATATTTGAAATTTGATGTACATCAGTACTTATTTTATATACTGTATTATCATTACTGGTTATCGTTTTAATATGTGGAAAATTAAAAATCTTTTATGATTATTTTTGTTTTTGCAACTAATAGCATTTACTTGTCTATCTTCTTTTTTTTTAAGTATTTTTGATTATTAGAATCTATTTTACTTAACTGATCTACAATCTGTTTGATATTTTGTATATTGATAAATAATAAAGTCTGCTCAATTTTTAATGGCAAATTGTGTTTTACAATTCTTATTATTTGATTTTGGCTAAAGTGATAAGTATTGGTATTGAGAGTTGGCTACTTGTCTTCAAGAGACTTTAGTAAGTGTTTCACCAGATGTGTGTATATATATATATAATGATTCCCACCAAGATACAACTTTCCCGTGTAAATGGCTATATGTCACTATTAATTTTTCTCCTTCTGTTAAATTATTATTAACAAAAAAATATGTTTAAACTTTTTAAGTGTTCTATTGGATCTTAATTTGTAAGACATTGGACGTTTTTTAATTTCACAAATTTATTTATTGTGTTAGCTGGGATGGTATGGTTGGACTTATTAATATTTTCTTTGTGAAGGTTAATAGGTGATTGGATATCTTATGCGTTACATATCCTTCTATGGAATAAATAATATCTTCATTAATGTTTTGTTTTATTTGTGTGCCTCCCATCTCATTTTCTATTTCATACTGACATTCTTTTTTATTTTTATTTTCACTATCCTATTAATAGCTTGCATTAATTTATCTGACGGGGTGTTTTCTTCCACGTTAAATAATTTAATCTTTTTGCATATGTTATTATACTTTCATTTATCTTTCGTTGTCACATTCATTTTTTAAATCTTTCATAATTTCTTCTATTGCAGTATTTTTATTTTTTAATTGGTTCAATACATTTGATTGATTTTCTAATAATTTTTCAATAATATTTTTACTTTGTTTTACATATGCATCTATCAAGTTTTGTTTCATATTAAGTTATTGGAAATTGTTTTCTCTGGATTCAATTTTTTATCCTGATTATTTACTTAAATTTCTTGTTCCCTTTTATGATTTCTAATATCTAGATGGACGTCTTTCATTTTATCATCCATGTATTTTTTAGTTTATTCTTGATTTTTTGTATATTTCAATTTGAAAAATCTTCTAAATACTTTTCATTTTTAAAAGTCTACTTTCCTTTTATTCCCTATTTTTATTTCGAATTCAATAAACCTTTTTTGACAATTAAGATCTTTTTTTTCTCATGTGTCATAGCATCGGCCAGGAAGCAAACCCACTAACCCAGGACAATTGCTTCTAAGGCAGCTGTGCTGATCTCTCAAACACCATTAAGATATTTTTCTTCAATGACTTTTTGAATTTTTTGTATTTTATTATCCATGTTAGACTGTAGTTATGATACCTCATCTTTTAATCTATGTTTATACTATCTAATTTTTTTAATAATTCATTTGTTATATATGCTTTCAAATTTTATTGATCAGCTTTCATATCCATCTTTAAATTTTTCATCTGGACATTCATATTTTCCATCATGGTAGATATATCTGCATTCATATTTTCTGTTGTTGTATACATATTTTCCATTTTTGTAGACATACCTGCATTAATATTTTTGATTTTGGAACTCATATTTTCTATCTTTGTATTACTCATTTTTATAGTTTCCATCATTTGTTGCATTATTAACATCATGCGATTTAATGATGAATTATTAACATTTGCTTCTGTTTCTATAGGTTTATTTATAGTATTATTGTTTTCTGGTACATGGATATTTATTATTGAAATTCTCCCAGATACACATATGTTTTATTCCTTATTTGCAGTACTTATATCGATTTCTCCCCCATATTATTATCAGTTTTAAATAATATTTACTGAAGCTATAACCTCGACAATATGCGTATAACATGCGATAGTAGGGACCTCTACAGGTGTTTTAACCACAAGCTTGCACTCTGGAAGAATGTTATACGCATATTGTCGAGGTTATAGCTTCAGTAAATATTACTTACGTAATCAATGTGCGTTTAATAAATTTATAATTATCATCTTTAAGGTAAAATATTCTAGATTGACTTCTCATAATCATAAATTTAGTTTTACTTTAATTATAATCTTGAGATTATCTGTCTGCCAATGTTTTGGTTAATGAGTTTATAAATTTAAACAATAGTTTTATATAAATGAATGAAAAATAATTATTTTTAATTGTCTTAATTTTATTAAGCCAATTTAAAAGAATATAATGTATATACTAATCATATATACTTACATAAAGTTTTACATAATCACAATACATATATATATATGTGTGTGTGTGTCAACTTCTCATTATTTACATAGCAGACAGAGTGAAATTATTTGAAACCCACAAACTACAAAGGTTTTATTTAATGTTTATTATTTAACAAAATACCACCCTTTAGATCTAAATTTGAATAATAAATATACTTAAAATTATATGGAAACTAATTTTTATTTTGTTTCATTTTTCTCTAGCCATATTTATAAACATTAATTTTTTATAGGCTTAACTGAAATACAGGCTTATTTTATATCTGTATCTATATATGTAATATATAGGGTATATAAGTACAGATTTTCACATAACCCACTACTCACCACATTATCTCATATTACTGATACACTTGAACACATGTATGTTGAAAAAATAAATAATAACCAAAATATATTTCATACTAAACCAGCAATCATCAGTTGGTTCAGATTATCATCTCTATACATATATGCAATAAGTGCTCAGATATATATTAAGATAGCCAATCTTCATACTTTAGTGAACAAGCTTCAATCCATTCCACACTACAACTCTTCAACCATCCATTCAATTGAAAATCTAATGATAGAACGCTCAAAGTCTTCCCTGTGGCTGAGATTCTTGTCCACCCATGTTGTCCTAAAGTCAGTCTGACCCCTCATGTACAGGTCATAATCCATTCAATACTTATACAAGGTTTGGCACACATCTCTACAATATAATAACTGAAATACAGGCTTATATGTAATATGAAACAGAGTGGTGAGCAGTGGGTCATGTGAAAGTCTGTGCTCATATACCTTATAGGCTTAAGCAACAATTCTTAACTCCACAAATAATTATGCAATAGAGAGAATACCTATAAAGAAAACATGCACTAACTCCTGGTTTGGCAATTCTTTATAATAGCCCAGCAATATATTTTTACTCTCAGGGTAAATGTTATTAATAAGCAATTATAAATAGAGGCATTATTCTTTGGCAGCATTCAGTTATTATGTTTATTAACAGGCTATGAAAAGGCTTTTCTTCCAAACTACTTATTTTATTAATTCTATCAGTTTAATTCAAACCATTTTTTTAAATGTCGTTTCAGTAAACAAACAATTAATAGCATTTTTGATAAAATAATAATTTTACCAAAATTAAATATTTAATATATCTCTTGTAACCCAAACATGAATGGAAAATAATAAAAAGAGATAAATACAATCTACAAAATAAATTCACTTTTATGATTTTCTGTTTGTAAATTAAATATAATCTTCTATACATAGTTAATTCAAAATTCCCTTTTCTTTCTTCATTTACCTTTCCTACATATATAAACATGACTATGGAGAGGCATACAGTCGCACCTTGTTATAAAATTAATAATACAAAAAAAAAAAAAAACACACATTGAAATAAAGCAAAAGAAAAGATACTTTTTCAACTTATTTCCTGAAATTATAATAATAATAATGTCTAAGTTTACCTACATCTGTAAATTTTGTCTTACTTTCTCATTTATTCATAGAATGTTCAAATCTTTTGGAATCAAAGACTGTCTTGTTCTTCAGTGTTTCTATGCTAATCTTTGATAACAGCTAATCAATATGTTCGCTGTTTACATGAACCCTTAATGTTTTTTTTCATTGAATGTCTATATTGGACTCTGTTTTGGCAATTTGGTCATCAGAGAGCAGGCAAATTGCAAAAGAAATAACACAATCACATGGTTAACACAGATGATAAATCTGGCATACTTCTGCTCGTTCTATTTCATGACATTTATTACTTAGCAATTAATATTGTATATGTCACACACAAAATATGTACTTTTACAGTATTTTAGGGAACATTTAAAGATTAAATATGAATACTATGCTGTATTTTATCATATCTGTGAAATATTAACGAAATAGTTTATTTAAAGCAAATCTACCCTTAAGCATTCACAATGGTTTAATTATATATATATATAGAATAAATGTTACATCTATTCTTTTCAGAAAGGAGTTTAGTGCAGGTGGGCGTTAATAAACGCAGTTTAACAATCATGAGAACATCTAATTATTTCTCTCTCATTATTTTATGTTAGCAAACTCTGTTCCCGGAAAACATAGCACAAACAAATACATAATTTAATTAATATCGGTATAGATTTAATTTAAAAGAAAGAAAATTTATAACTAATAAATTATTTATTCACTTAAGTTAAATTTAGAATTTGGATTTATTTTTTCATAGTTTAAGTTAAATTAGGCAAGACATAACAAATTAAATGATAAGCAAAACAAAAGTCACATTTAGTTTAGTTTTATAACTTGATATTTGAACATTTAAATAAGATAATTTAATAAAGTGGTCATTTACATGCAGTTAGCTAGCTTTACGAATTTAGGTTTAGTTTAAAATATTTTAAGATCTGCAGGGATGGTCACCACTATGACTTGTAAGGCTACTTGCATGGCTAATTGAACTTGACTCACATCACCATTTCTTCAGCAACTGGGCTATCAGTTTTTTTTACGTTGCAGCATCTTATAGACCAGCTCTCAGGTTCCGGACAGCATACCTTTTTGCTAAACTACTCACAGGTTTGCATTATGAAATATAATAGACTTGTCAAAACTAAACCTCAGCAGCAGAAGTGGAATCAAAATTTAGCAATAAGTCAGATTTTCAATTAGAATTTAGCGATAAGTAAGTAATTAAGTTCCTCAACAAGGCAGAACATAGTTTATATATATTCTTCTCTTCTCTTCTTTTGACCACCCAACTTGTTTACCAAGTTTTACTTCTGTCATCTGTTTGCCATATAATTTTAATAAAACGAGGGACTCCTTCTGATTTATAGATTTTTCATCCCTATTAAAATTGATTCCTTCAATCTTGACTAATAGTTAATTAACGTGATTCTAATTTAAAATCGTTTTGCTTCTACACTCTAATTAGGTCAAGACTGAGAAAAACAGATTATTTTTAATCACATCTGTTTTATTATTATTATTAAAAACTGATTCTAATATCATAAAGTTCTTACCTAAGTGTAATACTTATAATCAAATTTTTTCTTTATATGCGAAGTAATATAAGTTCTACATTAACTGTATAATGAACTTCGGTATATAGCTAGAAAAATACTACTACTATAGATTACAGTAGGTGAAACAAACTGATAGGTAGATTTGACTGTTTCAATATATATATATATATATATATCACTTTCCCTCTTAGAACAATTTTGAAATTAATCATAGATGCCATATTAAGACATAGTGAAAATGCATTGAATATTAAATAAAATAATAATATAATTCATCTCTGTTAGAATAACCCAAACATACATACTCTACAAACATCCATTTATATAAGAAAATTGATTAGTTAAATATTTTGGTTCTATTATATTTAATTTTATTAATTATCTTATTATATTAATATGTTCTTTGCCTAAAGTTACTTTGAATGTTCAAACTGGGTATGTTTTTTGTTGTTTATTAAACAATACCCTTCACCATGATGTCTTATGGCTCATACTTCATACTGTGTATCCTCTTTTACTTTAATTTGCAATATGTTTAATAATATTAAATATATTGTCTTTGCTATAGCTTGAACGAATTAAATTAATTATTAATTTAATAGTAAATAATATTGAAAGACAGTTTTGCATTACATAATAATTTGGATTTATGATGTCACTTTGTTAATGTAATTTTTATTACATTAGTACTCATTTTCTATGTAAAATATTTCAAAAAATTGGTTTTTGCTTCTGTTTTAATGATAAATTTAATGATATAAAATAAAATCTTTCTGAAATTATATTTAAATTTCATATATATTTAATGTTGCTTTTTTTCCACTCTATTTCTATATGTTAATAAAATTGAATTTCCTGAAAATAAATAAAATAACAAGGGTATATGAGCAAATACTTTTGCATGAACCTGCAACTCTCCACCTATCTCATAACACTGAAAAACTTGAACACATAAATTTTGAAAAGATAAATAATCACCAATATTTGTATTTCATGCTAAACCAGCAATCATCAGTTGGTCCATATTACCATCTCCACACATATATGCTATAAGTGCTCATATATATATATATATAGCCAAATCTCATAATTTAATGGACTGGCTTTAATCGACTCCATCTCGTCAACCATCCATCCAATTGAAAATCTGATGATAGAATGCTCAAAGTCTTCCCTGAGGCTGAGATTCTTGCCACACCCATGTTGACCTAAGGTCAATATAACCCCTCATGTACAAGACATAATCCATTTAATACATATCCAAGGAATGTGCAGATATCTCTACTTATGATAACTGAAACACACAGGCATATTATATGCCTTAGTCTGTATATGTAATGTATAAGGTATATGAGCACAGACATTCACATGAACCCACCATTCTCCACACTATCTCATAACACTAACACACTTCAACACATATATGTTGAAAAAATAAATAATCACCAATATAAGTATTTCCTGCTAAACCAGCAATCTTCAGGTGGTCCGGATTACCATCTCCACACATATATACTGTAAGTGCTCATATATATATATATATATATTGTAACGATATATAAATATGTCGTTACATTTATTTAAAATAAAAACTTAAAAGTTCGCAAATAAAAGGAAAAAACTAAACGCTAAAATTAAAATGTTTGTTAAACATATATATATTCGCACGGATGCTAAACTTTAAAAATATTTTTTTCATAAACAAGAAAAAAAAAGTATTTGAACGTATTTTTTTTAAATAAAAAAATACAAGATTGAAATATAAAAATATTTTAATAAAAAAATAACGTAAGTTAAAATAAAAACAGGTATTAATTAATTCCTGTAATCTGTAAATGGAAATGATTGTTTATTAATTATCTAAAAGCTGTTTAATTAAAAAGTCAGATGAAAGTTAGATAAGAGAAGAAAGAGATTTTAGCTTGACCAATGGAAGCAAATAAAGGCCCGGACCATAACGAAAAAACAGAACAGTGACGTTTTTGTTCATGGAATCCATAGGAGGACTATAAAAAGAAAAAATATTGAGTTCCAGTCAGTTTTTCCAACTTGATTTGATGACAACGGTAAGACGCACTTGCCGTTCTCTCTCATTTTCTTGTTTGTTTAAAAAAAAAATGAAAAGACTGTGATACCAGAATGGAACCAGCTAATGCTACCTCCAGAACATTTTCTTCCAATGGAGATGCCGTGGGAATTGCCAACAGGAACCTGGACTCTTATACTGTAAGCTATATTGACATGAACTCTAAATTTAAAAAAATAACTAAGAACTTTCGTTCAAGCTTATGAACTTCTATCTGACTTTTAAGTTTTTAAATCAAATTAATAATGTTTAATTTTATATGTTTCCTGATTGATAAACATCATTTCCATTTTTTTTTCCTTATTGTAAAGATTATTTAAATGTATGAAATTTAAGTTGTTTATAGACGCTTGCATGGATTCGTTTGCGGTTAATTATATTTTGGTTTTCATATTTGATCAAAATATATAGACATTCGATAAATAATGATACCTTACGGTGAGTATCTAAAATGTATTTATTCGGATGTCTTTTAAGTTATTGGTGACAACGCAAGTATCTTATGGTGAATACTATTGGGTTACTTATAAGTTTCCCTCTGCGATTGTCGGTATCAATAATTTTGTATTTTGATCGTTTATGTTTATTTTGAAATGTTTTTGACCGTGGAATCTATGTAATCGATCTATACCCAACATTTTTAAACAAATCTGTGCGAACGTATTTAAATATTAAAATTAAGTCAGGCGTGAATGGCTATATAGTTTGTAAAGTTATATTAAGGGAGGGTAATCTTAGGTTATTCATTTCGTAGTTGAATTGGTTCAATGGATTGGATATATTTGTGTAATTAGTAGATGTAGTATGAGGTCCGCTACGGGCAGGATTATAGATATACGCCACACACCCTCTGTTTGCCTATGGATGGGTTTGTAAGTCGGCAGAAGACTGCAGTCCATTCCTATGGAGTTTTTTGTTTATTGATCTACTTGCCAACAGATGTCACATTCCTGTTGGTGGAGAGTCAATCTCTTCTCTATTTCTACTTATTGTTCAGATGTACATTCCTGACAATATAGTATTTTGTGTTGTCGTATCATGCTACATTGAATACATGAATGTATCAGATGGATTGGCGCCAGTTGATTGCGAAATTTGTTGCCTAAGGTTAAATCAGGGAAGAATATTTTCCTTTCAAATGCAGACCTATGTAGTCCATTCATACTCGACCCTCTAAATAAATAGTAAACTCATTATTTGCAATCTACTTAAATTTAGAATTAAAGATCAATATAAAATTATAAATGTTAAATTTATTCCTCAAAATTTAAATATTATTTTATATGTGCATAAATAAATATTTTTATGTGTTAATTTCTGGCAGTGGCTTTTATTCTTTTATATTTAAGATAGAAAAATTTATAGATTTTTATCTCTGCATCTCCGCTGAGCTAGTGACTTGGCTAACGGTCGGAATATTGAAAGAAAGTGGAATCTTAACAGCGCGTATCTGCCTACTTTATAAATTTTTCTAGGCTCAAATGCCTAGATGGCGCCCTTGTAGTGCAGATATTGTTTTTGCGGTTAGATTTGATCTTCACTTTCATTCCGATTGGTACAAACTGGCTACCCAACTTGGGCCGATCTTTAATAACCACGAGTGCCCTGAGAATTTTAAAAGTGAATCATGCCCATAATTTTTTTTTTCTGAAATAGTATAAATAGATTTGTTGTATTGACGTGGAGTTACACTTTGAAATTTTGTCTTAAAGGTACTGCCAGTCGAAAAATTGTGCATATGTAGAGATAAATTCGAGGAATAAAAAGTAATAAATAAAACGTAATTAATAAATATAAATCATAATTTTTTTTAAAAAAGTCTTGTTTAAAATCTAATCGTTTAACTTGCCTAAATAATACTTAAAGGTAGGAGAAATGAAACTTGGAAGGGAGGGGGCAGAAATTTAGCTGGTAATAAGGAATCAACAGTCAACATTTTTTTTAATCATTATATTTGTGTGTAATTACTGTTTTGTCTTGTAAAAAAAAGTTTTGTCCTTTTGAAATTTTCATATATAATCAATTTGTGTAACGTAATTACTAACACTAAGTAAATTCTTTTTTTTTTTTAATGTTTTTTGTTTTTTGAGGAAGTTTACTGATATGTAACGATATATAAATATGTCGTTACATTTATTTAAAATAAAAACTTAAAAGTTCGCAAATAAAAGGAAAAAACTAAACGCTAAAATTAAAATGTTTGTTAAACATATATATATTCGCATGGATGCTAAACTTTAAAAATATTTTTTTCATAAACAAGAAAAAAAAAAATTTGAACGTATTTTTTTTAAATAAAAAAATACAAGATTGAAATATAAAAATATTTTAATAAAAAAATAATGTAAGTTAAAATAAAAACAGGTATTAATTAATTCCTGTAATCTGTAAACGATTAGATTTTAATCAAGACTTTTTTAAAAAAAATTATGATTTATATTTATTAATTACGTTTTATTTATTACTTTTTATTCCTCGAATTTATCTCTACATATGCGCAATTTTTCGACTGGCAGTACCTTTAAGACAAAATTTCAAAGTGTAACTCCACGTCAATACAACAAATCTATTTATACTATTTCAGAAAAAAAATTTACGGGCATGATTCACTTTTAAAATTCTCAGGGCACTCGTGTTTATTAAAGATCGGCCCAAGTTGGGTAGCCAGTTTGTACCAATCAGAATGAAAGTGAAGATCGAATCTAACCGCAAAAACAATATCTGCACTACAAGGGCGCCATCTAGGCATTTGAGCCTAGAAAAATTTATAAAGTAGGCAGATACGCGCTGTTAAGATTCCACTTTCTTTAAATATTCCGACCATTAGCCCAAGTCACTAGCTCAGTGGAGACGCAGAGATAAAAATCTATAAATTTTTCTATCTTAAATATAAAAGAATAAAAGCCACTGCCAGAAATTAACACATAAAAATATTTATTTACGCACATATAAAATAATATTTAAATTTTGAGGAATAAATTTAACGTTTATAATTTTATATTGATCTTTAATTCTAAATTTAAGTAGATTGCAAATAATGAGTTTACTATTTATTTAGAGGGTCGAGTATGAATGGACTACATAGGTCTGCATTTGAAAGGAAAATATTCTTCCCTGATTTAACCTTAGGCAACAAATTTCGCAATCAACTGGCGCCAATCCATCTGATACATTCATGTATTCAATGTAGCATGATACGACAACACAAAATACTATATTGTCAGGAATGTACATCTGAACAATAAGTAGAAATAGAGAAGAGATTGACTCTCCACCAACAGGAATGTGACATCTGTTGGCAAGTAGATCAATAAACAAAAAACTCCATAGGAATGGACTGCGGTCTTCTGCTGACTTACAAACCCATCCATAGGCAAACAGAGGGTGTGTGGCGTATATCTATAATCCTGCCCATAGCAGACCTCATACTACATCTACTAATTACACAAATATATCCAATCCATTGAACCAATTCAACTACGAAATGAATAACCTAAGATTACCCTCCCTTAATATAACTTTACAAACTATATAGCCATTCACGCCCGACTTAATTTTAATATTTAAATACGTTCGCACAGATTTGTTTAAAAATGTTGGGTATAGATCGATTACATAGATTCCACGGTCAAAAACATTTCAAAATAAACATAAACGATCAAAATACAAAATTATTGATACCGACAATCGCAGAGGGAAACTTATAAGTAACCCAATAGTATTCACCATAAGATACTTGCGTTGTCACCAATAACTTAAAAGACATCCGAATAAATACATTTTAGATACTCACCGTAAGGTATCATTATTTATCGAATGTCTATATATTTTGATCAAATATGAAAAACAAAATATAATTAACCACAAGCGTCTATAAACAACTTAAATTTCATACATTTAAATAATCTTTACAATAAGGAAAAAAAAATGGAAATGATGTTTATCAATCGGGAAACATATAAAATTAAACATTATTAATTTGATTTAAAAACTTAAAAGTCAGATAGAAGTTCATAAGCTTGAACGAAAGTTCTTAGTTATTTTTTTTAAATTTAGAGTTCATGTCAATATAGCTTACAGTATAAGAGTCCAGGTTCCTGTTGGCAATTCCCATGGCGTCTCCATTGGAAGAAAATGTTCTGGAGGTAGCATTAGCTGGTTCCATTCTGGTATCACAGTCTTTTCATTTTTTTTTTTTTTAAACAAACAAGAAAATGAGAGAGAACGGCAAGTGCGTCTTACCGTTGTCATCAAATCAAGTTGGAAAAACTGACTGGAACTCAATATTTTTTCTTTTTATAGTCCTCCTATGGATTCCATGAACAAAAATGTCACTGTTCTGTTTTTTCGTTATGGTCCAGGCCTTTATTTGCTTTTGAACAATCATTTAATTAATAAGACAATCATTTCCATTTTCTAAGACTATAGAAATCAACATTATTTCTATTTTTAAAATATCAATCTTTATATCTTTACTTTTTACAAAAAAAATTACTTTCAAATATTTTTATTTTTTATAAGTTTTTAATGTTGTCCATCATGCGATCTATATATATACGTTAAACAGTTTTTAAATTTCAGTTTTTAAGTTAAGTTTTCTTTCTTTTTAATAAATCAATTTTTATTTGTGATCTTTCATTTTAATTGTAAAATAATGTGACGGCATATTATATTCCGTTACAATATATATATATATATATATATATACATATAACCAATAAGAAAGAGAGGAGAGAGGTGTGGTAAGAATAGGAAAAGAAGAAGAGAAAATAGAAATGAAATGAAATGATTTGGAAATAGATTTTAAAATGGATGAGATGATAAATAGTGGAAAAAGATAGAAGGAGAAGAAGAAATAAATTATATGATTTGAAATGGATTAAATGGTAGATGAGAGGTGGGAGAGAGATGAGAAATGATAGAAATAAATAAATAAAATGGAATAAATGATTTGGAAGAGATGTGGAAGAGAGAGAAAAAATGAAATGAGATGTTTTGAAAATGGATGAGATGATAGAAGAATGTGAAGAGAAGAGGAGAGGGGAAGGAAAATAGAAAAGTTTAGAAATGACATAAGACAGAAAAGGAAGAAAAGAGAGAATGAAAATAAGATCTAGAAATGGAATTATAGAGAGAAAGATGATAATATTGGAAGAGAGAAAAAAGAAAACAAGGAAAAAAAAGGAAGAAATAATTGTTTTAAAGAAAAAAAGAGAGAACGAAAATGATGAAGAGAAAAAAATGACAAAGAAAGAGATAAATGAAATGAGACAAAGAAAAGATAATATATGGTAGAGGAAGAGATAGAAAGAAAAGGAAAAAAAATAAATGACTTGAAATGGATGAGATGATATAATAAATATGGAAGAAGACATGAGAAATTATATGAAATGAAAAGAAATGAAATGAGAGACTCTTAACAACTTGGCTCAGTGGGTTTACAATAAATTAAAAAAATGATGATCTAGAGATGTATAATCAGATAAAGATCAAATCCAATACTGGTGAACTATAACTACCACAGCATATTAATAATATACTACTAAACCATATAAAAGTATTTAAAATCACTAATCAATGATTACCATATTAGTCATACCAATAAATCAAACACTCTCTGAATATGAATAATAATATCTTGATTAGAAAGATTATCTTACTAAATTATATTTAATAAAACAAGAAGAGTAAATAACTTCAGGGATTTCTAAAACTAAAACTCTTGTGTAAAATTAAAAGTTTAAGTAAAGTTGCCTATTAAAGAATTTCTGGGATTAATAAATAAATAAGTAATATCTTAGCAGACCACAAAATAACAATTTTATGGTGCAATCTTAAAATAATAAACAAAACAAATATTAATTCACAAATTTAATGAATCAATTTAAATTTAAACTAATAATGGCCTATTATCTAAGATATTACTCTAGCAAAGAAAAGAGCAAGGGTACTTTTTATGTGTTTCTCATGCAGACAACCTACTCATGACTTCAAATGCAGATGACTTAAAATTCTTTAAACATATAAGATTTAAGATGATGATAGATGATGTGCAGTTAATATAAGATAATGTGCAGCTAATATAAGATAATGTGCAGCTTTTAAAATAATAGTAACTAAAATATTCTTCTGAAGTAAATATATTCTTAATCTGATATTGCATAATCTTAGTCTGAAAATATATATACTGATAACTTAAAATAAACTTTTAACTAAACATTTAACTATGTATCTGATATAATGCAATTATCTGCTATTGTGATTCAATCTAAGAATCACTTACTTTAACATAGCTTTCTAATTTTTTGAACCAATATTAAATATATTTAATTAACTTTATGATATAGTTGTGAACTTCTGAATTAAAGATTTAATAAACTTTAGAAACTTAAGATTTTGTGAATTTGGAACCCAAGACAATAATATTTTTATATAAAAGCAAGACAAACAAAACAAAACTTGTTGAAATAATAATAATTTGAGTTTATTAAGAACAATAAGAACTACTTACAAATTTAATGGAATAAAACATTGCCAATATCACACTGGGACCTAATATAAGCATTTTGATTTTTAACAATTTCGTTTAGTTTACATTAGTATACTTGATAACAGGCAAAGACTATTCAATTTTAATCTCTTTTAACAATAAGAAATTTTACAATCTTTTACTTTAATTATAATGTCTGTATTTAATAAGCATACTTCTATTTTTTTAATTAAAATAATTCATAACATTATGGTGTCTTCTAGTAATCAGAATAAGACACAACACTAGGTTTGTATTTAAAACCCTAACTCAATTTTATAATCCTAAACTTAACAGATGCTAATCTGGAAAAGCATATATTTTAAACACTACATCTAGTTATACTGACATAACTAATATTAAAAAAAACTAATGATATATTTTTAAATTAGACTAAGCTAATCTTAAAATAAAACTTAGTTAAGTGTATGGCAGCTAATTTATGGTTCATAGGTACATCAATATTTGAATCGTGTTGCAATTATAGTTTTATCACATACAAGCTAACCAACAATAAGTTATATTTATTTTAAAGTATGTTAAATATGCATATTGTATAAGTGGAAATTCACACATACTAATTTAATATTTTCTTCCAGAGTTTTGCCACTGGATTTGTAAGTCTGTTACATCATTAACTTTAAAACATTGAGGGAATAATTTTATGTGGATTAAATTTATTTAAAAGAGTATAACTGATCTCTGATGAATGAATGTCTCATACACTTAACTTAGTTCGATTTTAAGGTTACCTTAGTCTAATTTAAAAATATATCATTAGTTGTTTTTTTTTAATATTAGTTATGTCCATATAACTAGTTGTAATGTTTAAAATATATGCATTTCCATCTTAGCGTTTGTTAAGTTTAGGATTATAAAAATTGAGTTAGGGTTTTAAATACAAACCTAGTGTTGTGTGTTATTCTGATTACTAGAAGACACCATAATGTTATGAATTATTTTTAAAAAAATAGAAGTGTGCTTATTAAATACAGACGTTATAATTAAAGTGAAAGTTTGTAAAATCTCTAATTGTTAAAAGAGATTAAAATTGAATAGCCTTTGCCTGTTATCGAGTATTCTTATAAACTAAGTAAAGTTATTAAAAAGTCAAAATGATTGTAATAAATTCCAGCGTTATTGGCAATGTTTATATTACATTTAAATTGTAACATTTTATTATTGTTCTAAATAAACCAACTTATTATTATTTCAAAAGTTTGTTTTGTTTGTTTTGCTTTTATATGAAAATATTATTGTCTTGGGTTCCAAATTCACAAAATCTTAAGTTTCTAAAGTTTATTAAATCTTTAATTCAGAACTTCACAAGTAAATCATAAAGTTAATTAAACATATTTAATATTGGTTCAAAAATTAGAAAGCTATGTTAAAGTAAGTGATTCTTAGATTGAATCACAATAGCAGATAATTGCTTTATATCAGATACATAGTTAAATGTTTAGTTAAAAGTTTATTTAAAGTTATCAGTATATCTTTTCAGACTAAGATTATGCAATATCAGATTAAGATTATAAGTACTTCAGAAGAATATTTTATTTACTATTATTTTAAAAGCTGCACATTATCTTATATTAACTGCACATCATCTATCATCATCTTAAATCTTATATGTTTAAAGAACTTTAATACATCTGCATTTGAGGTCTTGAGTAGGTTGTCTGTGAATATGAGAAAGGCATAAAAAGTACCCTTGCTCTTTTCTTTGCTCCAGTAATATCTTAGATAATAGACCATTATTAGTTTAAATTTAAATTGATTCATTAAATTTGTGAATTAATATTTGTTTTGCTTATTATTTTAAGATTGCATCATAAAGTTGTTGTTTTGTGGTCAGCTAAGATATTACTTATTTGTTTATTAATCCCAGAACTTTTATAATAAGCAACTTAACTTAAACTTTTAATTTTACACAAAAAATTTAGTTTTAGAATTCCCTGAGGTTATTTACTCTTGTTGTTTTATTAAATATAATTTGGTAAGATAACCTTTCTAATCAAGGTATTATTATTCATATTCAGAGAGTGTGTGATCTATTGGTAGGACTAATATGGTAATCATTGATTAGTGATTTTAAATAATCTTTTATATGGTTTAGTAGTATAATATAATATGCTGTGGTAGTTATAGTTCATCAACATTGGATTTGATCTTTATCTGATTATACATCTCTGGATCATCTTTTTTTTTTAAATTTATTGTAACCCCACTGAGCTGAGTTGTTAAGAGTCTCTCATTTCATCCCATTTCATTTCTTTTCATTTCATATCATTAATCATATTTTCTTCCATATTTATTATATCATCTCATCCATTTCAAGTCATTTTTTCATTTTCCTTCCATCTCTTCCTCTACCATATATTATCTTTTCTTTGCCTTATTTCATTTATCTCTTTCTTCCTCATTTTTTCTCTTCATCATTTTTGTTCTCTCTTCTTTTCTTTAAAACAATTATTTCTTCCTTTTCTTTTCTTTCTTTTCTTTTTTCTCTCTTCCAATATTATCATCTTTCTCTATATAATTCCATTTCTAGATCTTATTTTCATTCTTTTTTCTTCCTTTTCTGTCTTATTTCATTTCTAAACTATTCTTTTCCCCTTTCCCTCTCCTCTTCTTCTCACTTTCTTCTATCATCTCATCCATTTCATTATCCATTTCCAAAACATCTCATTTCATTTTTTTTAATGTCTTTCACATCTCTTCCAAATCATTTATTCCATTTCATTTCTTTCTTTCTACCATTTCTCATCTCTGTTCCCCCTCTCATCTATCATTTCATCCATTTCAAATCATATATTTATTTCATCTTCTCCTTCCATCTATAACCACTATTTATCATCTCATCCATTTCATGATCTATTTCCTAATCATTTCATTTCATTTTTATTTTCTCTTCTTCTTTTCCTTCCACTCTCTTCTCCTTCTCTCTCCTGTCTTTCTTATTGGTTACAAGATATATATATTGTACCCTTTTCTATAGGTCAAGAAATAGTTATAATGGTCAATTACTAAAAAATTTTAAATTTGAGAATATATTTATTGATGTATTGAATATATTAAATTTATAGAGTCTGTAAAGTGCAATTTAAAGCTAAAGCAAATACCTGATACGTAAAATCATTTAAAAAATTAGTTAAATAAAGAGTAAAGAATTGCTCATATGGTTGTAAAAGCTGGCCATATTAAAATAACACAGCTATCAGTAATAAAAATGTATTTAATAAGTCAATTTTAATAACTTTAAAACTTAGAATAAATTAATATTATATAGTATTTAAATTTATAAACTATATTAAATAATAAAATTTAGTGTAATGTATTTGAATAGTAAATATTATGATGTTGAGAATTGTATTTATTTCTATATTTTTTCTAAATTATTTCTTCAAAATTTTATATAAAAAAAATTTTTTTTATATAATATAAGTGCAGTAAAATTATTAAGACAGACAAAAATAGACAAAATACCGGAAACGATTACGTAATTGTCTGGAATATTTTATACAAGCACTTGTTTCAATTAATACCAATATTTTAAAGTATTTAAATAATATTATAGTAGAAATGGATAGAATTTATTAAACATCATAATAAAAATAAGTAGTGAATAATTTTATTAAATATTGTTTTGAAAATTATTTTAAAAGTGTTTAAATTAATTTAAAAATAATAATAGGTTAATATTTAAGTCTATTACGTCATCATTTTAAAACTTGAGAAAATGTTTACAAACCAAAGTAGGGGCTGACCAATAAAAAGATAGATCTGGGCAGACAACAAAAATCGCGCCAATTAATTGTATAATCGAGGAGAACAAGAATTGACAGACTCGAGTGAAGAGGTAAAAAATTTGAGCTCTCTAATAATTTCTTTTCTCCAATTTAGTCAATTTTTTTTCAATATAATTCTAATAATATCATTAGAACAAATTAACTGACAATTTTTAAAATCATAGAGAGAGTCTTAAAATAAATATTTTAAAGTTTTCATAAATTATGTATCACTAACTTAATCGAACCTGCCAGTGAATTCTATAGAAGTACAGTCGGAATTTTCAGTAAAAAATATGGATAGATTCTTTAAAACCGGTTTTAAAGTTTATAGTATTTCAAAATTGTTTATATTGTTCATTGATACCGCTTATATAGTGTATCCAAAGGAAAACTGCTGTTACGCGTGTAATATAGATGAAAAGACATTGTGCGCAAAGTTCAGAAAGAGAATAAAATATAAAAATCATTATGATTCATCTAAGAAAAAGTGGACAAATATAATTTTAAAATTAATGTCATTTGAATTGCTTTCTTTAAGATGACCCGAAAAAGAAGTATACTCTAGAAAAAAAAAATAGTTAAAGATCAAAAAATAATGTACATAAAATTAAGAATGAATGAAATAAAGCTTGCTAAAGAGAAATATTTGTATAAAGAAAATACGGAAGAGGAATATAAAAAAATATTGAATCAATAAAACGCAATTGGTACCTAAAGTATTAAATATTCGTAGTCTAATAAAAAGGAGAAAGATGCATCGACGCGCCGAGGGAATATTTGCCAGAACGCATTTAAAACTTTGAGGGATAAATAACTAAAAATATTTTAATAATCTGATGCTAAACGCTAAAATTAAAAATCGTCTAAACAAGTTTATTAAAGGAACCAAGTTAATTTTTAAAACTTTAATAATCCTAGAGAAGAACATTCAGATAAAAGTAGAAAATAAATATTATGGGACTAAACAATATTTACCGTCAGAAAATATTTGATTATGGTTTGAATTATTTTTTTTAAAATTATTATTATAAGCAATAAGTTTCAGATAGTTATAGGGAAACAAATACATTAATTTGGGATATATAATATTATATGAAATAATATTTTTTTTTTTGAGTTTGAATGTCTTTTAATAAAATTGTATATGTGTGTAATTGTATGTTTGCAATGCTCGAAGGAAAAGAAGCCTACTGCAAAGCCTGATCCGAAGATGACAATTATTTTGGTAACATTTTTAATTATTAATGATATAATGTATGTTTTATTTATTTAGATCAGCGGAAAATTGAATGAATGTAGTGAAAAAGTTTATTATTATTATTATTGGAAAACGCATTTAAAACAACACATTGAAACATTTTGAGATGTAATTAGATTTTTGAAAATATGCATACGATAGTCATTTTATTTGTTGATAAATAATAATTTAATATAATCGATGATTATATTACATTTTCTATTGATTTTTCCTATTGGGATGTTTGAATATTGTTTTAACAAAAATGTAGGTAATGAACGTACAGTGTTATAAAGCGAGATAAATTATTCTTAAGGGATAGAGAAATGATTTTATAGTAGCGAAATCTTGTTTGTTGTTTTTTTTTAAAAAGTTGTTCGTAATTTATCGATGCTTGATATAATGAAAATCTAGAGAGATAATTTAAGTAGTGACTTGGGAGTACAAGGGTGATTTGGAAACCAAGATGATGTATGAAAATCTAGGATGATATAGGGAATGGAAATAAGTAGTTTTGTGAGAGAATCAGCATAGTTAATATAGCCCTATGGCTGATCCACATTTCGTTTTATAGGTGATAATCAGCATAGTTAATGTAGCCCTACGACTGATGCACATGTTGTCTTGGACAGTGTTATTTTATATTTCGTGTGAGTTGCCTTGATGTTTGGTAAAGCTGAATAAATAGCTGCCACATCACTTTCTTATCTTAAGGGTTAATAGACAATAAATGTCGAACCTGTTCACACTGTTCCATGCATTCTTGAAGTACATTGAAAACAAGTTATCCATCTTTCTTCCCAATATCCTATACATCTTTCGCTATCTTAATCTGTATTTCGTGCTACTACATCGTATATGATAAGTTTATTGAAAGGAAAACAATAGATAATTTAGAAAGTATGTTATGATTTTACTTGGAATAAGAATAGTTAAGAGTTAACTAAGAATAGATTATAACCATTGAAAGAAAGATACAGATGTCCTAAATAATGGAAGAAGTTATAGAATCATTTTAATTTAGAAATAAACTATAATTTTTTGTAAAAGTATATCAAATGAGAATATACAAAATATTAAAATATATTTTCACGCTCTTTTTAGTATTAATTATAATTTAAAAATATAAATATTGCATATTTAAAAATACTATAACACTCGATAATTATTATCATATATTTGAAATTGTAACAGGGTGATATTTAAACACATTATAATATTATACAGGAGTATGGCTTATGAAAAAAAAAACGCATTATAATTTATATGAGCATGGGAGAGCAAACATTAAAGTTAATCATAATATTTAATAATATGCTGTGTAATTTGTTTAAAGTAACAAGAAATGTAAATTTTCTTTTTTAAGACCATATTGATTATAAAGTGTGACGTTATAAAATATTGATCCACAAAAATAATTTAGAATATTGTAAATTTAGTATATTTAAAAGGTAAAAAATGTTGTTACCCATAAGTAGTTCAAATAAATAGTGTGATAAACCTAAAGAAAATAACTAAAATAATTTTTAAAATGTATAATGATTGGATTAACTATAAAGAAGTACAAAATTGTAGAATTTACATTTGTCATGTGTAAGGAAAGAAGGATATCCGTTGTAAATAAGATGTAAATAGATTTGTTTTATTTTACTTAAATTTATTTGATGTTAATAAACTTTGTTGAATTTGTTTTATTAAAACTTGTGTCTGGGTATTGTTTTCACTACATCATGGTACAAATTCACAGAGTGTTTTCACAACCACTGAAGTAAATTTTGCACAAAAGATAACTAAAAATATGTTTAATCTTAATTATTATTGATGTTCTTATAATTAAGTAATTATAAAATTGCATTAAGTTCTTGGTCATAAATCCACTATCCTAATATTTTGATAAATTATATGCTATTAATTGCCACTTACTTTATTTATCAGATTATCTAAACACTACCACTTCTTAGTTTACTTTATTGTTTAAAGACAAAAGATGATATTGATATTGATTGATTTATTATGGTAATAAATTTGCAATAAAAGAAATTTATACCAATTTGATTAAGTAAGAAAGATTGTAATCATTATTGTTATTAATTGCAGTGTAGTAGATATGGCATAAAATCCTTTACCATATGTGCTACTGCATTTTGTTGAAGTATAAATAAAGGTTAAAAACCTGAGATTATAATTTATTGAGCTAGATGATGATTATTATTATTAAAGATAACAGAATTAATATTATAGTTATTAAATGAGTCTTAGTAAGTAGACGTTGCGAAAGTCATAAGAATACTATGTAGTTATTATTTTGAAATAATAGTATAAAGGGGGGATAGTGTTCTTATGCCATTGAGGTGGTATCCTGTGGGATATTGGCTCAATGTGATCTACCTTGCCAACTCATATTTCCACTTCTCGTCTCATGAATACATTAAATCTTTGTGTTAATTTACTTTAAACAGAACCTAAGTTAATTCTTAAGAAATTTGAGCTAGTAAAACATTTTTTAATATAACATTTAATTATTAGAGCTAGAATCCGGTGACGTTAAATATAGTAATCTATTTATTTGTAAGTGGAGGTACGAGGACGACGGCAGGCACAGTTAGAATATATATATATATAAATGAAAAACAAGTTTTAATCATGTTAAAACCTGCTGACGCTTGTATTTATGATCAATAGATGGCGTTTTTACCAAAAACACGATCAAGCGTTTGTTTACATAAACGATCAAAGAGTCAGAAATAACTATCTCTTTCGTTTTAGCCCACTTTCAGATCAGCTGATTTCAAGCTATCTGCTATCATCAGTGAAAGACAGAGCCAAGAAACTAGATCTAAAAAGTGACTCCAAATGTTTATGCACAGAGTTTCTATTAGTTTGCAAGCATGAAATTTTTCAGACCAATAAAGTCTTCAAATTCAGCCAAACAAGCTAGATAGCTATATGGATGTGATCTCAGTTCTGCTTCTCCACATAGTCAAAGCCTCTGCAATCTATATCATTGTGGAAACCTTTAAAGGTAGATTTATGAAAAACAAGTTTTAATCATGTTAAAACCTGCTGACGCTTGTATTTATGGTCAATAGATGGCGTTTTTACCAAAAACTTGATCAAGCGTTTGTTTACATAAACGATCAAAGAGTCAGAATTAACTATCTCTTTTATTTTAGCCCACTTTCAGATCAGCTGATTTCAAGCTTTTTGCTATCATCAGTGAAAGACAGCCAAGAAACTAGATCTAAAAACTGACTCCAAATGTTTATGCACAGAGTTTCTATCAGTTTGCAAGCATAAAATTTTTCAGACCGATAAAGTCTTCAAATTCATCCAAACAAGCTAGATAGCTATATAGGTCTGATCTCAGTTCAGTTTCTCCACATAGTCAAAGCCTCTGCAATCTATATCATTGTGAAAACCTTTAAAGGTAGATTTATGAAAAACAAAAACAAGTTTTAATCACATTAAAACCTGCTGAAGCTTGTATTTATGATCAATAGAAGGCGTTTTTACCAAAACCACGATCAAGCATTGGTTTACATAAATGATAAAAGAGTCAGAATTAACTATCTCTTTCATTTTAGCCCACTTTCAGATCAGCTGATTTCAAGCTTTTTGCTATCATCAGTGAAAGACAGAGCCAAGAAACTAGATCTAAAAACTGACTCCAAGTGTTTATGCACAGAGTTTCTATCAGTTTGTAAACAAACGCTTGATCGTGTTTTTGGTAAAAACGCCATCTATTTGTCATAAATACAAGTGTCAGCAGGTTTTAATGTCAGTAAAACTTGTTTTTGTTTTTCATAAATCTACCTTTAAAGGTTTCCGCAATGATATAGATTGAACAGGCTTTGACTATGTTTAGAAGCTGAACTGAGATCAGACCCATATAGCTATCTAGCTTGTTTGGCTGAATTTGAAGACTTTATCGGTCTGAAAAATTTCATGCTTGCAAACTGATAGAAACTCTGTGCATGAACACTTGGAGTCAGTTTTTAGTTTTTTGGCTCTGTCTTTTATTGATGATAGAAAATAGCTTGAAATCAGCTGATCTGAAAGTGGGCTAAAACGAAAGAGATAGTTAATTCTGACTCTTTGATCGTTTATGTAAACAAACGCTTGATCGTGTTTTTGGTAAAAACGCCATCTATTGATCATACATATATATATATTGTAAGTTTAGAAAAATATACAAGTATAAATTCAATATGCAATGTATAAATTAAATAAGTTCTACATACAATCTCCTTCGTGCGACCATGTTACAAGTCAATTGTAACTAAATAGAAGTCAATTCTAATAAATGAAAAGTTATGCTTTAATTTTTTAATTTTATAAAAACTTATTAAATTGGATATAAATGCATTTTGTAATGTTTTGATCGGTTATCCACATTGTATTTCAAATATAACTAAAATGATTGGGAGAGTTTACAAATAAATATAACATATATTATAGGACAGTTTAAACTATTTATAACTTTATTCAACTAGACGCACATCCACATTATGGACTAATTGTACTATTTCTTTATTTCAGCTTGGGATACCACACTATGCAATAATTATAACCTACATTTAAATCTATATGGCATTTAAACACTTGCAGCGAAATTGCATGCCAATTGTAACATTTTAAGGATGGATGGATGGGTGCTTCATCATTCCGAGCTAACACCATTTTTAAAGCCTACTAGGATGATGATGATGGTACAGAACATCTATAATCTTAATTGCCAAGGTGTCAAATTGCAACATTAATAAAAAATAACGGTTAAATCTCACTTCAATAACTTTCAGTAATAATATTTAATGAATGGGTTAATAAATAATCAATCCATTCAGAAAACAATGAGAATGCATTAAAATCGATAATATTAATATATTTGGAAATTCTTGGTTATTCTCAGCACAGGGGACCATTCACCATCATTAAAGCTACATTTAAATTTTTGTTCCAATTACAAAGTTCTGTATCCATCTCCATTTTCCTGATATACCTCTGCATCGGATTCACATCCATAGGTCTATTACACTATTATCTATTTTATTAATAATTTTTACCTTCTGCTAGCTCATTTCTCCCATTATAATTTTTTCTCAGGGTTTTTTGAACAATTAGGTGTGGAAATCGAATAAGCTGTGACAGATTATTGGTGATAAGCACTCCTCTCCTGATCACCTCCAAGGTGGTCTTGATTGTATTTAATGCAGTTTAATATCTATTTACATTAAAGCTCAGAATAATTTATGCTTATTAAATCTTTTATAAACACATCATAAACATAGTCACAATTATAACAAAATTATAAAGATGTGTGTCTAGAGAGGTGTTTGAATACAACAGATGGAGAAAAGATTTTATATCCACCCCCTGCATCCTCTATCACTCAATAACTATCTCTATTCACAGTTTATATTTCAAATATATTAAATTATTTGGTAATTCTAAGTATCTGAAATTAACAATTTTAACTAATTTTTACCGGATATTATTTATGTACATGATAATTCAAATATTAATAATAATATATTGATGTATGATTGGATTGGAGATGTCTAGATAATAATAACCCACAAAAACATTGAGACATAAGCAAATTTTGTTTAAAACAAATAACAAATTTTATTGACAGACTACAATTCAATACATAACATATACCCATTCACTTGATGACTCACATGGCTTTCCCCTGTTATACAACTGTATTATGATATATATACACACACACCTGGGTTTACGCGATATATAGGTTCCTCAGAAAATACGTGCAAATGAAATCACGCAAAAATAGATGTAACTTACATTGAAAAAGGGGGGATGCAGTTTGTGATTTTTCAAAATTTGCATAAAAGCAAAGCACCAATGTAAAATTACTTTAAAATTCGCCCACACAAAAAAAATAAGGAAATAAAATATGACTAATAAAAAATTTCAAATTTGAAAAAAATTGATACAAGACAAACGTTTTTTTAACTATAATATTTAATTTTATTCAAAATAATATATTTTTATGCATAATTTACAGTACAGTAAATTACATTTTTTATACATGTTTTAATTACTATCGCTATTTGCCAAGAAAACACGTTCGTTTGCAAAGTGAAGAAATGCAACTAGCGCCAACTTCACACTCAGGTTGTGTCAATGGTTTTATGGTGACAACATAATTAGTAATTAATCTTTGAGTTGATGATTTTATTAATCGTTTATGAAACTAACGACTATAAATTAAATTCTTATTTGTCTTTAATTTTCAATTCCGTTTAAAAATCAAATTTCACATCACATTAATTTCAAGTCACCAAGTAATTTTTAAATTGTTAATTACAATTAAAATTGAGATTTTAATTTTTAATTGTCAAATTTAATTGTGCCCACTGATTATGTTCTTTTTTAAAAAGCAAAAAACAGAATGTGATTTAAAATGCAAAATTAACCCACACAATGTTTGAACAAATTTACATTATAATCTTGTAAAATTTAATGTGTGGATACATAAAATGTGGAAATCATGATTTTAATTTCATTATTGCATAAAATCTTACTATTATAAAGCACTGAAAATATTGAAATTACTAAGATGAAAGTCAAATTCCAATAATGTGCTATTACTTTCAATATAACGTAAGTGTGCAAACTTTATTATTTAAAGTAATAACGCAATATTGGAGTTCGACTTTCGGTGAAACAAGAATCGCGTAACTTCAAAATCGTCTTAAATAAGTCCACGTAAAAAGAGACCAAGGTATATATATATAAACACATAACTATCCCTAAATCAATGGATAATATCAATAGGTTTAAAATATCAATGTTTATTTCCTAATTATCAGAGAATCACAATTACCATGGAGTAAAAAAAAATAATAATTACCTTCACATATATTTTATTTTCACTTTCATTTTATCCTATATATATCCTATATACAGCAAATGCCAACTTTCTTACCGTGTTTAATGCTTTTAAATTACTAATTTGTTTTGAGAGCTAATTCTTCCCATAATCAAATTTAATAATTTTATTTAATTATTTAAAATAACATACTTTCACAAATTTACTAATTTTATTTCATCTTCTTAATCTGACATTCTTTTTCTCTTATTTTTACAATAGAGATACTTTATGAATGGTGGGACTAAGTCAATACAAATAAATAGGCATCTAGATCAATCATCATCATAGTGCACACACACTATACTCATGTTCTTATGACATAATAATATCTTAATAATATTATCTTTCCAGCAAAGTTCTAAACTGGCTGTGGAAATTTTTATTAGATAATTTTATATATGCATTGCTTACACTTAACAATCGTAAGTTTTATTTAATCCTTAATTTAATATTTATTAACTTTATTACATTTGGCTCTAATTGATAAATTAAACTAGATCAACAAAACAATATTCAAGTACACCAATCGCACATACATTATCTGCATTTATCCTGATATCAAATTGAGTTTGTGACCTTTTGTCTGACATTTATAAATAATGCTTAATAATAACAGCTATTTATGTACATAAGGAATATCCAACATCAACATGAATCTGCCAGGGACCCGAATAAGAGAAAACCTTTTCACTAAGGTTGAGATGTGCTAGGATTTTTATCGCTAGTCATACAAAAAGACTTAGGTATACCTATTACCTCTGGCAATCAGTAAAGAAACCTACTTACGGTGTAGAGAATAATCAAGTGGGAAAACTTTTCCACTGTGTTCAAATACTTTATGAAAATAGCATAAATATCTTAGTGAGCTAATTTGTGACTGGATTGGTGGAGACCTTTGTCTATCCACATTTCATACAGGTCAAAACATCAACATCTACAAGTAAAACTTTCATATTTTTTATATTCTTGCAAATTAGTGCAGTGGAATATGAGCCAGTAATTTTTCCAAGCTTTAATCAGCTTGTATCTAGCCTTAAATTTATGATAATCATAATAAGAAATAATAAGAAATGCATATTAAAATTTTAAAACTCTTTCCATGCACTTTTATAAAAAAAAATTATGATGTTTTAGCTTAATAGTGACACAATTTGATAACTGTAAGCATTTGACAATAACTTCTGACACGATTCATTCAAAACATTTTCCTTAATAATGATATCTCTCTTTTTTTAAATGTTTGTAAAACATTTTAAATAAGGCACATACACAATGAGATAATATTCTTTACCTACCCCCAAAATGATACTAATAAAACAAAACCATTTAAAATAAACACATATAAAATAATCTGTCATCAATCTCTCTACCACCAAAATAGCAATGATTATAATTCCGACATGAATTAAATTTAAATGGATATATATATATATATATATATATATATATATATATATATATATATATATATATTTCATATAATAAAGATATATATATATATATATATATATATATATATTGTACCCTCACTTCTCGATATATGATATAATTTAAAATATGACTAGCTCAATTAAATCATTATGCTTAGCTAAAAATATGTACAACTATTTTTAATATATTTTTATAATATTATAATTTATCAGATTTATTACAAACTTATTTAAAATTAATATAATTCAATATTATGTACTAATTAAATAAATATTTACTAAAATCATGAGACTGTGAAGTGAAGTTACAATTGGTAATCAGATTTACATTGAATCAATGTCTTTCCAAGACATTGTCTCAATGGCATAAGAATACTATTACCTCTTTATTATCTCATTACTAACTCTACAGCATTCTTATGACTTTTATAAATGATCTATCTTTAATAATAATAGATAAATAAATCTTAATCTTTTGTTAAGGAAATCTAATTAAACGATCTCAGGTTCTACTAATTATCTTAAAGTAATAATAATTCGTGTAGATAGGAATGATAAGAGATTTAATATCAAACCTAAATACACCTAACTTATTCTAATAACAATAACTAATAATAATAATCTTTAGTGTATAGCTTAATCTTATCTATTTGATTATACCATTAATCATCAAGAAAATAAGTAAATCATATACATGTCTTTCATTTCCATATAGTATCTTAATTTTATAATAGACCAAAATCTTATAATTTAACAATCTGTGGCAATAAATAATCTTATACTCTTATATTGTGCATTATAATTACTTTATGACCATTGTAATATTATATGTTAATGTCAATCAATTTCTATAAATTATATTAAGAAAATATTGTGTTTCTTTCTCAAATAATAAAATAATAAATTCATATTGTGCAAATATTATGTACATTCAAATTATCTGTTGTCAAATGCTGTGGTGTAAAATAATGAATTCAACACATCTTTTAAACAACTTAACAAATTTATTTACATTAACTTTAACAAGTAACTTATTTACACTATTTACATTTACAGTTGAAACCAAAGAAAAATAAAATAAAATAATAATACAAGATTTTTATGCTGTTACTATTTCTATAATCATAAATAGATAATTTATACATTTTTTAAAATGTTCTATCAATAACATTTAATTAAGTTTATGACTTTAATTTTAATAAACATCATTTGTCCTCAGTTAATATAAGAAAAAGGTTTTATGTGAGATATCATTTATGTAGCAGGTATGTAAATAAACAAACTTTAATAATTAAAAATGCTATTTCACTTAGGTCTTACTGTTATTTATATTATAATGTATTAGGATGTATTACAATTACCATCAGTATTACTCAAATATTAATTACTGTATAAACTGATGTAACTTTGTAATATAACAACAATTATTATATTATAACCATTTATTTCATTCCGATATAATGTTATATTACATGTCTTATCAAAATATGCAATACGTATATGTACTTTTAAAAATAATATTTTAAATTATTCAATAATTTCAACTTTTATAAGTATTATATCAAATAAAATTCTATGATTCTTTTCATATAAATCATTACTCTTTTTTACTTGTTATTCTTATTCCTTCCTAATAAACTTCTATCTACAAAAATCATTTTAACCTTATTTAATTTCAGAAAAACAAATGACCAATTTTAAAACAAAAATAATAACGATCCAAACTCTCTTATACCTCATCCTCTATATACAATAAGCCTTCAATCAAAATATAAATTTCTATGTAAAATTAACTTAACTTATCTAATAAAAATAAAAATAAAATATAGACTTTATATCTCTTACTAACTTGAAAAAGGAAAATAAATAACTTACAATAATATAACAAATCTAATTATTAATATTGTAGCAGAAACATTAAAATTTATTCACGAAAGAATCATATAATTATTTCTAGGTTCTCATATTACGTTGTACTAAATTTACATCATCAATTTAAAGTATGCATATTATAATAAAACTGCTATTACTAATATTGTGCGTGTATATTATTTAAATATTAATACATTCATTCAATAATCATATAACATTTGGTTGATCTAAAGAAAACATAGTAAATACATCAAATTATTATTATTATTACACAATTTTTACCATAAATGATACTTCAATGTACAGTCCATCACACGATGTCCTCCAAGATTTCAGTTTTACAAAATAATTTCACATTTACACTCAACAATTATTCTTTAAAATATTACGTGTTGTATAATTATAAAATAAACTTTATGCAATAAAAATTATATTAATATTTAGTTATTACTTTAAAAAAAAATGTAAATGTACCTTTCCTATCTTTCAATAAATTAATAATTAATTAAATATTTATGTTAGTTAATAAATAAAACATATTACATAACATCCAACGGTGTCTTCTTTCACTATCATTGTTCTTTTTCCTAGGCACAAATTTTCACCAAACATTACTTCCTTTTCCGGTACATCACGTGTTTTTTAAAAGTTTTATGAAAAACGTTCTTTTTTTTAAAATAAAGAAAAAGTCAGTTCCATCATAAAACAAAATAAAATTAAAATAGTTTATAGGATCCAGGTTCATTTCTTTTAAAGAAAAAAAAAATATTATTTAAAAGTTATTATTTTTAAAATTAGTCTATAGTTTATAAAGTTCTTATTTAATTATTTTTTAATTGATTTGGATATCCACGTATATCTGATTTGCGCATTCCTTAACGAATATTTAGGTAAGATTAATTTTAGATTCTTCTGTATGACCAGCGTCCAGACTTTAATAATATCATAATTTTACTTATAAGTATTTCTTTACTTATTAAATTTCCAATTTATTTGCCTTTTAAAATTATTAAAATGTAGTCTTTTAAACCATAAAGACTTAACAAGGCAAGTATTTAGGTAATTATTATTATTTACCATCTTTACTAAGTTATATACTTAGATTTACAATTCACAAATATTTTCTTCATAAAGAAGTATTTCTCATTCTTTTAAATATCTATTTTATAAAATTAATTACCATTAGCTTTTAAATTTATACAAAGTCCAACGTATTACTTTTGTGCATCTAGAAACTCTCCTAGTTAATCCAGCGTTTGTTAAATTTTCAGTATAAAGTCTCCAATACATTTTATCCTTATACGATGTTTCTATGACTATTTGATAGTAAATTGAGCTTTGATCAAGACGATAGGAAATTATAATTAAAATTAGCCCTGCATATTTATCGGTAAACTTTTATAAATTATTTTAAAACTACTCTCTTATAATTTTAAAACGATTTTGAGAGCGTCTATAATTACTTAGCTATTTCTAATAGCACAATATACTTTAAGAATTTCAATCACAAGTCCCCTCCGAACAATTGAACCTTGGTTTTATACCAGAAGAAAACTCCCACTTGATTGGTGAGTTAAACAATCAACTTGCTAGCTTATTTACATATTTTACCAACAAGACAGAATTTAAAATAAATAATGACGTATTTAATATTTATTATTTATCACATTATTAAATTCTTAAATTAATCTTTATTGTTTATTTAAATCCATTAAACATTTTTAAAAATATACTTTCTTACTTAATTTCACTTTTAACTTTTATAAGATTATTTTTATAAATAAATTAAGTCTATTTTTATTCGTTATGTTTTTAAAGCAGTATTTTAAAAATCAGATTTAATATTTCACATTAATTATTTTTACTTTTATCTAGTGATAGCCAATATAATACTTATAAATTTTATAACAGAATTTTTAAAATAGTTTTGCAACTTTACTAAAAAAACTTCCAAGCATGTGTGTATGTGTCTAATTAACATCTGTTTTACAACAGAGCTACAGACGCTTGTAATAATCTAAAAATAAACTAACAATTCATTTTTTAAAAATAAATATTTTTAAAATAAATAATATATTATAACAGTTTTTTAAAATAATAATTCGATATTATTAAAATCAAATATTAATCTTCTATTATGTAATGCTAATAATTAAAATATTTATATTCATTTATTAAATATTAATTTTTTATCAACAATAAATATATGCATTTAATTTTAACTTGTCTTTTTAAAACTTTTAACTTTAAACATTTATTTATTAAATTTATTAATGCAGTATGGATTATGGCCAGTTTTCCCAACCATATACTATTATCATTCCCATTGAAACGTCTCTCTCAACATCAGCACAATTTTTACATATCAAACACTCATGAATTACTTTAATTACACTTTTAAAAAGATTGTTATAAACAAAATTAACATCATATAGTTAAATATATCTTAAATTTAAAATTTTTTAAATAGATTGATACAACAATTTATAGAGACCCATACAAAAGGGCACAATATATATATATATATATATATATATATATATATATATATTTATGTTTTATCATATATATATATATATATATATATATATATGATAAAACATAAAGAAATAAATTATTTTTCTTTTTCTTTTCTAGATTAAATGTTCTACATGAAAAGTGAATAATAAAATAAAAAATATATACTTAAAACGTTCTTCAGAAATGTCCACCAAGTTTCTGATTTCCATTTTCCCTTTTTCTTCTCTTCCTAAATTTGTTTGTGTGATCACATGAGCTTATGTATAAATAGTTATTGTGATGGGGTTTGATTCCTCTGTCATCAGATATATGATTTTTATACTGCTGAAATGAGTTCCTCATTTTTAATTTTATGTAGATTACAATTAAACAGCACTCATTTAAATTTTCCCAGATATAAGTCCATTTTTCATTGTCTTTTTCCCTCTTTAAATTCAATTTATATTCAAATTGAATGCTTATATATACAATACCACACTTAGAGTTATTTTTTATGGTTTAAATTTTACCATTTGCTGATCCAATCATGACTGATGGCTAACTTCAGGAGTGGTTTTAATTTTACCATTTGCTGATCCAATCATGACCGTTGGCTAACTTCAGGAGATGTAAATGTGTACCCACTTAAAAATTTATTCAATATACATTGTATTTTCTTCTTACAATGTTAAATTTAGCAAAGTTGTTTTTAAAAGACAAAAGAACAATAATAAACTATTATTTTTCTAAGAGAAAAATATTTCTCTTAAATTTTATAGCAAAGTTTCTCCATAAATCAATGAAACCAAACTTGCAAGAAAGTTTCAGATAGAATCACCACCTCTTTTGCTAACTCAACAGAGATTTTATAGCATTGAGTATCTGTCTTTTTTGCTTACCCCCACCATTACCTTTTTATTGACCCCTGTTATGTGGTCATCCTTTTTCTTAATTAATTGACTCTTGTTCCTTTTTTTTTCTGGTTAATTTTAACCTTTTGCTCTTTTAAAAAACAATGCCAAATTCACATCTGTGTTTTAACAGATGATCACCAATTAATTTTACATTCAACAGATATACTTACCAATTAATTTTACACTCAACAGACAATCACCAGTTAATTTATATCATTTAAATCGCTCTGCTAATTTACTTGGTAATACAATACTCGTGGTAAAACAAAAGTCAGAGGGCTCCCTCTTTAAAATCAATAACAGAATTCTCTCTCTTCCCCTTCTTTACTTTTTCACTATATATATATATATATATATAGCAACCCAGTTTCAAAACCAGACTTTGAATTAAATTTTGGCTGTGAATAATAAACAATTAAAATGACTTAATTTATTTTGTAAAGATTTTCTTACAAACCGAAAAGTAATCATCATTAATTGCGAACTTTACAATTAAAATCCACAATTAGTTTAAATACACACATCACATGTATTCAATTTTTTAAGTAAACTGATTTAATACTTTAATCATTAATTATTATAACTATTATTTTCTTTATCATTTAATCTCATGAACTATTTATTTCTAGCTTATCAGTATAAAATTATGACTATTCATTATCACTATCTAATGTATTTTTAAGAGTCACACATCCCCTGCCTCTTCTCAGTCAACTTATTAACTAATGTAAAAATCTTTCTTTTCTAAAATATATCTTCAATACCAAACTGACCCATAAATTATTGTTAATAAAACAATCTATTAGCTAGAAATATTTTAATGATAAATTTTCCGAATGCCTACTGAGTCAAAATACGCAATCTCTATAAATATGGGTTCGAACCTAATTTTGGGTAAAAAAATTGTTTATTAATGAAAAACTATATAAACTATGAGGAAAATTTTGATTGAACCTTATCTTGCATAGTTAATGCAAAAAATGGAGTCTTGGGCTAACCCAAGGGTTACATATCCCCTTTCTTTGGGTAAATTTTTCCAAATTCATACTAGATCTCTTTTTTATAGATAATTTATACTATACCAACAAAATTGAATGGCAATTCTTAACTACACTTTACTCTGCTCACCTTTTAGGTGGGACAGGGTATCATCTCTTCCTTTTTTTGTTCATTTGCCATTGAGTCTTTTTTCATTAGATACCTAACATCAGATACCTAACAAATCTGTGTTTTATTTTGCAGTTGATCTTGTGGTTGAACAGCACGGTCATAATGTTATTAACTAAACCAATCAACAAAATTTCATAAATGTGTTTCATTCTACACCTAATCCTCTTGTTAAACCCTCTGCTATAATGCACTCAATTACTTGCAATGCATTAGCCTCTATGAAATCCCTTTTTATTTTACAGGGAATTGGATCATTGACCCACACATTACTACCTTCATCCCTAAACATCAGACTATCTTTATTTCCGAGTTGGTTAAAATGCTTTTCATCTTACATTTTATTCTTGTATCTATCCATGTCAAAATATCTCTATATGCAAATGAATTTCATTCTGCTGACACATTTTTCATTTTACACTTTATTTTCTGAAACTCTACAATGACCTTACCATTATTTTGATTACCATAATTATTACTTTGTTTATCATAATTATAGTCTGATAAAGCCTTCTCTTGTTCCAGTGCAGCATTTATTTCTGACTCCTTTGTAAACTCAGAGCAATATGTGCTTTGTGTAACTTGCTCATCTTTTAATTAAGCAGCCAGAGCAGTTTGGCTTAACTCTATTTCTTTAGTCTGTTCATCCATTTTACTTTCTAGACAAGCATCACTTTCTTTTCTTACTGCACTTAGATTAGTATAGTTTTTTATTTATTTCTGTAGTCTGTTTTTCCACATTATTTTCTAGACTAGTGTAGCATTCTCTTATTATTGCACTTAGATTAGTATAGTGTTTTTCTATTTTCTTCTCTAGATGAGCATAGCCTTATTTTAGTTCTATTCCTAGACTAGTCATTGCTTGCAAGATTATTTTAAATTGCTGACTGACAGTCATTTCTGGCTACTGTTGAACCGTTTCAGAGCTCACCTCTTCAGCCACTAAACTTTCACTTTCCTGACTTTTCTCAACACTTTCTAATACTAAGGATGCTTCATCTAATGTCTCCTCTCTTTTACTCTCTGTTTGACTTGTTTCTTTTTTGGTCTACGCATTTTCTATTTAACAATAAAAATAATGATGACAAAATTAGGCACACACTTCTTTTTTTTTCCTACATCAACCAACAACCACGACTCTCTCAACTATCTATACCTTTGTCACCCAATTGGTATTGACCTTAGCAATTCCTATACTGACTAAACATCTCATTTCTAATGTTTTTGGGTATCTAGAGATAATCAGTTTTAAATAGACATGAAAATTTGATTTTTTTTTTATCAACTAATTTTACACTAGTATACCTAATTTTAAAATACGTTTTTGGTACAACCAGTTGCTGGCATTTATAATCTCAATTCTGCAGCTTTTAAAATTAATTTCCAACACCCATTATTCATTGAGTGACCAAGTTGGTGGACCAAATGTAAGTTTAAAGAATTTGCTAAGTATAATATAAATATGCAATGTATAAATTAAATAATATCTACTTTGTGTGACTGCGTTACAAGCCAATTGTAACTAAATAAAAGTCAATTCTAACAAATTAAAAATTATGTTTTATTTTGTTAATTTTATAAAAACTTATTCAATTGATGTAAACACATTTTGTAATCTTTCGATCAGTTATACACATTGTATTTCAAATATAACTAAAATGATTGGGAGAGTTTACAAATAAATATAACATATATTATAGGACAGTTTAAGCTAATTATAACTTAATTCAACTGGTCACACATCCACATTATGGATTAATTGTACTATTTCTTTATTTCAGCTTGGGATACTACACTATGCAATAATTATAACCTATATTTAAATCTATTGGCATTTAAACATTTGCAGCTAAATTGCATGCCAATTGTAACATTTTAAGTATGGATCGATGGATGCTTCATCATTCCCAGCTAACACTATTTTTAAAGCCTACTGGGATGATGGAGATGGTACAGAACATCTATAATATTAATGTCCAGGGTGCCAAATTGCAACTTTAATAAAATATAAAGGTTAAATCTTATTTCAATAACTTTCAGTAATAAGATTTAATGAATGGGTTAATAAATATTCAATAGATTCAGAGAACACTGAGAATGCATTAAAATCGATAATATTAATATTTTTGAAAAGTCTTGGTTATTCTCAGCACAGGGGACCATTCACCATCATTAAAGCTACAATTAAATTTTTTTTCCAATTACAAAGTTCTATATTCATCTTCCTGATCCACTCCTCCATCAGCTTCACATCCATAGATCTATTACACTATTATCTATTTTATTATTAAATTTTACAATTTTCTAGCTCATATCTCCCATTATAATCTCTTCTCAGGGTTTTTAGAACAATTAGGTGTGGAAATCAAATAAGCTGCGACAGATTATTGGTGATAAACCCTCCTCTCTTGATCACCTCCAAGGTGGTTGGTCTTGGTTGTCTTTTATGCAGATTAATATCTATTTATATTAAAGCTTGGAATAATTTATTCTTATTAAATCTTGTATAAACACATCATAAACATAGTCACAAGTATAAAAAATTATAAAGAAGTGTGTCTAGAAAGGTGTTTAAATACAACAGATGGAGAAAGGATTTTATGTCTACCCTCTGCATCCTCTATCACTCAATAACTATCTCTATTTACAGTTTATATTTCAAATATATTAAATTATTTGGTAATTCTAAATATCTGAAATTAACCATTTAACTAATTTTTACCAGACATTATTTACATACTTGATAATTCAAATATTAATAATAATATATTGATGAGATGTCTAGATAATAATAACCCACAAAAACATTGAAACATATGCAAATTTTATTTAAAACAAATAACAAATTTTATTTTCAGACTACAAGTCAATACAGAACATATACCCATTCACTTGATGACTCACATGGCTTTCCCCTGTTTTAGAACCATATTATGATATACATAAAAAATCTAAACACATTACTATCCCTAAATCAATGGATAATATCAATAGGTTTCAAATATCAATATTTATTTTCTAATTATCAGGAAATCATGATTACCATGGAGTAAAATAAAATAATATTTACCTTCACATATATTTTATTTTCACTTTCATTTTATCCTATAAAAGTGAATACCAAATTTCTTCCCATGTTTAATGCTATTGAATTACTGATTTGTAGTGACAGCTAATTCTTCCCATAATAAAATTTAATAATTTTATTTAACTATTTTAAATTAACATTCCTTCGCAAATTTACTAATTTTATTTCATCTTTGTGATCTAACATACTTTTGCCCTAATCTTTACACTAGAGATACCTTATGAATGGTGGGACTAAGTCAATGCAAATAAATCGGCATCTAGATCAATCATCATCATACTGCACACACTCTATACTCATGTACTTATGACATAATAATATTTTAATAACATTACCTTTCCAGTGAAGTTCTCAGCTGGCTGTGGAATTATTTATTAGATAATTTTGTATATGCATTGCTTACGCTTAAATATTCATAAGTTTTATTTAACCCTTAATTAACATTTATTAACTTTATTATTTTTGGCTCGAATTAATAAATTAAACTAGATCAACAAAACAATATTCAAGTACACCAATTGCACATACATTATCTGCATTCATCCTGACATCAAATTGAGTTTGCGACCTTATATCCGATATTTATAAATAATGCTTAATAATAATAGCTATTTTTCATACACCTGTAAGGAATATCCAACATCAGCATGAGGCAGGCAGTGACCCGAATAAGAGAAAACCTTTTCACTAATGTTGAGATATGCTAAGATTTTTATCGCTAGTCATACAAAAGATACCTATTTCCTCTGGCCATCAATAAAGCAACCTTACGGTGTGGAGAATAATCAAGTGGGAAAACTCTTCCATTGTGTTCAAATACTTTGTGAATAAAGCATAAATATCTTAATGAGCTAGACTGCACTTGCTTGGTGGAGACTTTTGTTTATCCACATTACATACAGGTCGAAACATCAACTTTTACAAGTAAAACTTTCATATCTTTAATATTCTTGCAAATTAGTGCACTGGAATATGAGACAATAACTTTTCCAAGCATTAATCAGCTTGTATCTGGCCTTAAATTTATGATAACCATAATAAGGAATAATAAGAAATGCATATTTAAATTTTAAAACTATTTACATGCACTTTTATAAAAAATGATGACGTTTTAGCTCAATAGTCACACAATTTGATTAGACTAAGCAGTTGACAATAACTTCTGAGATGATACATTCAAAACATTTTCCTTAATAATGATATCTCTCATTTTTTTTAAATGTTTGTAAAGCATTTTAAATAAGGTACATACAGAATGAGATAATATTATTCACCTACCCCCAAAATGATAATAATAAAAAAAACATTTAAAATAACACTTAGAAAATAGTCTGTCATCAATCTCTCTACCCCCAAAATATGCATCGATTAGAATTCTAACATGAATTTGTTTGTATGATCACATGAGTCTATGTATAAAAAGTTTTTGTGATGGGGTTTGATTCCTCTGCCATCAGATACACAATTTTTTTACTGCTGCAATGAGTTTCTCATTTTTAATTTTATGTAGATTACAATTGAACAGCACTTGTTTAAATTTTCCCAGATATAAGTCCATTTCTGATTGACTTTTCCCCTCTTTAAATTCATTTTATATTCAAATTGAACACTTTTATATACGATATCACACTTAGAGTTATTTTTTTATGGTTTAAATTTTACCATTTGCTGATACAATCATGACGATTAACTAAGTTTAGGAGATGTAAATGTGAACCCACTTAAAAAGTTATTCAATAGACATTGTCTTTTCTTCTTACAATGTTAAATTTAGCAAAGTTGTTTTTAAGAGACAAAAGAACAATAATAAACTTTTTTTTTTCTAAGAGAAAAATATTTCTCTTAAATTTTATAGCAAAGTTTCTTTCTAATTCAATAAAAGAAAACTTGCAAGAAAGTTTCAGATAGAATCGCCACTTCTGCTAAACAACAGATTTTATAGCATCAAGTCTCTGTCTTTTTTGCTTACTCCCATCATGACCTTTTTATTGACCCCTGTTATCTGGTCATACTCTTTTCTTAATTAATTGACTCTTGTTTCTTTTTTCTCTGGTTAATTTTAACCTTTTGCTCTTTTAGAAAAACCAAGCCAAATTTACATCTGCATTCCAACAGATGATCACCAATTAATTTTACATTCAACAGATATACTTACCAATTAATTTTACACTCAACAGACAATCACCAGTTAATTGTACACTAAAATTCCTTGGTGAAATTTATATCATTTAAATCGCTCTGATAATTTACTTGGCAATACAACACTCATGGTAAAACAAAAGACAGAGGGCTCTCTCTTTAAAATCAATAACAGAAAGCTCTCTCTCCTTCTTCTTTACTTGTTCACAAAAAATATATAAAAAACACCCCAGTTTCAAATCCAGACTTTGAATTAAATTTTGGCTGTGAATAATAAACAACTAAAATTACAATTTTTTTTGTAAAGATTTCCTTACAAAACGACAAGTAATGATCATTAATTGTGAACTTTACAAGTAAAATCCACAATTAGATTAAATACACACACATCACACATATACATTTTTTAATTAAACTGATTTAATACTTTAATCCTTAATTATTATAACTATTATTTTCTTTACCATTTAATCTCATGAACTATTTATTTCTAGTTTATCAGTATAAAATTATTACCATTCATTATCACTATCTAACATATTTTTTTAGAGTCACACATCCTCTCCCTCTTCTCAGTCAACTTATTAACTAAGGTATAAATCTTGCTCTTCTAAAATATATCTCCAATACCAAATTGACCCATAAATTATTGTTAAAGAAAACAATCTTTTAGTTAGAAATATTTTAATGATAAATTTTCAGATTACCTACTGAGTCAAACATACACAATTCCTATAAATATGGGTTTGAACCTAGTCTTGGGTAAAAAATTTGTTTATTAAGGAAAAATTTATAAACTATGTGGAAAATTTTGATTGAACTTTATCTTGCACAGTTAACTAAAAAAATGGAGTCTTGGGCAAACCCAAGGGCTACAATATATATATATATATTCACGTAAGAACGTCACTGGTGTGAGAGTTTGATCATATTTAAATATTAACGGATTGCTACTTAAGATGGTGGAATATACCGAAGCTAGCTATAGCAAAGAATTTTAATCTTTAATTTTATACAGGCATTTTTTAAAATTTTGTAGTTTTTATTCTAGTGAATATATTCACTAGAATAAAAACTACAAAATTTTAAAAAATGCCTGTATAAAATTAAAGATTAAAATTCTTTGCTATAGCTAGCTTCGGTATATTCCACCATCTTAAGTAGCAATCCGTTAAGTAGCAATCCGTTAATATTTAAATATGATCAAACTCTCACACCAGTAACGTTCTTACATGAATTACCTACTTTCCATAAATTGTGAATATTAACACAATGACACTGTTTATTCAACACATTATCTGTACTATTTATAAAATAGGACTCCTTAATTCTTCTTTTCCTCAAATCATTTTCCATATGCAAAATAAAAACTCTATCAAAGCAGAATTCTCCATTACAACTCACAGCATGTTCTGCAAAAACAGATTTATATCTATCTGCAGAACAACACAACTTATTATATAATAATTCATGCTCCCTAATCCTCTTTTTCAATGCACATTTGATCTCCCCAATGTAACTATAACCACAATGACATACCACTTTATATATAATATTACCTTTGTTGCTTTTATCAATATATATATATATTAAGATGGCCAAACCTTATACGTTAGTGAACAGGCTTCAATTTACTCCACACACCAATTCTTCAACCATCCATCCAATTGAAAATCTGATGATAGAATGCTCGAAGGCCACCGTGAGGCCAAGTTTCTTGTCACAACCATGTTGATCTAAGGTCAATCTGACCCTTCATGTACAGGACCTAATTTATTTAATATATATACAAGTGATGGGCATACATTTCTACTTATGTAATAATTGAAACACACAGGTTTATTATAGACCTATGTCTGATGATTGCTGGTTTAACATGAAATATGTATATTGGTAATTATTTATCTTTTCAACATATATGTGTTCAAGTGTGTCAGTATTATGATATAATGTGGAAAGTGGCGGGTTCAGGTGAAAGTCTGTGCTCATATACTCTATATATTACTTTTTAAGACATAGGTATATAATAAGCCTGTGTGTTTCAGTTATTATAAATTAACAAGGTAACAACTATTCATTTATTTACTTCACAAATAATATTCCATAGATTGATATAATGATAAATAAGTAGATAGATGGGAAAATATATTAATAGATAGATAGATAGATAGATAGATAGATAGATAGATAGATAGATTAATAGATAGATAGATAGATAGATAGATAGATAGATAGATAGATAGATAGATAGATAGATAGATAGATAGATAGATAGATAGATAGATAGATAGATAGATAGATAGATAGATAGATAGATAGATAGATAGATAGATAGATAGATAGATAGATAGACGGGTAGAAAAATAATTAAATAAATACAAAAATAAATATATTTATTGGGATATTATTGTTGAAGGAAATTTGCAACCAATAAGAATGTTTTTGTTTTTTTTTAATTTAAGGTGTATTTGATTTTTTTATAAGTTCACTTACCTTTAAAAATGTCTTTAAAATTAATCTTTCTTTTTATTTTAATCTTTTTTTGTTTTGTTTTAATTTTAATATTTATTTAAACTTATATTCTTTTCAATAATTTATTTGGCATAATCTAGCAATTCATTATATTATTTTTTTCTTTGGGTAATGTCTACCTAAGATATTTAATAAAATTTTACCTTGAAATTGACTGTCATATACGTCTACGTATAAGAAAGTATCATATGTGGAAAGTATATTTATATTTTATTTGTACATTCTAATGAAGCGAATGTTCCAATTTAGTTTTCAATATACATATAGAAAGAAACTTAAAATATAATATTCATTCTAAATAAACATTTATTTATATAGCGCTCTGCTTTATAATTTTTAATGCAATTAAACACAGCCATTCAAGCTATTATGCAAGCACTTTTTCTGAATGTAAATAATAAATGAATAATTCCACTCACAACACGAGATATAGTATTTAGGAAACAATAAATGAATCCACTTATTCAATCTGAAAAAGCGCTTGCATAATAGCTTGAATGGTTGTGTTTAATTGTATTAAAAATTATAAAGCAGAGCGCTATATAAATAAATGTTTACATATGTTTAAGTTTCATTTGAGAGTGACGTTTAGTAAATTCTAGATAATTTCGTCGAAGTCATTTACATGAATATCGTAGACAGTTGTTTAAAGTGAGTGATCTATTCTCACACTTTCACTTCCAATACTTAAGATTTGCCCATATATATACATTTGGGTCGGATTGAATAAGTGGATTCATTTATTCTTTCCTAAATACTATATCTCGTGTTGTAAGTGTAATTATTCATTTATTATTTACACTTAGAAAAAGCGCTTGCATAATAGCTTGAATGGCTGTGTTTAATTGTATTAAATATTCATTCTAATGATTGCAAAAGCAAATAGTAAAAAGTAGAAAATTTCAAGGTCAAAAGATCTCATCTGTCTTCTGTCTATCATGAAGATTTATATGATTTATTACGTCACAGATTTGAACTGAATAATAAATCGAATTTACTAAGTTATTTTATTGTCATAAAGATAATCGTCATGGATGTAAAGTTTGTGTTAATGTTTGCAACATTAGTTTATATTTCCTATGTAAGTCTTTTTAATAATTATATCTTTTAATAATAGTTTTGTTAATAATACATAACACTGTTTAAGTTGGAAAATTAATAAATAAATATCATACACCTCTTATATATATATATATTCGTTCCTATAATTGTTTTGATGCATTTCTTGTTCGACTATTTTTTCATTAACTAATATTATAATTTTACTCAATGTGATGATATACTTAAGTAACTAAATAAGATTTACAACATTTATCTACGTTTTTAGAGTGGAGTATTACTTTGTGTACTATAATAATTATTATTTTTCGATAGATAAATAGATGGATATGAATAGACATATACATAAAGATTGCTAAATAGAAACAGAAATAAATAAATAATGAAATAGACTATGCCATTAAATTATTTCTATTACATTTAGTATATGTTTAAGTTCAATCTAATCTCTCATAAAATAATTTTCTTGACATTATAACGAATGTATATTATAATAATAATAATAATAATAATAATAATAATAATAATAATAATAATAATAATAATAATAATAATAATAATAATAATAATAATAATAATAATAATAATAATAATAATAATAATAATAATAATAGTAGTAGTAGTAGTAATAATAATAACAAGACAAAACTCTCCATACACTCATGCCACCCTGTACCAACCAGAGTAATCAATGGATGCCAGAAGGCTAGTGCATAAAATCCCTATCTAATGCCTACTTATCCAATATCCCCAGAGTAGTTTCTGGCTTGTGGCCTTTATCAGTGAGGGGCTTTGGATCTGAGACCACTGCACCTACATCTTAGGATCTAATGCAACCCTCCACCAACCACCTTCTATCTCTACTTAACTATAAACTATGGAAATGAAATTGAAAACACAGAAATATTTTCAATCTAAGCTCAATAGCTTATATAGTCATATGGGTCTGAACTCAGTCAGTCTGGTGATATTGGATGAGTAGGCATTAGATAGGGATTTTATGCACAAGCCTTCTGGCATCCATTTATTACTCTGGTTGGCACTGGGTGGCACTACTGTATGGAGAGTTTTGCCTTGTTTATAAACAATTATGTGCTAGTATAAGAGATGGTAATCATATGATGCATAATAATAATAATAATAATAATAATAATAATAATAATAATAATAATAATAATAATAATAATAATAATAATAATAATAATAATAATAATAATAATAATAATAATAATAATAATAATAATAATAATAATAATAATAATAATAATAATAATAATAATAATAATAATAATAATAATAATAATAATAATAATAATGTTTTTGCTTTTTTTTGGCAACCTGAACCTTTTTTATTATTATACTTACTTCAACTTGTGGTAGTCATGGCATGATTGCTTCCATGATATATGTTGATGTGTTATTTTTAGTTGTGTGATATTTGTTCTATGGTACTTTGCATTTCACTGTAAGTGCTTTGTAATATTTCAGTTGAATTGATATTTGCATCATTCATGCATTGTATGTGTTTTGACAATTGCTTGTGTCATTTTTAGTGGATTGTGTGACATTTGGCTTCATCATCTGCATTCTGTTTGCTTCATTTATACTGTTTTTTGTTTTTTTGTCATTTCGTCTATGAGAAACGGTAATAGCAGTTCTTCAGATGGAGAAGTTGTTTCCATCTGATTATTCATATCCAAATTTTTTTATCTTGACAGTGTGTGACTGATTTCTTCAGTTTATGTGTGGTTGAGCTGATTATTTGTCTGTTGTAATTGTAGACTCTTTCTATTGTCACATTGTTTTTTCAGATGGTTACTGTTTAGTTTGTGTATGTTTTTGTTATTTTAATTTGAATTTTCATTAATGAGAGCATTTCCTCAGATGGAGAAATTGTTTGCTTATTGTTGTACATATTTGGATGTATGTTGTCATTATACATATGGTTGCTGCCTTCAGTATGTGTGTAGTTGAGCACTTCATTTGTTTTTTTTGCAATTAAGGATTCTTTTTGGTATCACATTGTGTAGCCAGGTGGTCTCGCTTCCCACATGTGTAACTTTTGAATTTAAGCCCTCTTATCAAGTGGCTCAGCATGGCTTCCTGATCTACAAAGTGTGTAGGAATATTGTTTGGTTCTATTTCTGGATGCAATCTCATATTGAAATCAAAGCTTTTGTTGCATACAGCACTGGTGTATCTTTCAGATAAATTGGGTTTAATGCTACGACCTTGCCAAATGGCTGCAACATTTTCTGAAAGATTTTGATGTCATATTGAAGGTTAGCATTCTTAAGTATGACACTAATCTGGCTATGTTAATCTGGATCTACTACAATGAGTGCATAGTTGCCCGAAGTTTAAATGGTGGTTTGAAAACAGGTTTTTTGGCTTTCTTAATAAAATTTGACGATTATAATATTGTAAGTTAGGATGATCAGCAATCCTTAGTATGCTATCCCAAAGTCCAAAAACAGAAAAGCACAAAACTCAAAAACATAAGAGAACAACATTGCAACATCATGAACCAGAATTCAAATGAAAGACTGGTCACCAATGGACATCACTCCTATCTAACAAACCAATGAAACTCCAACAATGTACAGCTCATACAATGAAAACCAAGCACTAACATATTTTGAAATGTGAACAACCCCCAAATACAACCATAATGAAGGCCAAAATAACAGCTTTTAATGGGTGGGATTTAAACTCAGCAAATAAACTACATCAACTTGGACAATGGACTAAAATTACACACACACACATCAGGACTCTGGAAACAAAAATAAATTGTGAATCACAGATTGATCCACCAGTGCATCTTCACACTGTAGACTTTTGTGCATGCTCCATTAACAACATTAAAAATCATATATATCAATGAAAACTTGTTGATAGCAACATTTCCTCACTATGCAACCACTCTTAATGTTATTTTCTCCTATATCCCACCTGAAAGCATCATCATATCAAACATAATACTCACCATCCATCACTATTAGCATCAACTCCTTACCTGATTAACATTGTGGGAGATTTCAACATGAATTACACAGACATCATCTCAAAATGGCTGCAACAAATTCATGAGTGCTGAGGGGTTTCTACCACTAAACACAGTAACACTCCATAATAACTGGCACACATCTTTAATTGACCTTTGCTTCTTTTTGCCAATGCTGCATCATTACTTCAGCCTCAAAACAATCCATCCCCACTCTCAGATGACTCTGCTCAAACTGTAATACTTGATCTAACTGAAATTCATATAACTACACTACTACTTGAAAAGCAAAATGTGCCTCAGTCAACAGCATACTGGACTAGAGGCTATATCAGATGGGCCATGAGTTTTCCCTCCACCACTAGAATACCTATAGGAATTCAAATTGTTACAATCATACATGCAGCACATAACATGATTGAACATATTTACAAGAATTTAAAACAGAAGCTTCAGACACATCAACTCTTCAACTCTCCTACAGTTATTTTGGATCACCTGAAACAAATACATAATTTACCATTAATGAATTTACATTGATACTTGCCACTATGCCCAATGTATGTCATCCAGGCACTCATGGCATACCAAAATTGGTCTATGAGCACATTAGCCATACAACTACTCAAGTGTTATGTAATCTTGCAAACTATCACAAAAAATAATACAACTTTGAAAATCTTTATCCAAATGTGTTAGTACCTTTTAATAAGAATCTAGCACCAATAACTACCCTTAATAACATTTGGCTTATCTTCATGGGCCCAATAGCCATTAAGATCATTGTGAATTTAATTAAAGACAATATTGAGCCATATCTGCTCTTTTTGATTTCACCATATCAGTTCACAAAAAAAAATTCATCTACAGGACAGACAGTGTTCTTTTCAAAGCTGTATTGGGCTCGGTTTAAGGCCAAAAAATATAGCCTAGTTGCAGTCTGAATAGACATTGTCAGCTTTTGATTATGTGGCAGTCAAGATATTAATTAAAATGTTGGCTGCCATCATAATACATCATACTCTCTTATATGTTATAACGAGTTAGCTGTTGAATCAGGAAATACATATTACAAACAGCTGCAAAAATTTCTAAATATTTTATTCCAACACAATCAATCTTACAAGGATCCCCTCTGAGCACTTTACTTTTCACTCTCTACATCAACCCTCTATTAGTAAATATCCAGCAAACATTCATTGGCATACAAATACCAAACACATCTCAGAAGGTAACATGTATCACTTATATGGAAGACATAACTGTCTTCCTCCCATCTAAAAACATCTACCAGCCTTGCATACCATACTACAAGAATTCTCATCTATCCACAAACTTAGGGTCAATCTAAATTAGACCACAGTTTGTTCTGTTTATAATACAACACAATACACAGGCATGTATGGGGGAAATCCATCTGCCTTTCTGAGTTTTCTTTTTTATATGAGTGTAAGCACAATGAGGGTCAAAATCCAAAACAAACTCAAAGAAGAAATGTAGCAAATCACTACTTCACTCTCAAAAGCATATATCTCAAAATACTCCAAGATTCAGCTATTTAACCTGCTAGTCATAACAAAAATCACCTATTACTCACCCATTGTCATTTCTTGTAAATGTTTTATAAACAAAATCTCTTCACTATGTGATAAGCTTTTGTGGCAGAGGATGGCAGTGTAAATGTCTACAAAAAGCTTGCCAGAACACCCATTTACAATGGACTAGGACTTCATAGTGTTTATACTTTATGATGGCCACAAACCTAATAGCATCCACAGCCAAACACTTTCCATTGCTTGAATGTCTTTTTCAAATAACACCAACAGAAAGGCCACTTCTGCCTAAGACCAACTATCATCAATAATAAATTATATAAAAACCACATCATAGATATACAAGTACTCATACTGGTAAATTTACTCAATAATTCATCCAAATTCAAACCATTACACCAATCTGACAATGCTTAGAATCAACAATCTACAATTAATTTGGGTGTTAAGGAAAACACACGATTCAATGCTGTAATAAAATTTGCTGCAGAATAATTTAAAGTTTTACCTGAGACAAGTGCATTAATTACAAATGATAGTATAGGAATTAATCCTGCTCAAAATGCTGGAGCCATTTTTAAAAAGACTAAAGTGATGTTCAATGTATTTTCTCAAAATATGGAAATAACGATTGATACTGATGAATTAGAAGAAGTTAACAACTGCAAATATATTGGTCAAAATATTATAAAAAGATGGAAACTTAATGAATAAAATTAATCATAAAATTAAACTTGGTTTGAGTGCTTTTGGTAGAAATAATTTAATATTAAAAGAAAATATGACTATGTGTTTGAAAAAGGTTTTTAATAAATATGTTTACCAGTTCTTACTTATGAACATGAAACATGGTCATGCAATGAAAGAGCAATGCAGAGACTTTACATGATGCAATGCAGTATGCATAGAGGTATGTTATTAAAAATAAGAAGTGATCACAAATGAAATACATGAGTGAGAAAACAAACATGTTTTATTGATATCATTGAAATAATTAAGGCACTGAAATAGATTTGGCTAAAAATATTACTAGAATAGATGGACAATTAATGTCTTAATTTGGACTCTGAGAGATTGTAAAAGACCTAAAGACCCTACATGTGAAATGATTGGATAAAGTAAGGAAGTGCACAGCAATGATGTAGAGAATAGAGGCTGGATATCAGAGAAAATGGATTGAACTTGGAAAGACCTTTATGGTTGTTGTCAATGAGCAGCTATATCCCACTGGATGGTGCTGTTTTCATGCTAAAACACATAAAAATACCGTTTTCATGGCCAACACCTTCGAACCTGCATTTTCTATAATGCAACTTTTTTGTTGTGCTACAGATTGCAGGCCGCTATGTCGCGTCACAGTACATCATGTATGTTTTATGCAGCAAATACATTTTCCGAATTTGCACAGTTTATAAAATGATTATGGCTTGGGGAGAGGGTGTGTTTTTTTGAATTGGATGGAAATTTTGTTTTCATTGGATTTTTTTTTATTATAAAGTATTGAAATGTTCCGATTTTGTAAAGTAATAATTAACAGACTTTTTACACCGTAGTGTATTAAAGTTTTAAGTAGTAAATGTTGACAAGATATATGTACAAAGTTATTTGGAATTAGGTAATGAGTCAAGTAATGTACTGTTCATAACATTCCATGAGACATTTTAAGATTGTATCATGTGTATATTTTTGAAATTAAAAAAAAAAGCGTTAACACAAAAATATCCAGCTGTAAACCTAACCCTAAAACTAACCCTAAAGCTAACCCTAAAACTAACCCTAAAACTAATCCTAAAGATAACCCTAATCTAACCCTAAAACTAACCCTAATATTAACCCTAAAGCTAACCCTAATCCTAACCCTAAAATTAACCCTAAACTAAGCGTAACAAGTTTTACTTTTAGTTATCATTCTATTTGAAATAAAAACTAGTGGTAAACAACAAAAGAAAAAAAAGCCGTAACCCCAATAAAAAAAAATCGACAGAAAATTGATTTTTTCTAATAAAAAGAAAACTAAAAAAGATGAATCAAATTGTAATTTGTTTATTTTATTTTACATTTATTATTATCATTTAATTTGTATACGTTAATAAAAAATAATATTTAAAAAAGATGATTTTCTTTTTGTTTTTATTTTCGCATTACAAAAAACACATCAAAATGATTATAATTAATGGCCCGTGATGATCATATTTTATAATTTTAGCGTGATAACTGTGCCATCGAGTGGGATTTAGAAGCTATTCTACGACAACCACCTTTATTCTGCAGTCAATCTATACTGGGTAAAAATAAATCCAAATTAAAAGTGGAAAAGAATATCAGAGAAAATGGATTGAACTTGGAAAGACCTTTATTTTGCAGTCAATCTATACTGGGTAAAAATGAATCCAAATTAAAAGTGGAAAAAAAAGCTGAATCTCAGTTGGAAAATGGCAGAAATGTTAAGAATGTCAACTTTATAAAACAATGGAAAATTGAAATATACTAATGTTATATAAAACCATTTGAGGACCTTGTGATATTTATGATTTATTTTAGCTTTAAATGTCTTTATTGAATGCAATATTTCTGAAAATTTCAATTGTTTTATAACAATTGCACATTCTTAAGATCTCCGATTTTTTCCTAGAATGGCAAATTAATGGATATTCAGTTATTTTATACATTTGGATCAAATTATTTTATTATTTTTCAATTTTTAGTCACCTCTTAATGTTTATATAAAACCATTATTTAAAAAAAAATATATGCGTTATTTTATTTAACTGCTTCTTGTAGGATATTGATATCAATTCTATCATTACCTGAAAATTGTTTTCCATAGATTTGAATTAAAACATATGTCACTTTTTCATTTAAATCACTGAACAATTCTTAAAATATAGCAGTTATAGGTAATACTTTGCTTTCTTGTTCTTTATTGTTATATAATTCTTCATAGAAGTTTTCCTTCCTATCCATTATGTCATCTCTCTTTTTATAATTCATTTTATTCCAGAAATAATTTTACAACCAATTCCAATATATGATTTACACTTTTGGAGACTTTTTTTCTCCTCAATGACATTCCTTGCTAATTCACAATTGTATTTTCAAAAAATTCCTATTTCATCACACTATTTTACATCACTCTAAAAACAAATTCTTCATAAAATATCATTTTTATATGTTTTCATATTCTCTTTTGTCTGAGTAAAAAAAATACTGGGAAATTGCAGTTTTCTAGTTGCAGTTCATAGTTGTGTATCAGTTAACTTTCTATTGATTTCATTTAAAAATGAATTGTCTTCAAAATTTGTTAATGTACATAAATGATTTGCAAATTCTTATTTAATCTTATTGGCATCTTTCTTAAAATAGGAATATATTGAAACAGACACATTGTGTATTATATATATTTTCAAAATTTCTTTCCCTCCCAGCTAAAGCAGTTTAAATTAGAAATAAAACTTACACGGTTCAGTTAATAAAAATTTAAATAAAGAAGCAAGTGACAGTAAATTAAAGTCACTTTTCCCAACTGCATTATAAAAACAAATAATAATAATAATAATAAAAGGTAAAATAAAGAAAATATAAAAGAAGCACTTAATTAATAAATATTTATCATTAATTGATAAAGTTTCAATTTAAAACAAACATATATGATTTATTTTAGAGCTATATGTTTCAGAGTTAAATGTAAAAATGCTTAGATAGCATCACCTTCTCACCTGGGGTTTTTAATCAATTGCATTTTTAAAACATGTTATTAGATGAAAAAATGTGGAAAGCAGAATAAATAAAAGGAATAGCTTAATTAGACAGTGACAGTTATAGTGACCGTTACAGTTATATACAGTTATAGTTACAGTTGGAGTTACAATAAGAGTTACAGTGAGAGCTGTTGAAAATTCATTACTTTTTTGAATTCTAAAACAACCAAGTTTGAAGTGCTGTTATTACCAACAGAAGAAAACTTTTAGTTACTAGATAACTGATTAATGGAAAATGTGTTATTAATTTGGAAAACTTCAGGATGAGTGAGTAGAAAATTTTTCTTCTTTTTCCAATGCATGTGAAGCCCAAGAAGTAGAGAACATGCCAATGTAAATAACAGCAGCAATTTATTATGCCATTCAGCTTCAGTAAACCCCTTCTTGCTGTGAAGATTTAAATGTCAAGGTAAAGAAAATTTAGACACATTTATATTTAAATATATTTTGAAAATGTATTTATTGAAATGATTAACATATAAGATAAAATACAACTATTCAAATGATGGATTTATCAAACGAAATAGTAAGGAAATAAAGTTTTTAAAGGATAATAATTATACTGATTTTAAGAACTTAAGAATATTGATTAAAATTAAATGAAAAATATAAAAATATGTGAGTTAAATCAAAGATGAATTTATATATACGCGAATACATAATTTATCATGCTTCTATAGAAAAAATAGTTTGAATATGGTTTTACTTCAAATATGAAAAGGGATTAGATATGCCTTTGTAATACACAAATTAAAAATGATTCTATACAAAAATTAAATTGAATGGATGTGTGTCTACTTCAAATATACACATGTATCAAAGATGAGTTATACAAATGAATTACTCAAATCTACATACATGAATTCGAGAATTCATCTTTCAATATAAATGAATGACTTGAATCTACATCCATAAACTTGGATTAAAGATGAATTAAATGAATAAATGATTTAAATCTACAAATCTCAATTAGAGAACTAAATATTTTAATATAAATAAATGGCTTGAACCTACATCCATATGCTTGGGTTAGAGATGAATTAAATAAATAAATAATTTAAATCTACAAATCTGAATTAGAGAATTAATATTTTAATATAATGAATGATTTGAATGTAAACCTAGACACCTGCATCAAAGATAAATCCCTTTAATTTATATCCACATACATGGATCAAAGATGAATGACTTGAATTTATATCCACATAGCTTGATTACAGATCAATGACTTGAATTTATATCAACATACCTGAATCAAAAATGAATGTTTTAAATTTATATCTACATACCCGAATCACAGATGGATGACTGAGATTTACATCCCCATGTTACAATCAAGGATGATTTTTTTTGTACAGAACTTATATTTGAAGGACTTATTGCACCAGTCATCGATGATTATGAATAGAAAGATCAAATGTAAACAAACTGTCTTAGGAATATATGTGCTTGTTTGAACTAATAATTCAAAAATGAACTGTCAATAACTTTTGTTGTCAAATAAATAAATCATTGTTATCTAAAACTAATCTACCTAGTCAGTCTCATTTCACATCACTCATCATTTATTGCATTCAATCACAAGAATATCATGCCTTCTGAGCAATGTTCAGCATAAACAGATCTGAATAAGTATGTAAGGTCATAGTAAGCTGGAACTATAGTGGCACCATTTGGGAAACCAAAGAAACAAATTTTCTAGATGTTTCCAGTCTCTTGATTGCTACATCCTCTGATGAGCAGGAAATATTGTTGTATGGTGGTAAGATAAACATTGGGTAATTCCAATCTTTTTTTTTTCCATTCTGCAATATGCTCATCAGAGTCATTGTTATAACTGAATAATAAAGGCTGTTAGGTTGTCTGGTTACAATATTTTTGAATAGTTTTTCTTAAAAATATTTGTTTCCCTACTTTTGCATTAGCACTCATCTGTCATATCACTAATTGATGATCACTTTCTTTGTGACATTATTAACCATTTAAATTTTTAACTACATATTTTCTTTTAGTCAAAATATAAGCCAATTCTTTTCTATCTTCATGTAGAAGTTTACATATTCATTTCCATTTAGCATATTTTTTTCAAAAACGAATTTGTAATATACAGCATTTTTTGAAACTTCCATGAAATCTGTGTTGTCTTTCCTTTTTATTAACATTGCTGAATGTACTCACAACACTTTTATCTATTAATCACAATTATAGCACACAAGTATCCAATGTCAATTCAAAAGTATTAGTTGGTCTGATTAATTTTTTGAATCCATACAATAATTTTTCTATTTCTTCATGACAGTGAGAAGTATAAACTTAAATTATATGTATGTAGAATATTTCCTTAAATTAAATAACCAATCTTGCAATTCTATCTCTTTCAGTGTTTCTTTATAATAAATCCAACTCTACTGGTGTTTCACATATTTTTGTATTTATATTCAAAGCACATGTTCACTATTTAAACAAAATTGTTATCACTGTTTTTCTAACTTTATAATGTCCAATAATATCACATTTAACATTACATATGTTTGTTTTTTTCAGTTCATGCTATTTTCTTTCATTTAAGAGTGATATGCAATTGAAAATATCTAAAATAAAACAATCATCACCAAATGATTGTCATGGGCACAATATTAGAATTATCTGCCTTCTATCAATAACAGCTGCTTAGCCTGGTAATATTACATCCTCCTGGAAAAAAAGATATGATTTAATTTTGTCTGTGATAATTATGAATATCTACTAAAAATTATTCACAAATAAATTGATTCTGCCTTCAAAAATTTCAATGGATATTTCTATTAAAAAATATCACCCAAGAAAGAAAAAATACCATAGTGCTACTCCATCATAAACTCAGAGGTAAAATCCAGTGAACTATTTGTGCTAGCTAATGTATATTTGTGGTAGACCATTCATGCTATTATACCAGATCGATAATCAAACAATATTAAGAGTTGCAATAACGAGAACGTTTTGAGCAGCATAAGAATATTGTGCCACTTAGTTTTTTTTTTAAATGCAAGATGGAATCTATAATCTCCTTTCAGTAAACAACAAATTCATTTTGCCACCATTTGATTATGCATCTATTTGTATGCATTTATTTATTTATATATTGATATTTTTTCTCCGTGTACATGCATTTATGTTTACCTCTTCATCCGAATATCTTTCTAATTGTCTGTCTATTGTCTGCCTACAATTCGTTCATATTACTATTTTTTCTATTTATATCAGTCTATATACACATTTAGATGTATGTGTAAAAGCCTTGTCAGTTATGAATTAGCTAAAATAACAATTGTAAACAATTATTAGCAATAAATAGTTAGTTTTTAGGAAAGTTCATTTGTAATTTATTAATGGAATACAAAATTAAATTAATGTACATGCATCTAAATGATGTTGAAAAGTTGCAATAAATTATGTAAAAAAAAAAAAAAAAAAATGAATAATAACCACAAGTGATAAAATGGCAACTCTTAATGAACTATAGCATTAGATGATTACGTCAGAGTTTTATCTGAAATAAAAATTCTAATGTTAATTTTTTTTAAAAAGATTAATTTTTACCTGGATCGTATTTGAACTCAAATTATATTTATGACAGGTCGTTAATGTCAACGTAATTTAAAATAGAAAAATAAGGCATTAAATGAAAAAATAAAAAAATGTGTTTTATTATGAATTCAAATAATTTATTAAAAATTAATCTCAACAACGATGCCCTAAATAATTTCTAATATTAATAAGAAAACCAGAGTAATGTAATGTTTAAAACAGTTCTCGTTTTTGACAAACGCCCTCTTGATTGACAACATTCCAAGAATAATTTATTATTTCCTAACAACTGTTAAAACACATTGGATGAACTTATTTTTCATAAATTAATTATATATATTTAAATATGTTTATAATTATTCAGTAAAAATATTCTTAAGTATACTTATGCGTATTTTTATATATTGTTATGTAATAAATTATTAATATTTTGTTATATTAAACTTTTTATCCTATAAATTTTATAAAAAAAAAAAAACAAACAATTGCTCCGACAGTTTCCATCGTTTGAATTTATTATCAGTATATATATATGTAGTAAATAAATAAATCATAACATTTAACACTGTAACTTTAAATAATATATACGCTTGTGTGCATCTATTTTTATTTTGGACTATTTCCATCATCTAATATGTGTGTTGAATGTCTTTAGAAAAGTTTAATTTTTAGTTAAATATTCCAAATGCATTCAACTGTTAGTAATATTACACCAAACAAGTTAGTATATGCACCAACTGTTAGTAATATCACAGCAAACAAATGTTAGTAATATCACAGCAAACAGGTTAATATATGCACTAACTGTTAGTAATATCGCAGTAAACAGGTTAGTATATACACAACGTTCGATGTATTTTTCTCCCCTCTTCTTCAGGTGTTGCTGGCCTGACCAGTGACAGTACTAGCATGGGATTTGAAATTTCTACATACTGTTGCCTTTGGCAGGATGGCACAGTTGGTTAGAGCATTACCTTAAAATTTCATTATCAAGATTCTAAGGGCCCAGGTTCGAATCCCATGCTAGTACTGTCACTGGTCAGGCCAGCAACACTCGAAGAAGAGGGAAAAAAAATACCTCTCGAAACATTGTGTATATACTAACCTGTTTGCTGTGATATTACTAACAGTTGAATGCATTTGGAATACTTAACTAAAAATTAAACTTTTCTAAAGACATTCAACACACATATTAGATGATGGAAATAGTCCAAAATAAAAATACAGCTAGAACACCATCATCACAAACCTTCTGAAAAACACATTGTGGGCATCTATTCCTATATGTACTTAAATGTTTCATATATATTGTGCCCTTTTATATGGGTCACCATTTAAGTTTTGTGCTAATCTAGTAGAAAATTTTAAATTTAAGAAGTATTTTAAAATGTGTGATGTTAACTTTGCTTGTGGTAATGTTACCATAAGTTTAATTAAAGCAATCTATGAGTATTTGGTGTGTGAATTGTGTTGGTATTGAGAAGATATTTAAAAATGATGATGATTATGATGTAATACTGTATTAATAAATTTAATAACAAATGTTTAAAGCTAAAGTATTTAAAAGATAAGTTAAAATTAGACAAAGATATTTATTTAGTTTAAAATATATGTTAAAAGTAAATAGAAATATTTTAAATTATAAGTATTTAAATTGAGATTAATATTTGATTTTAATCATATCAAATAATTATTTTAAAATCTGATATAATATCTTATTTATTTTTAAAAATAAATATTTATTTTAAAAAAGCAATTGTTAAGTTATTTTTAGATTATAGGAGCTTTTTTTATGTAAAAAGAACAGATGTTTTTAAATTTACACAATCTGAAGTTGTCTAATAAAGTTGCATAATTATTTTAAAAAAAATGTTATAAATTTATAAATAATACTAGTTATCACAATAAAAATAAAGATATTAATGTAAAATATTAGATCTGATTTTTAAAAATATTACTTAAAAATATAACGTATTTTAAAAGATTTAGTTTATTTTAAATGATCTTATAAAAGTTAAGATTTAAATCAAGTGAGAAAGAATATTTCAAAAGAATGTTTAGTAGATTTAAATAAACGATAAATATTGTTTTAAAAGAATTTGATAAAATATTAAATAAGTCATTATTTTATTTTTAATAGTGAGTTGATAAATATGTAAATAAGCAAAGTTTGATTGTTTAAACGTACCAATCAGATAAGGAGTTTCTAGCAGTATAAAAGCTGGATTCAATTGTTGAGGGGGCTCTTGTAATTAAATTTAGTTAAACGTTTTGAGAAAATAGCCAAGTAAATTTATAAACGCTCTTAAAATCAGTTTTAAAAATCATAAGAGTGTTATTGTATATAATTTCATAATTTTTTAAATGATAAATATGCAGTAGTAATTTTAATATTCCCTATTGGTCTTCTCAATATCGAAACTCAATTTACGACAAATAATCATGGAAACCTCACATATCGAGAAATATATCAAAACTTTATAGAAATAACAGACCAGGAAGTACATAAAATACAGATGGAGAAAAGTAGTATTTGGACTATAAATAGTTTTAAAAGTTTAAATATATTGTCTATTATAATAGATATTTTAAAGAGAATAAATACTTCTAAAGAAAGTATTTTGACAAATTATAGAAGTAAAATTGTATCTTAAGGAAGATATAAGAAGCAGTAGTATTTTAAATAAATACTCTTTTAAGTCTTTATCTAAAAGACTAGATATTATAATTTGAAAAGGCAAATATATTATAAATATAAGTATTTTAAAAATCTAATATAATAAAATTATTTTATTGAAGTAATCTAAACGCTGACGTATGATGAAGAAATTAATTTTACCTGAATATTTATTTATAAATGCAAGTAATGTGGAAGCAACAAACAAATTGATAAAGAATTAATGAAAATAATTTATAAACTATAAATTAATTTAGAAATAATAACTTTAATGATAATATTTATAAGAATTGACAGAAACAGAACTTATAAACTATATTTTTTAAATTTTATTTTTTTGTTTTATTTTTAAAAAATAAATACATTTTTATATAAACTTTCAAAAACACGGATACAACGGAACAGGAAATAGTGTTTATTGACTTTATACGTAGGATATTTTTAGAACTTTTATTAGAACAAAAGTACCTGCGTAATATAAACTTTTTTTTATTTATTTAACATAAAATTTAAAATATTATTAAACTATTAAAAAGGGTAGGTACATTTATTAAATAGTAACTTAAAATAATATAATAATAATTACATTTATTTTATAATTAATATAACACGACTATTTTATAGTGGGTTTTATTTTATAACTAAATTCGAAGAATGCTGGTAGCAGATTGGATTATTATTTTTGTAAAATATTGTATAATTTTTTTAATAATTTAATATTTTTTTTGACAACTGAATATTATGATTTGAATGAATGGATGTATTTTATGAAACAATATATGGCAACGTTTATTAAAATAGCAAAGTTTTAATTATAATGCAAAGATACAACATACATAAGAACTTAAAATAATTATATGATTCTTTCATAAATAAATTTTATTTTATTTTATAGTATTAGAATTATATTTATTTTTTGGTTTATTTTATTATTTACAAGATAGAATAGTTTGAAAGATTATTTTGTTATTTTTTTTATTAAATAAGTTAGTTACGTTGGGTAGAATCTTATATTTGATTGATTTATTAAGAGGTAGTATAGGTATTTTAGATAATATATTTTATTTAATGTTTTTTTCCGGTTTTTAGATAAATTTAGAATGTTTTATAGATGAAATTTATTAGAAAGGATAAAAAACACATAAAGTAAAAAATGATTTACATAGAAAAGAACATAGAATTTATCTAAGGTAATGCTTTGTGAATTTGAAATTAATAAATGATTTAAGTAATAGATTTGAATAGTACAGATAGTAAGCATATTTGATAAAACATATACAGAATACATTAAGTAAAGTATAATTACATCAATATTTTTTAATACAAACATAATTAAAAATAAAATGCTAATAATAAAGTAAATATATGATGATAATTATAAAGGTAATACTTAATTAAGTAGCTATTTAATAGTAGAGCTTATTTTTACACTTACATAAAAGATTATTATTGTAGTAATTAAAGTACATTATTTTATTTTAAAAAAAATTTGAAAAAAAGTAATATTATGTATAATAGTTAAGAGTATAATTGCTATGAAACATTTTAATAAATAAACGAGTATTATTATTTTACTTAGTGTTTATATTTTTTTCTTAAATTCTAAAATGTAAAAGGTAAATAAATTTTATTTGGTATTGTAAATAATTTTAATTTTTTTAAAAGGTGCTTTATTATTTTACACGATTTTGAACGATGATTTGAAATAAACATAATATTTGCACAAAATGAATTTTATTATTACTTAGAATGAATACCTATTTGCTTAACATTATTTTATAGATATGAATGAAATAAAATACAAGCATAAGTGATATAATACACATTATAAGAAACAATATTTTTATCCAAGAATAAGATAAATTGATCTATTTTAAAATGAAGATACCATATGAAATAAAAGATATACATATAATTGTTTATTTATTTAATGATTGATTATATAATAGAAATAGATGAAATTAAATTACACTCTAAGATTAGTATTATTTCTTATTATTATTAAAATGAATTAGGTTTATCTAAGTTTGATGTAAAATCCCACATCATACTTATATACATGAGTTATTATTATTTTAAAACAGCTTAAAAGAACCTGAGATTATTTAATTATATTTTAAGTTAGAAGTTAGGAATTATTTAGTATTATTAAAGATAATTTATTTCATTTAAAAGTCATAAGAATGCTATAGATGTAGTGGTAAGATGATAAGGTAGTGGTAGTATTCTTATGCCATTGAGACAGTATCTTGGGAGATATTGACTCAGTGTAAATCTGCTTATTACTTTGTAACTTTACTTCACAGTCTCATAATTTTAATATATAATTATTTAATTAAGATATGATAATATAAAAGTGTATTAAAAATAGATATGCAAATTTTAATTAAACATAATAATGTAACTGAGCTAGTTGTATTTTAAACTATTTTTATATATCAAGAAGTAAGGGTACAATATATATGTACAAATTTATTATTGTACATAAACATGTAAAATATACAGAAACATTAGTATGAATAAAAATAAACATATAGTGATACGAAGTTATATATATAATGTAACATTGCGTAGTAAGCTACAAGTTAAGAAAGGACAAATAATGATTGTATAAGTTGAAAAGTAATGAAATTTCCTGGACCCCGAAAAGAAGTGAGCATTCCTTACTTTTTAATATTTTGTCTTCTTAATAATATATATGTATAACGTAATAACTATAACTTATAATTGTAATAAAAGAAAATAAAATGGATCAAAATATCGATCATTATAGAATAAATAAACAGAAATTGTTCGAATTAAAAAGTAACAAAAAGCTAACACATCATTAATGTTAATAATTAGTCACGCCTTATTTTGGAGAAAAAAAAATCAAATTTATAAAGAAGCAATACTTTTCCAGCCGATTTCTTGTTTTGTCTGATTGTTGATTTTAATTTTTATTTATTACTAAATATTTATTTAAGAATTAATTCAAATACATAAGAAAAAAATTGAGATCAACTCACTGGTAGATATTAAATAACATATTTTTTAAAGAAATATTATTTGATAAACACTGAAAGTTAGTTACAAAAGAAAGTGATAACAGATTGGACACAGAACGTATTGTTCTAGAAGAGAAAACAGATATAAAACGGTCTGTTATACTTTATGACAGATTTCTATATTAAAGTCCATAGAGCAATGTTTAATTGCTGGTAAGATGAATATTTTATTATTATAAAAACAAAGGAAATAGTTAAATATGTTTGTGGTTCATGCCTTGGTATGTGTAGCTAAATTTCACAGGTAAAAGTTCATCTCAATGCTAGCATGCAGCATATAACTGAGAACGTTGCAGAGATTCAATCATAGTCTGATGAGAAGTGATCTTTTCATTCGAAAAAAGTGTGCATATCATGGCCATATTTAAAATCACCAGTGCTAATTTCCTAAAAAATTATACCTGTTGATAAATTATAAAAGAGTAAAAACCAAAGAATACTTAATACTATTTGCGATCCAAAAATAAGAAAATAGGATGTTTATTAAGAAATATTCATTTATCAACCAAAATTTAAAAAAAAAAAGGATTATTTACTAGACTTTTTACTATTTTCCAACCAAAAATAAGAAAAACTCAGGATTATTAAATTTATTAAATTTTTATTTGCAATGAACAATAAAAAAATTATCGATAAACTTAACAACTTCTCAATAGCTTGCATAAGAAATAAAACTGGTTTGTAATTATGCCATGTATCAAAATTTTTTTAATCTACATATACTCATGACCTAATATATTATTTATTGCCATGTTGAATGATTGGGACTTGATGTGTTTTTATGCAGATTATTTGTTTTATATACAGAGCATCTCAGATTAGGGTGTGCATCTCTTTTAGCATATGTGGATTTGTTAAGTCATTACTGTGGTTGAATCATGTAAATGTCCATGGACTTTGAGCTCATCATGGCTTATACTGTATTGTGAGTAATTTTATATATTTTTCAAATAAAAGATTAATGACCCCTTTCTTTCTATATCCTTATGGGTGTTTTGGCTACTGGATATTAGACACTCTGTAGTCAATTAAATGACAATGGTTAATATATCTATACTTATATCCATTGGTTCATCACTATTGTATAGTGGATATATTGTATGTGGCATCAAACTGTATCTCATAAGTCCTTGATAGTTTAACAGGTTGTCATGATAAAACCAACCTGAATACAGTGTTGACACTAAACAGACGAATATATTGAGTATTCATTTTATTTTGATAGTTTATTATTGAATCAAGGTGATATAAAATGTACATGCTATGCTTAGTGTTAACTGTTCTTAGTTAAATTGATAATTGATTAAAATTCTCAACCAAATTACAGAAAAGTTTCATTGTAAAATATTCAGTAACAAATTATTGATTTACAATGGTACCATGTTAATTTTAGATAGAGTGAAAGAATATTTCCTATCTAACCTCCAAAGTTAGTACAGTTAGAAAGTTGCTTAATCTTTAAAACATAATGAAATAGACAGAATCATTGATGTATAAAAATATTCATCATATGAATAGTGTCGTGTTTAAATGTTATCAGCTAATCATTAGTTAAATCATAAGCTCATGATCTTCCCATTCATATTTTATTCTGTTATAAAATATAATAAACCGCTTAAATAATAAAACTGTTAAAATACAATGATGTGTTACGATTTTGATTTTAAACAGATCTAAGTAGATCTTTTTTTTGCTAATTTTAGATTCATTATAATAAAAAAAAATGTATATAAATTATTTTTTGATAAATTTAATAAAGGATTCTTTTGTGTGTGTAAATATTAGCTGTAAACAATTTGCTTTAAAATTTAGTAAGTTGTTGGTCACCTTATTGCTATTGCTAGAAAATATCCATAGTATTATTATTGCCGTCATCGACATCATTATCACTACATTATGGAATTGATTTTTTTTCATTATTATTCAGTTTCTTAAAACAGGCAAAACTAACTATATATATTGTCACACACAACAAGCTAGAGTAATCAATGGATGCCAGAAGGCTTGTGCATAAAATCCCCATCTAGTGCCTACTGATCCAATATCCCCAGACTAGTTTCTGGCTTATGGCCTTCATCAGTGAGGAGCCTTGGATCTGAGAACACTGCAACTGTAGAGTAATCAATGGATGCCAGAAGGTTTTTGCATAAAATCCCCATCTAGTGCCTACTCATCCAATATCCCCAGACTAGTTTCTGGCTTATGGCCTTTGTCAGTGAGGATGGGGATTTCATGCACAAGCCTTCTGACATCCATTGATTACACTATATTGCTGTGTGTGACAATATATACAGTGAGTTTTGCCTGTTTTAGCAACAGTTATACACAAGCATAAGAGGTGGTGATCATGTGATGTTTATTGGCTTATTCAGTTTCTTATTAATAAAGTTTTATTAAACATTTACATTTTAGAGTGCATAATATCAGGCTGATGATTGATTATAAATATTGTTGGTATCGTGCATGACTGCTATTCTAAAGTGATAGCTTCAAAATAAAACATTTGATTTTATAACTGTAATATTTTAATTATTTATAGTACATAATCATTTATTAGGCTTGATAATGTTTATTGAGTATGTCAAAGTTAAATCATGCCTGGATGATGCTATTGTTGTTTCAATGTTATTATTGTGATTACAATCAAAATATTACATAGTATTTTTGTTAGATTATCTGCTTATTAATATGGTTGTTATATTTACATTACCATTATGGATCTGTAAAGTTATGATAAAATAAGTGATTTATCTTTATTATCATTAGTAAAATGAGTTAGATATATATATTTTTTTTAGAAATTCTATTTTGTCCGATTTATTTTAAATTTTCTGTATCTGGACGTAGATTATAAATTGTTGAACCCTAAAATCTATATGTACCCTGAAAAATCATTGAAAAATTATTTGTAATTTTGATTTTACTTGTTAAATTTTAGTTCTTAATTCATCTTGTACACATTACCCGAGTCTCTTCTTCCTATTACTCTTATTGATTAACACACAGCCAAAGATTTAATCAAATTCTTTGATTATTTAAAGTTAGAATACAATGCTTTTACAACATCAAATTAATACTTCATAATAATATTCATTATAATCATCATTGCTGTAATATTTCATTTTTGTCTATATTTTCTTTTATCTGTGTCATCGTGTTATTTTATTTGATCATCATAATCTATTCCTCTTTTATTGATTTTCATTTCACTATACAATTAACCATTTATTGTCTTAATGAATTCTGATTTTCATCTTCACATTTTTTAGGCTTATTTATCATTTATTTATACTAGTTAATTATAAATTCCTTTTCATTAATTCTTCAATATTTTATATCTTCATTCATTAGTTATTTATTTAATTTTGCTAACCTCATGATTATTCCTGAATAGAAATCTTCCTGATTGTTAATTATCTTATATTATTGCAGACAGAACATATGTCTCTTAGTTTTATTATCTTTTCTTTTATAGTTAAAGCTAGCTGAGTTTATTTCATGTGTTATATTTAATGTTTTGATTAAAAGGAAATTAGGGTATTCATGATCTATTCTATTAATATTCTACCTACTTTAATTGTATGCTCTATGCTATTTTGTGTTAATAAGTCAGATTTACCTTTTCATGTTGCTCCTATCTACTCTGTCTTCATATACTGTGCTAGTAAGCTAGATTCACACCCATTACTCAAGTTTGGGGCTGGTTTCAAAATAGAGATTTTTTTTTTCCAAATCCTTTTGGTTCATAATAATTTCAAAAATTGTAGCATGAAAAAAGTTGTTTCTAGAAAAAAGACCTTCTCATCACCCCTCTCCAAGTTTTAGCTGACTAATTTATAGACATTTTAATTAAGGTCTGATTAAGACAATATTAAATTATTATACTCTATCAATATTTTAACAGTAAATGCTAAGCTACTTATTCTCTCAAGTCATATGTGAGCATGCACTCACTCAACTTGGCAGAAAAATGAAATATTAGATAGACAATCTGATTATTTATTGATATAGAGAGATAAAATTATTATGTTTGCCTGTCCTTACCCAATGAATTAATATACATATGAACACATCACTGATTCAAACAACTGATTTTTAAAAAAAATATTATTACAGTTTGATAATAATTGTAAATTTAATTCATCCATTCATAAAAAGGGCATGATTAAGATCAAGCCTGACAATAAGGTTACAATTTTTTTTTTGTTTTTTTACGTACTCTATATATAACTTTTATAAATATGAGCTTTATTAAAATTAGGTCATATGACTTGATTTTTTATCAATTTAATTTTAGTTTTTGCTATTAAAGCTTTGGCAATTTTATATTGCTAGAGCTATTAATATATGGTGTATCTGAATTTAGTTCAGTCCCATACGGTTATTTGAGTTAGATAGCTGGATTTTTGGACATTTAAATGTCTGAAAGTTTCAGATTTTCTTCTCAATAGTTAGGCATTGATAAAATGCTAGACTAGTTCTAGTATTTTTATTCCCTAACACCTCACTAACGACACTAGATGCAGAAACCGCGGTCTGGGGTTGAGGGTATTTTTGAAGCTTGTTAAGAGTTTGTTCTTACATACTCTATATATAACATTTACTGAAAGAGGAAAATTTTTAAATTTTCATAGTAATTTACAAGCTTCACACATGCCAATTACAAAAAAAAAATATCTAATAAGCATACTGAACAATCCGAAAACTAATAAGGACAACTAAAATATTTGGGACTTCCAAAGGGATACAGTATAAACCTCAGGCATTGTATGTTATATCCAGTCCCTTTTAACTAAAATAGTAATACCACTAGTAAAATTTTACTATTTAATACAACTGGTCTTATTCTGAATTAATATACATTTACGTTCCAATGTATGGACAAGACCTCATCTTAGGAGGAAGGTATTTTCTTTTGCAGGGTTTCGTAACTAATAGAAAATTATTCAACATAATATCAGCCAAGGAATCAACACACATAGTAGTAATAAGATAAGGAGAGAACCTCATCTTGGGTTGAAAATATTTTTTTCTTATGGGGGTTTCCTATGTAACAGAAGATTAGCAAACTTAATATTAATAAAGGGTAATCATGCCAGTCCTTACCAACATTACACTGACTTTCATATGCATACACATTATATAATTTTTTCATATATACTTATTTCAGGAATTTCACCAATACAAAGCTCTGATTCTTCTATTGTGATATTATCATCAGGGATTAATATATCTTGCTTCAAATCTGTTTCAGTTAAAGTAGTTGAATAAATTTTAATTCTACTGTCTAATTTGTTCAATCTGTGGTTTAGATTCAACTGATCCCTCTTAATTTTGCTATAGTTATTCTTTATTCCATAGTTTATATTGTTTTGTTCTAAATTTATCCAAATCTTTATCATCTCCTTATCCTTATTCAAAATTATGTTCCAAAGTAACAGATACCTTACATATATTACATTAGGTTGCTTTTGAAAATAGTTTTACATTGCTTTTTGTATATATCTTGGATTTAAAATTTCTCATCTGGTTCTACCTGAATGAATTCTGACTTATCTTCAATTTTCCTTACAAAATCTCCACTTAACTATGTCTGAGGATTACTTCCTGACTTTTTTACATCCTCATTCGAACACACTATGGATTCTTTTATTCTATCTTCCAATTTTATCACATTCTCATTTGGAACTTTCATCAATCTTTCTATCTTACTTTATAATTTCTCAAATATTCTATTGAGTCTGTTACTAATCCATCTATTTCACATTCTAATCTTTTCATATCTTCTTTTGAAGTTTCTATAATTCTTCTATTCTATCCCCTAATTTTTTCCACATTTTTGTTTGAAGATTCTGCTGATTTTACTGCTATTTTTTGTATTTGCTTATGAAGATTCTAATAATACTTGGTTGATTCTATCATCCTTTCATTTGAAAATGGTATGGCTTTTTTATCCTTCCCTCTATTATAATATTTATTATATCTATATATTCAATATACTTTTTAATTTTTTTGTGTTTTCATCTAAAGATTCTCTCATACTTTCTTAGAATTCTTTCATATTTTCTATTGTAGATTGTGCTAATCAACTCTCCATTTTTTATATTTTCCATCTTTTGTTAAAACCTTATATTTATGTCAATATGTTCAAGTTTAGGAATACCTTTAGGAATTATTCCATTTGGTATCTCCATCTCATACAATTCCAAAAAAACCCTCTGATTTATCTGTTATTATAATCTCTGGGGTAGAAAGATCTACTGGAACACATCCATCTTATTATCTTTTCTAAGACATCTTTAATCATAATTATGATCACTTGATTAATTATACACCCACATTTGGCAACACTATTGACATCATCTCATAATTATAAGATAAATTGAATCATTTAATTTTTAACTGACCAAATGCTAGGCTAAAACATTCTACTTAACTAACTTAGCTCTATTTACTCAATAATATAATTTTATAAACACATTCCAATGCCTTATACTTGAGAACTCTGCCATTGAACATATTACCACCACATATAGAATTACATATTATTTAATAAATCAATGGATATTATCAATAATAGTCACACTCATCAAATGATAACAGTGCACTTTCATGATGATTGGAGTATATGATCAAAATCAATAATTAATAATTTAATTATACATGCTGACCACATTAATTGAAAACATTATTAATAAATTACTATGCAGAAAAAATGTTTAATTTTAGTTCTAAGTTTGTTTCTGAACTATTGCTAAACAGTAAAATATTAAAATAATTGTATTGTTTTATTTAAAATAAAATTAAACTATACTACATTGTATGAATATTTTAAGTTTAAATATTGAAATTGCTTTGTGTGTCAAGTTGAATGTGTGAGTATGCTTACACCCACAAATTGGCAGATAAATGAAATATTATTTAAACAATATGCTTATTTATTGATTTAGAGAGATAAAATATTAAGTTTTTCTGTCCTCCCATGAATTAATATTCATCAGAGTACACCAATAACTCAAACAACTCATTATAACAATTAATATTACATTTTGAGAACATTTACATTTTTAATTCACTCATTGTTAAAATAATACTATATTAAGATCAAGACAGAACAGAAAGGGCTTGTAGAAAAGAGATCAACTCAATTTCCAGCCAGCCTAGAACATGAGAATGGACATGAATTTGATTCTAGTACAGCCCATAAAAACAGATTAGACAGTAGTAAATGTAAAGAGTAAATTCAACTCATTAACACAGCATAGCATAGAGAATAAGAATAGAGTAAATATAATATGAATACAATACAATACAAATAGAGTAGATTAGGTTACAGTACATTAATCCTAAATCTTTTACAATCAAATGTTAAATATAACACAAAAACTAAGCAATGCTAGCCTTAACTATACTAGAAAAGATAAAACTAAGAGACATATTATATTAGTGATAATATAGTTAACAATCAAGAATATATCTATTCAAAGAATGATCATGAGCTTAACAAAATGAAATAATGTTTAATGAATGAAGATATAGAAGATTGAAGAATTAATGAAAAGCAACTAATGTTTTGCTAAAGCATATGTAAAATAAAATTAATGTGAAAAAATTAATGAAAAAATTATGGAAGAAAAAACTACTTTGGCATATTAGAATAGACATCATTATTTACAATAAGTTATTTTAAAATTGCACACTTTTAAGTTCAATGGTAATATTTAAAAAAAATGATAAAGTGGTACATATAAATGAGCTAAAAAAGTACAAGTTAAGAACTTTTCAAATGTGTTCTAAGAAGAGAAAAAATGTTTATTTTCCATTATAACCATGGACACAAATTAAATGAAAACTTTCTTAATATTATTTGTTACTAAATAGAAATAGCAATATATATTAGCAAATATTTAAAGAACTGGTAAAATGGATCCAACCCTTTGTTAGTTCTTTTAAAAAAAGCTTTTGTTAAGTTTCCATGCCATTGTATTGTTTGTTTTCAGAAAGTCATATTTGCTCCCTATTTTATATACAAATATATGGGGCAAGTATGGATGTATCATTCTTAATATAATTTGTTGGGGAAAAGAACACTGCTTGTCCATGACAGACTGGTCACTAGGGATGGAACTCTAATGAAAAACTAAGGTGTTTCAAAATTATTTTTTGCTTTCTTTATTATATTGTATTATGTTACTTCCATGCTGAGGTATTTTCTATAATTTTTAATATAATTATTTGATTACTGTTATCACTTGGAAGGTAAACTTTATATATATATATATATTAATTAGAGGTAACATTTATGGTATTTTGTGTAGTTAGAAATGCATATGTCTTACATTTATTGACAGTGTTTACTAATATTTAATTTATTTATGGGTAACAGCTAGTGCATGTTTATCAGAAGCTCAGAATAGTTTTTAAAATTAATATGATATAATGATTTCACCATTAAGTTTTTATATAACAAAACATTTATTAGTTTTATGGTTAGTAATGTTTATTTATGCTATTACATCCACTTTACTTTTATTCAATTTTATAATGTTTTATTGAGTGTGTGTGTATTTTTAATTGCAGATTTTTATTATGAAATTTTAAAATATTTTAATTGTTTGACTGATAGTAACTTGTTGGTTTTAGACACTGTTTGATGTATATATTTTTTTACAGTGAATATTAGTTTCTTTAGCTTATGAGTGATAATTTTGTTATCTTGTCATTGCTTAGTTAAGGATTTATGCTTATTCCCATTTAGTAAATATGGGAAGCATAAAGTTTTATTAACATGCTCTCCCCATTATTTCACATTTGTTTTCCATGAGAGAAAGGTAATTTATATTTTAGAATTATTTTCATGTTTAGATAGTGTAGTTTAGTTCCTTGAGGGATTGTTTTCATGGTATGTATTCTGTTTGCCCTGTGTGTTGAGAGTTTCTCCACATGTGTATTTTCAGTTATGAAGTTTTGCTTTGCATAGCCTTTATTTATGGATTTATCCCTTGTGATGTTGTTAGTTATGTCTGCCAAGGAAGGTGAAATTATTTGTTTAAAGATTGTTATGGCAATGTTAGGATAGATTTTGAAATACTTAGTTGCTTCAAATGGACACTTTACTATCTACAGTGTTTTTTTATTAAATAAAACAGTGTATGTATTGTGCTGCTGGACCTTGGAAGCACTTCACAAGTAAACAAATAACATGTTAATAATGTTAATGCTTATTTTGTGCACAGCATAATATGAAATACACATATGCAATATCATTTTTATCACCTTCCAGTAGTAGTACAGTGATGGAATGGTGAATCATTTAAAGGTAAATATTTTATTATATGAACATAGATAAAAAAAATATATGTTGTGTTCATGGCTTCTAACAAACATTCCCATATATTTTATTATTAAGCAAATAATATTAGACAGCAGTTATCTAACTTGTATTTTATATAATAATTGCCATTATTATAAAAGTTTGCTAATTCAAACTCACCTATACCTCAGTTCAGATTAAAGTTTTATAATCTTTAGTATGTTTTAAAATTGTCAATAAAAATAATATTATGAGTAATTTCTGAATAAAAAAGTATATTTTAAGGAATGTATTGGTTTAATTATAATTTAAGATATTTTATTAAACATTTGATTAATGGGATGATTTGGCTTTAAAAACAGATTAGTCAAATGTTGGAACAATTTATCTTAATTGAGTTTATTGTCAATAATTCATCCCATCATGTTTGTAACTGTAACAGTTTTCTAGTATATTGGAGATCATGTATTATTTATTTATTGCATCCTACCTAGAAATAACAACTCAAAAATATTTGGCAAATGATTTTCATAATAATTTTGCAAATAAATTTTAGTATTTGTAAATTCAGTAATGTAAGATACGTATTTAGTACTATTTAAATTTAGACTTTGTTTTTTTGTATATAATTTTTTTGTTCTGAATTCTTAATTATTTGACAGAAGTCTTGTTGAATAAAATAATCAATTTTCATACAGATCAAAAAATACCAATGTCAAGTGAAAATATTGCACAAGTGTCACAATTCCAAAGATTGGAATTGTAGTTAAAAAAATTGAACATTTATTTAATTTTCGTTTGAACTATTTAGTTCATTTTTCAGACATCACATTATTTTATTCAGCTTACAAATAAACAATATTTTATTTAAAAGTTGATTATTTTTGATTATGTTGTTGATTCATAATAGAAGGATATAAAATGTATTCTTTCTTTCTTTTTACCTGAGTGTCATTCCGGGGAAGTCTTTTATTTTCCTAATTGTTTTATGTAATTATTAATTAGATTAAGCACATCTTCAAGTAATAATTGTTGTTATTATAATATATTAGGATATATTAACTGTTAAGAGAAGTGTATGTCTCCTATAGTCTCCTAGGATGTTATTTAATTGTTCTCCAACATAATATAATGATTTATTTTCCAAAATTAATGAAGAAAAATAATGAGATCATTACCGATTGTTTTAATGATTATTAATCAGTTTTATTAATGCAAATGTTAAGATTATTGCATAATAAATTTATTATTTATTATTACAAAAATACATTACATTTCACTCTACATGAGTAGGGTAGATCAGATCATGGCAATAAAACTTAATTGGTGGTAGACATTTACTTCTTTAGATATTGGAAAAATACCCAGAAAATATTCTATTAAAAAATATTACATTAAATTTAAAATATTTATACTATTTAAATAATGTATTTTGATACAGGGTAATATCTGTTCTAAACCTGATGTATAGGAATGAGTGAAGATTTTCCTCTTCCTAATTTATTCATTTATTTTGTAATAAAATGCATTTTGTTATTATTTTTTAAATTCCCTTGTATTTTAATACATGCTTCTATATTAAACATTAAGATAACTAATCACCCACTGAGGTTAGCCATATTCTTATAATCATCACCATTAGGATGGTAGAATATTTTGTTATAGCATTGTCAAAGTCTCTGAAGTGATCATTCCATAACATCATGCATCATTTCTCTGTTCATTTGTGTTAGAATATATATATATATATATATATATATATATATGACTGTATTCCAATTATAATAAAATATATATAATTATTCCAAACAATACAATAATTAATAAAGTAGACAATATATATATATATATATACCATAATTTAATAGAATTACTTTCAACTATCTAAGTAGTCGTTATCAACTAGATTCAAATTCTATTACAAAAAAACCGTTACAAATGTATACAAAAAGAATCACATCCTACATTAATTGTCCCACAATTCATTAATTTTTATATTAGCAGCCTAAAATAAATGGAAAACAACATTTGATAAATAGATAGGCTGCTAATATAAAAATTAATGAATTGTGGAAAAATTGATATATGACGTAATTTTTATTGTATACATTTGTAACGTTTTTTTTTTTTTTTGTAATAGAGTTTGAATCTAGTTTACAACGACTACTTATATAGTTGAAAGTACTACTATTAAATTATGGTATATATTTGTTTTGTTTTTTTAAATATTGTTTGGTATTCATTTATTATTTAACACTCGCAAAGCGTTTGCACAATTGGCTTGAATGGCCGATATGAATTTAATTACAAATTGTATACAAACGCTATAAAAATAAATGCTTGTTTATATATTAATTATTGTATTGTTTTGAATATATATATATATTAAGCATTAAATCACGCCACATGGTTAAGAAATCCAGTACTGCCTTCTGTGAACTAATATATAAATACGACCTCTAATGTATTTATATATTAGTTCACGGAGGGCGGTACTGGATTTCTTAACCATGTGAGGTTATTTCAGTATAGCGTTATGCACTGGGATTATTATATATATAGTGTTTAATCGATTCGCACTTGGCAAGTTTTATTTGTGATTTGAAGAAACCATAGAAGTGAGAGAATTTTAGTATATGATTTTTTTAACATTACGTTTATTACTTGTATAGGGTTAGTCAATTATTAATTTTATACATATATAATATCAAAATCTAAAAGCTACCCCAGATATTAAATTAAACATATTACATCAAATGCATAATTAATAAGTAAGCCTTAATTTAAAATATAATTTCCAAACCACAGATTTTATTGCCAAAAGGGAACACTGACCTATAAATATTGAAAATTATGGGAAATGATGATAATTCATATCTTATATTGCATTCATATATGATGTTTACCTTGGTAGTAAAATCAATGATTGTGAATTTTTAAATTTGGTTAGTTTTTGATTATGAACTTGTAACTTGTTTCAATAATTGTATTTTTTTTAATTTTATTAAAATTAATATTATATTAATAATTATATGAAAACTCATAATTCTATTCTAGTATATATATATATATATATACTATATATAGATATATATATATATATATATATATATATATGTATATATATTTGTTATAGAGTGCAAAAGTAGAAAATGAAGTTCATTCTAAAGGTAGCTGCCGTAAGTAAAGTTAATCAATTCTACATTTCAAATCATATGTATCAACTTTCATAGTAATTTATAACATGTAAACTATATTAATTTAGGTAATAACAATACAGTGTGTTAGCAGGATATAAAGATCAATCTGAAATGATTAATCTATCCACTCTATGCATGGTCAAACACAAAAGAATAGTATATATCCCAGCATGAGCATAAAAATACATTTTTTTTTCTACTTATACAGTATTACAATTATTTCTAACTCATGAAAGACATGTATTTCATGATATATACCTCATCTGACAACTATTTTCATTAGCTGTGATGTCACCAAAATTGGAAATATAGATTCTAAGACTAGAATCTGATTGTTATACTAATAAAATTAATAAGACACATAAATAATTTAATGAGTGAATTGAAATGAAAACCACTAAGTAAATCAAACAATAAATTTATTTACATAAATACAACTATCAGTAACATTTGGCTACTATACAATGAAATTACATCTACTTTAATTTCTTTTGAATAAGTTCAGCATATTTGATAATTTTTTGTAGTAAGACTATTTTTTACCTATTACTCTATATCCTGCTTATTTATTTTTGTATAATTTTTTGACATATTTTATATCCATATCAAACTCAGATTCAACAACTGCTACATTTATTTCTATTTTTTTTTTTTTTTTATCATTTAGGATTGCATAACTTGTCCTTGATTGTTATCTTATTGATCCTTAACATGATTTAATATTGTGATTTCAAATTCAGATTCATCAGTTTTTTTTTTTTCTAATATCAATTTAATTTTTATGCTCTTTTATAATATCAAAATTTTTTGAAATTTCATCGTGTACTTAATCTATTTATATCCTCATCCATATTTATCTCCACTATTGAAAAATGTATTTAAATATATTCATGAGTGGTTTGTCTCATTTTAAAGTCTTCATTGTTTTGTTTATAGTTCTTTTCTTTCTAAGTCATTTGGTTGATGTATTACTTTTTTATCTCTATTATCATTACCATTTAATCAAAGTTTATTTTCTTTTCGATTTCTTCTAAAGAACATTTATCTGGTTGTTTTTGTTTTCTTTTATTGTGTTTCATCCATTTTAGATTGGCTCATTTTTATAATATTTTTCAATTCTAATTTATTTTATTTGATATATAAACTTTTTTTTTATTTACTTCATCTAAAATCTCATTTTGAGTGTTCTTTTTTTTACTCTAAATTTTTTTCTCATTTTTGATTGTATGTTTTGACTATCTTTGTACTCTGTCATCTCACTATTCCTGAGACAACTATCAATGTTCTTGTAATATTTTTTTATTAATGTACTTTTTGTAACTGCATATTGTTTTATTGCAACTGTTCTGTCTGAATTAGTAACATAATCTAATTCATCATAGTTTATTGCTACATTTTTCACTTTTTGTACTTCATAGTTTTGGATTTTGAGCCCTACTTTTCATCTTTTTTCTGTTATTTTAAATAATTTTTGATTAATGCTTAAGCATAGGATAAAGGTATGGGATATGTCCCTTCTATCTATTATCTCATCACTAATGAACTGGATATATTTTAGTTAAATTTCACTCGTTTTATATGTGCAACTTACTTAATGGGATAAAACAAGGTTGAAATTGTTGATTATTATTGATAATAGGATTGTATAAGGATAAACTGATTATAATGATTACTTATAAATGGTTTAATCTTGAGCATTATTACATTTAAATGTAATATGTAAACGCATTCATATAATATATACTTTTAATCTAGATGTAATTAGATTAATTTAAACCCAGACATTAAAGTTTCCTACAGATAGGCACTCAATCTTATACAATCGATACTCAAGACTACATACATGCAAAAATGATAAATGACGTCCATTATAAATATTCTGTGCTAAACTAGCACTAATCAGTTAATACAATTTTGTTATTTTAATGCAAACTAAGTGCTGATTATATATATATATATATATATATATATATATATATATATATATATATAAATTATTAATCAATGTCTGTATTCCAATTATAATAAAATATATATAATTATTCAAAACAATACAATAATTAATACAGTAACAATATTTTAAACAAATATATACCAATTTAATAGAAGTACTTTCAACTATCTATGTAGTCATTGTCAACTAGACTCAAATTGTATTAGAAAAAACCGTTACAAATGTAAACAAAAGTAATACGTCATACATCAATTTTCCCACAATTCATTAATTTTTATATTGGCTGCCTGTCTATTTATCAACTGTTGCTTTTCACTTTTTATTAACATAGCTTCTTTAATTTTGCATTTATTATTATTTCTTTCAATACACAGAATTTTAACTTTATTAAAATCAAAATCAAAACCATAATTACATGTTACATTATGATCAAAAAATACTGATGGTGATACATCATCATTTCTAACATTCTCTTGTCTTGATTTTTGCACTCGTTTATATAATAACAAATGCTCCCTTGATCTTTTCTCCAATGTACATCGAGATTCCCCAATATATGCCTTTCCACAAACACATAGCCATTTATATATTGCACAACTTTGATTTAAAATACTACACCTATTTTTTGAATTATTTATTAATCTATTTAAATTAGGAGTAGTATAAAATGCAACTCGACATATATTTTTATATATCTGTTTTATAAATTTAACCTGTTCATTACAAATAAATGGTATTGATATCCAAGTATATTTTATTTTATCAATATCTATAGCATCTAAAATATTTCTATTATTATTAAACTTAGTAACAATATTATAAATTAATTTATGATCATATCCAACATTTAACAAATCCATAATAAATACATTTATGTTACTTATTTTATCAGAACTATATTTACATAATTTATTATTCCTAAATAAAAATGATTTTAAACCGGATAATTTATGTGCTATTGGCACATTTGAATACCAAGGAATATATCCTCTTTTTTCAATATCTTTTATTACCATACAATAATCTAATTTATTTTTATTACGTGTAACTTTAATATCTAAGTACTGAATTGACTTTTTTTCTTCAAAAGATTTACTCCATTTTAAACCTTCTAAACTATTTAATTCATTGAATAATACATTTATAATATCTAAACTTCCACAAACGAAAACATCATCAACATACCTGTAATAAATTTTAATACCTTGGCAATATATATTAGTATTAAGAATTATATCTTCATATCTTGATACCACAAAACTACATATTTGTGAAACTACAGGAAGTCCCATAGGCCATCCGTAATCCATTTTATAATAATTTTCATTAAATATAGCATATATATTTTTATCAATAAAATATAATACATCATTTACAAATTTTACTTTTTTAACATCAACTTTTTTTAACATTAAAGCATCTAATATAATTTTTATAGATTTTAATCTATCTATTGAACCGTACATCTCACATATATCAAATGTACAAATACTATCATTATTATTAATATTAATATTTTGAATTTTCTTTACAAAAAATTCATCGTTTGATTTTGTAAAGAAAATTCAAAATATTAATATTAATAATAATGATAGTATTTGTACATTTGATATATGTGAGATGTACGGTTCAATAGATAGATTAAAATCTATAAAAATTATATTAGATGCTTTAATGTTAAAAAAAGTTGATGTTAAAAAAGTAAAATTTGTAAATGATGTATTATATTTTATTGATAAAAATATATATGCTATATTTAATGAAAATTATTATAAAATGGATTACGGATGGCCTATGGGACTTCCTGTAGTTTCACAAATATGTAGTTTTGTGGTATCAAGATATGAAGATATAATTCTTAATACTAATATATATTGCCAAGGTATTAAAATTTATTACAGGTATGTTGATGATGTTTTCGTTTGTGAAAGTTTAGATATTATAAATGTATTATTCAATGAATTAAATAGTTTAGAAGGTTTAAAATGGAGTAAATCTTTTGAAGAAAAAAAGTCAATTCAGTACTTAGATATTAAAGTTACACGTAATAAAAATAAATTAGATTATTGTATGGTAATAAAAGATATTGAAAAAGAGGATATATTCCTTGGTATTCAAATGTGCCAATAGCACATAAATTATCCGGTTTAAAATCATTTTTATTTAGGAATAATAAATTATGTAAATATAGTTCTGATAAAATAAGTAACATAAATGTATTTATTATGGATTTGTTAAATGTTGGATATGATCATAAATTAATTTATAATATTGTTACTAAGTTTAATAATAATAGAAATATTTTAGATGCTATAGATATTGATAAAATAAAATATACTTGGATATCAATACCATTTATTTGTAATGAACAGGTTAAATTTATAAAACAGATATATAAAAATATATGTCGAGTTGCATTTTATACTACTCCTAATTTAAATAGATTAATAAATAATTCAAAAATAGGTGTAGTATTTTAAATCAAAGTTGTGCAATATATAAATGGCTATGTGTTTGTGGAAAGGCATATATTGGGGAATCTCGATGTACATTGGAGAAAAGATCAAGGAGCATTTGTTATTATATAAACGAGTGCAAAAATCAAGACAAGAGAATGTTAGAAATGATGATGTATCACCATCAGTATTTTTTGATCATAATGTAACATGTAATTATGGTTTTGATTTTGATTTTAATAAAGTTAAAATTATGTGTATTGAAAGAAATAATAATAAACGCAAAATTAAAGAAGCTATGTTAATAAAAAGTGAAAAGCAACAGTTGATAAATAGACAGGCAGCCAATATAAAAATTAATGAATTGTGGGAAAATTGATGTATGACGTATTACTTTTGTTTACATTTGTAACGTTTTTTTCTAATACAATTTGAGTCTAGTTGACAACGACTACATAGATAGTTGAAAGTACTTCTATTAAATTGGTATATATTTTTTTAAAATATTGTTACTGTATTAATTATTGTATTGTTTTGAATAATTATATATATATATACCGGTCAAAATAGTATGCTTACTTAAAAAATATTAATTATTGTATTGTTTTGAATAATTATATATATATATACCGGTCAAAATAGTATGCTTACTTAAAAAGATTCAAATCCTAAGCAAAAGTACTTTGAATCTGATCATGCTCAAGATACACAGGCCTGGAGCAATCTTGAATTCTAACCTATTTGCCTATTATTCGAATCTCTGACCCAATGAACAACAATTCTGATGACATAGTAAAATTATTTTAAATCCGTGCCCATAAGCAAAGTGGTAGAACATAAGATCAGACTGATGATGATGATTGAGATTGGAGTAGCCCAGAAATTACATTTATTATAGTTATTTATTAATGCTAAGCTCTTAGTTAAAGAAAATAGTTCTAAATATTAACTAGAAAATAATTCAAAAACAACAAACCATGATTTACATGAAATAGATATATTTAATAAATATTAAACGAACGCATATATATATATATTACGAAAGATTAAGGAAACGTATGTATATTTTACCAAATAGTTTCACGCTTGGGACAATACTATTTATTTACAAGACTAGGGAATTTGTTGCATAAAATCCCCTCTATCAGTCATTTAATAAATAAAATTTTACAGATACAATTTTATAGTGTTTTATAACTTGTGCGGAGTTGATAAGCTAATTAAAGACAACTTTTGCTACGGAGTGTTGTGTATGCCGAAATTAAATATAAAAGATCGTGACAGTTTTAACAGTAAATGATTTATTTGATAACTGGCAAAATATATGATTTCAATCATGTATTTCTTAGGATAACTATTATTTATACTTTTATTCGCATTGTTTGGCAAAGACGTCTTTTAGAAATAAGAAACAAACAATGCGCTTTATTTACGAGAGTCAATTATGCAATCATTAATTGAAATTAGATTTACATCTATGGGAATCGATAATGGTATTTAAAAGGAAGCAGTTTAACTCCATGAACTGAACGTATTTTATGAAATGAATCATTATCTTTAACACATCATTGCGACTTACTGAAGTTAGGTAGATGGTGTTTAAATTAAGGACAAGAGTTACGGTACTAGCATACGATAACGAAATAAAACCTCATGGCGATTGTGGATATTTTATCATTTTAAAAGAATATTTGAAACGCACTTAGATTGGATATGTCCGCGCATTCTGGCAGAGTGATATCAAGGGAGAGGCTGAGTTTGAGATCCCAGATTATTATGTACTGCCATCCACACCACATAATTTTCATAAACTTTACATTCACTGGAAGTAGTGTTCCTGACTACAAACGATTTTAAAAGTAGGATGGGAGCTTTAGACATTCCCAATGACTAAACAGTCGATAAATAGAGAAGATAAAATATCAGAATAAAGTGGATGGTATGCCAGTAACGTTATTGGACATGAATATAATTTTATAACATAATTTTCATTATTTTAAAACTTGGAAATTGTCTAACCTCTTGCGCAAGAATCTGTTTTCTATCCTGAGTCATTTACCAATGTGTATTAAAATAATAACTCTATTCTATATCATTAAACTAATAAAATTTACATTTAAGTTTGATTCCCATATACGTATTAACTAACGAATTAGCCCTTCAGGCAATGGTAAGAAAAGGTGAAATTTTATATTAAGTGTCGCGATCTTTTATAAAGGCAACTAAACAATAAAATAAAATAAGCATCCACAATAAAATAATTTTAGGTATACAATCAACCTAGCGAATGATTTCTATTTTAAATAAACAAATGAATATAATTTTACTAATGAATTTAATTAAAGTTGTGAGATTGATTGATACCGACATATTAGAGAAAATAATATTTATATATATTAAACAATATAAGTTGTATACATTTAATTGAGCTGCATAAAGTTATATAAACATAAATTAAGCGTGAAAGCAAATGTATATTTAGAATTACAAATGTATTAATAAAGGATTATAGAGAGAGAGTTTACGAGCAAAACTAGCAAAACATCATAAATGGATCTATGAATTAATTTAGCTACAAATTATAAAACATCCGTGAATGTTCGTATTAAGGCAGCTCTAAATTACATGATTTTACCTAAGATATCAGCATTGCAACAGACAGGCAGGTAGATAGTTCTACATCATCTCATATGGTCGGTCAGATAGAATTTTTATGGCTGGTAGATAGTTCTCCGAGAGAAAAAGAAAGGTGGATGGCTCCACTACTCATGCTTCATCACGCAGAACTTGTGTTGGCTTTTTAAGTAATTAAACTCACCTCACTAAAAACTGAAAGTAACTAAAAAAACTCACTTCCTTTGTTCTGTGGTTCCTTTTATAACATTTTAGTACTGCCCAGAATGCAATTTCATATACCAACCCTATCTCTATAATCCCTCTAAAAACAACATTTAATTAACAACATGTTTTTATACAGATAAGGCTCGAAATACCATTTTTAGCTATTTTAAATCATTCGACAAAAACTGAAAACAATTTGTTTTCGATCTTAATTGTGATTGACAATTTTAATTAAAAGCAACAAGCTGAATTTAAACAAAGATTATTTTAGCATTTCGAGCCTTTCCCATTCTTCTTTGTTGTCACATTAAATAGTTTAATGAAATACATTAAATCAAAATACATATAGATATAACAAAAAATTTACAATTATATAAAGAAAAATGTTTAGTTGTCAGCAATAAACATTAATAATATTATTGATTCATTCATATATATACGTATCATGCACACTACTGTTTTCTTTACTAAATAGTTTTAATTTTGTTAATTTCTCTAATCATTAGGCATACAATGTGTGGGTGAATAGCATATATTTATAGCAAGTCTGAATTGCGGACCCCTAGGAGGTTAGCATAGATGGTGAAACATGAAGCATTGATGATGATCAGACATCGATTGCTTCATTCTTTCCCACTTAAAGTGATCAAAAAAAAATCAATAACAAAAAAATACCTTGGTTGGAGTCTACTATCATTTTGGTGAGAAAAAAAACCCTTTTAAATATGGAAATGAAAATCTTTCATCTGTTCATTTTCTTTACTTTATTGTGGCTGATTATTATGTTTTTATTCACTGAAATATTTGGTGTAGGGATTCAAACATGAGAATGTCCATTTTCATTTTTCATTGTCATTAACGTTGTTTATCTATGGCTGCAACTTCTTGGTTGTTTTTTTTTTCAATAATATTTTCCTGGATCTGGAGGTATATAAGGGTTATAGGTATGTCTTTCTAAATTTCTTATTGAAATATCGAAAGCAATCACAATATTGTGCTCTGGTAGATTATTATCTTGTTCATTATTAAAAGTATCTTGCTTTAAAAGAATTTATCTGACTTTGTGCGATCTAATGACATCCATTATAATATATTCACTTTGGGAGTTGAGAAGTTTTTCTCCATCTTTTATAAAACTATTTTTTTTCAACAATGTCCATGCTTTAAAACAAAGTTTATCATTTCTATTCAATTTGTTCACCTCCTTGTCACTTTTGTTCCGATCATATTTCATAAATAAATAATTATGGGTTTTATTAAAATGGGCAGTATTGTATACAACTAAAGATCTGTCCACTTTCTTCATTTTCATATCAGAAGGCCATTCAGCATTATTTCTAAACTTTAATTTTGATGTTTTCATCAATTGTTCATCATCACTTTTCCACAGAACATCTTTATAATTATTATGAAAATATAACTCAGAATTATCAATTAATGATTTCAGAAGATTTATCCAAAACAGTCTGTATTGTTCTATTGATATTTTTCATCATCAAAACAGCCACTCCATTAGAGGGTGGTAAACTGGTATCATCACTTTGAGATGGACTGGCTTGCAGTAGATTTGAAGCCAACATTTTCTCAGTACTTTTTTCATCCTTAGCTAAATCTGCTAGAGTAAAACTTTGACTATGAGTAATCTCTGTCAAATCTATTTTTTTACATTTTTGTTGAGTAGAGTTGGCATTTGTATTCACTAACATAATCTCATGAGGTTCCAACCTTGTTTTAGTTGATTGAGGTTCCGTGTCCTCAGCTCCACTATCTTTTAAAAGTGCTTCCATGAAAACTGTCTTATCTTTGGTTTCAGCATCAATATCCTTTGATCCGAAGGTACAACCATCTTCAAATCTTTCCAGTTCTCTTGTTTGGTTCATCAGATTTTCTATTTGGTTAGCATTCTGCTTCTTTGCAGTATCTTCCAATTTCATTCACTACTTTCATGTCTTCCATTACTGTGTTTTCCAAAATTGTGTTGGTGACTATTTCTGGTGATTCTGCATTTATTTTCCTTTTTTCATTCTGGTAATCTTGTTCCTGGTCTGACTTCAGGTGTCTCATGGCTTGTGGTAATTTGATTTCTGTCTCTTCATTTACTACTGGTTTCATGCTTCTTTTGAGCTGACTTATTTCTTGTTTCAGATCTTCTATGGCTTTTCTTTTTTTATGTTGGATTATGGCCATCGTTTCTTCCCAGTATCTTCAGGCTTCTCTCATTTCTTGGATGAAATTGATCATTTCTGCTGACATAGCTTCATGAGGCTTTCTCTCCTGGTAGGATTTGGTTACCTCAATAGTCTCTATTTGCTTGAGAAGAGGTACATCTTTGAAACCATCAGCTTGTGTGTCCTGAGTGATAGTAAGATCAATATTTGATTTTCGTCTTTTTAATTCATCAAGATCTCTTCTAAACCCCTTCATCATTTTCATAAATTCTGCATCTCTTTCTGCTTGGTCTCTTTTGTATTTCATCATTTGTTCTGCTTGGTCTTGACTTTGTTTCATCATTTCTTGCATGAGTTGCAAGATCTGCTTTTTTTGCGCTGGCGTCATTGTTCCTATGTTTTCTTCACAATTCAATTTTTTCTTCTTCTTTTGAAAGGTAGCCAATTTTAAATGTATCTGAGAAATATCTTTTAATATTTTGCTTTAAGCTTTTCTTTTTTGTTTAACATATTGTCACTTATTATTATTTGAAAATAAGGCTTGTTTCTTACTTCTTTTAGTTTGCTTTAAAGGTATTGTCATTTCTAATTATTAAAAAAAAATAAGGCTTGTTTCTTTCTTCTTTTTATTTTATTCATGATATACACCTCTCTCCCTCCTCTCTTCAACTGTATTCATTTTGCCATTTTTTTTGTTGCTGCTGACTGATACACCTCTCTCCCTCCTCTCTTCAACTGTCTTCATTTTGCCATTATTTTTGTTGCTGCTGACTGCTGTTGATAACATGAAAAAAATATTTGATCATAACATGTATGTGTATGACCTATTGGAATTCAAACTGCCTTGCTGCTTAACTTTTGGTTGTTTTTCTGCACCTATAATAGACTCTTACAAAACAATTGATTAGTGATTTATTTCAGCAATATTTTATATGTTTGCTCCTTACAATTAGACATGGCAAAATAGTGGAAAATAATTAAACTCTCTCTCAACCCCTAACATCCTGGTTTGAACTCATTTTGATACATATTTTATTATATTACTGTTGGCACATTTATATGGCACCAGCCAACAGGACATAACAAAAAACAATTCCAAATACATCTGGGCTACTCAACTAGTAAATATAACTAAGTATTTGTTACACATTATAATCTCTAATACATATATAATGTACAGAAAATGAATGAAACATGAAATGAACCTTGTTACAATCAAGGTTTATAACTTATGGCTGAAATACATGGGTTTTATTCGCAAAACATTTTTATTTTTATGTATATAACATAAGAAACACATTCTATAAATTTATAAAACCAGATACAGAAAAAAATCACTTATGGGTGAAATACATGGTTTTATTTGCGAAACATTTTTATTTTTATGTATATAAGATAAGAAACACATGTTATATGTCTGTAAAACCAGATACAGAAAAAAAATTCACTTATGGTTGTAACACATGGGTATCATAATTCTTTTCCTTTTTAAAAAACAAGATTTTTACATTTGTAGCTGGAAACATAGAAAACAATATTTTTCTATAGTTGCAAAACCAGATACAACAAAAACCATTTACATTTTATGGTTGCAACACATGGACATTGGTTTTTTTATGTAAAATTTTCACATTTTATATTTATAAAATCGGAAAACAAACTCGGGTAAGAAGAAAATCTACATATCTATCATCAATGATCTCTTACAACCTTTTTTTAAAAAAACATACGTATAAACAGAATTCAGTACTTAAGGTATGTTGGTGTTTATATCGAAGCCCCACTTGGGAAGCCAAGCCTGGAAAAAAAAAATCCACTGTACCGGTCAAAATAGTATGCTCACTTAACAAAATTCAAATCCAAAGCAAAAGTATCTCAAATCCGATCATGCTCAAGATACACAGATTTGGAGTAATCCTGAATTCTAACCTATTTTCCTATTCTTCGAATCTCTGACCCAATGAACAACAATTCTGATGACACAGTAAAATTATTTTAAATCTGTGCCCATAAGCAAAGCGGTAGAGCATAAGATCAGACTGATGATGATGATTGAGATTGGAGTAGCCCAGGAATTACATTTATTATAGTTATTTATTAATGCTAAGCTCTTAGTTAAAGAAAATAGTTCTAAATATTAACTAGAAAATAATTCTAAAACAACAAACCAGGATTTACATGAAATAGATATATTTAATAAATATTAAATGAACGCATATATATATATATATGACTTGAAACAGTAAGATTTGTATTCGAATCTTAAGTTTCACCTTTTTCTGTCGTCTCTCACTGACCGGTATATCCCACCCAAATTTAAACTTTTTGGTATCGAATTGTGTGTGTAACAATATTAAAAATGTATAAATACATGTAGAGTTCAACATAAACATGCACACATTTCGATCTCAAATTAAAGGCAATAAATACGGATAAAATAATATAATTTAGATTTCTTTTTGTTAAATAAATTTTGTGTAATATTAATCATTTATTTTGAATTTATAAAGTTTGTATTTATTGCTTAGTTTAAATTTCGTTAAATAATAATTCTAACAAAATCTGATGCAATAATTAATTAAAGTTAAATTAATTTTATTCCCTTTTGTCTTTGAAAATTTAAAAGCATCGGTCAGTGACAGATAATAAATTAATTATAGAAAAATTCCAAAAGAATGTAATTAACGAATGTAAAAAAAAAAAAAACAAAACAAACAATAGCACAGCAGATTTCTTTCTAATTAAAACCAGCAAAAGCATTGATTATCCTGAGGGCAAGATAAATAAAACCTAAAAATATCTCAACAGAAAAATTAAAAGATCAAAATAAAAAAAGGAGGCCATCTTGGACTTGCTGGAGACTGTCACTTGAACTTTAGCTTTGCTCTCAAGTGGAGAGTCTAAAATATCTTTAAATAAATTGATATTGCCAAGGTATGACCGAGTAAGCACCGAGATTATTCTCCATCGGGAGATGGCCCACCGTATGCCGAACTCCACATTGCCCATCGTAAAAACACCATAATGATCTGCTACCTGAAATAGACAAGAAAGCCGCTGCTGTTAAAATCAATAAAATGCCAAAGACAAGAAAGAAAACTGCTAATCACGAATAATCTACTATTAAACAAATGGAAGAAAACATCTTATAAAACAGGTACCTGTGTGAGTATTCCAAATTATAGAGTACTCTAGTAATAATAAGCTATAGCTCATCTCCTACTATTTGTCTAACTTCTAAAATGTTAAAATTGTAATTTTGTGAAACTAAAATTTGAGAATTAATGTAATCTGTAAATTTCTCGCATAATCTAGCTTACCTCCCTCTACCCTTCTTAGGTGTGTATTTCTCAAATCTACACTTTATTTATAATTATTATTGAAATATTACCTTCTCATAATTGTCTTAGTTTTATATCTAAATCTATAATCGCTTGAACATTGAATGCGTGTCAAATTGTCATTAATATTTGCTTTATAAATAACTTAAATTTCATATAAATACGACACGCATTCAAGGAATCAGTTATTGTAATGCAGGGTCTACTACTTCGTAATAGCTGGCATACTCGCTGTAATAATTCCCCTTTTAGATATTTTTTTATTATTAAATTTTCATGAATAATTACATAAATTTCATTTCTTTGAGAGTCACCAATGTTCTTTTAGTCAATGTTGATAATGCGGGGCCGAGATTGAAATCTAGTTAAATATTACCATAATCTTTTAGATCTTAGACATGTGTTACGTTTTGAAGCCACGATGACATATTCCACGCTGTGAATACTCCGGATTCTCTAGGGTTGAATTAACCCCAGTCATCCTACACAAGTGGACATGATAATGTTCCCGTAGGGCTTGACGACCGTCATGCAGCCAGCTGGAAAATTGCGACACGGACCGCTTGTCCCTGGTTATGCTCATGTGACACATTACCTCTTCGGGTCAAGGCAGAGACAAACCCAAAACCCTTATAACTTATTCACGGCATTGCAGTTTCAGTGCTGCCATTTTATATCGTCCTTCTAAAGCGTACCACGTGTTCTTTTATTTAGTTTATCATTCTCTATATCACTCCGCCTCGGCATTATCTTCATCATCCACTCTCAAATAGATGTTTGCCCTTAGTCGTAAAATAAATAATTTTATTAAATAAATGTATGTCCGCCGCTACTGATGACTCTTGCAGTGCAAAGTATAAATTCCCTACAGCACGTATTAGAAATACTCCCTTGAGAACCTTAGGTAGCTAGATTACGCCTTCATATAAATGAATGCTCTTTATAAAAAAATGTATTTTATATATAATAAAATTGTCAATTAGCTATTGAAACTCTGAATATAAAATATGATTAATAACATTAATAATGTTTTTTTTATTAAATACGTAAATAAATAATTTTAACTATACGTCTGTAGTTAAGTTTTCATTTATTCGATGCCCATTATATATATTTCTTCGATTCTATATGTTAATTAATATTCATTTGATTGTTGGCCAACTCGGAAACAAAACCATGAATCTTGTGCATCTCCCTGACCACCGTGCCTAAAGAAGTGTTTACTTATGTCGCATCAGAGGCGTTATTCCGTAGATTGTATTGTGGAACCAATAAACTATGTTCGAACTTGGTACCATGGGTGGCTTCGCTACTCGATGGTGCTGCTGTTCTGTGAGGTGGTCGAATTCTGAACTATGTTAACGAGATACACGTGTTTTATACCAAAAACAACTTCAAGCGTATGTTTACATAAACATCAGAGTGAGTATTTCACTATCTCTAACTTAATTTCCACCTTCATATCATGATTTCAAGCTATTTACTATCGTCAGTGAAGGACAGGATTAAGAAACTAGATCTAAAACACAAACTCTGAGCGTTTAAGAAACAGTTTCTATTCAGCTTGCGAGCGTGAATCTTTTAGACACGTAATGTCTTCAAACTCAGCATCGCATGCCAGATAGCTACATGGGTCTGATATCAGTTCAGCATCACCACATAGTAGAAGTCTCTGCAATAAATATCATTGCAAGAAAGACCTCAAAGGTACATTTATGAAAAACAAAAAACACAAGTTAAAAACTTGCATACGCTTGTATTTATGACTATAGATGGCATTATACCAAAAACACCTTCAAGCATTTGTTTACATAAATGTCAGAGCGAGTATTTCACAATCTCTAACTTAATTTCCACTTTCATATCATGATTTCAAGCTATTTGCTAATGTCAGTGAAGGACAGGTTTAAGAAACTAGATCTAAAACACAAACTCTGAGTGTTTAAAAAACAGTTTGTATTCAGCTTGCAAGCGTGAATCTTTTAGACACGTAATGTCTTCAAACTCAGCATCGCATGCCAGATAGCTACATGGGTCTGATATCAGTTCAGCATCACCACATAGTAGAAGTCTCTGCAATATATATCATTGCAAGAAAGACCTCAAAGGTACATTTATGAAAAACAAAAAAACACAAGTTAAAAACTTGCATACGCTTGTATTTATGACTATAGATGGCATTATACCAAAAACACCTTCAAGCGTTTGTTATCATAAATGTCAAAGTGAGTATTTCACTATCTCTAACTTAATTTCCACCTTTATATCATGATTTCAAGCTATTTGCTATCGTCAGTGAAGGACAGGATTAAGAAACTAGATCTAAAACACAAACTCTGAGCGTTTAAGAAACAGTTTCTATTCACTGACAATAGTAAATATCTTGAAATCATGATATGAAGGTGGAAATTAAGTTAGAGATAGTGAAATACTCGCTCTGACGTTTATATAAACAAACGCTTGAAGGTGTTTTTGGTATAATGCCATCTATAGTCATAAATACATGTGTATGCAAGTTGTGTTGTTTGTTTTTTATAAATGTACCTTTGAGGTCTTTCTTGCAATGACATATATTGCAGAGACTTTAGTGATGCTGAACTGATATCAGACCCATGTAGCTATCTGGCATGCAATGCTGAGTTTGAAGACATTACATGTCTAAAAGATTCACACTCGCAAGCTGAATAGAAACTGTTTTTTAAACGCTCAGAGTTTGTGTTTTAGATCTAGTTTCTTAATCCTGTCCTTCACCGATGATAGCAAATAGCTTGAAATCATGATATGAAGGTGGAAATTAAGTTAGAGATAGTGAAATACTCGCTCTGACATTTATGTAAGCAAACGCTTGAAGGTGTTTTTGGTATAACGCCATCTATAGTCATAAATACAAGCATATGCAAGTTTTTAACTTGTTTTTTTTGTTTTTCATAAATGTACCTTTGAGGTCTTTCTTGCAATGATATATATTGCAGAGACTTCTACTATGTGGTGATGTTAAACTGATATCAGACCCATGTTGCTATCTGGTATGTGATGCTGAGTTTGAAGACATTACGTGTCTAAATGATTCACTCTCGCAAGCTGAATAGAAACTGTTTCTTAAACGCTCAGAGTTTGTGTTTTAGATCTAGTTTCTTAATCCTGTCCTTCACTGACGATAGCAAATAGCTTGAAATCATGATATGAAGGTGGAAATTAAGTTAGAGATAGTGAAATACTCGCTCTGACGTTTATGTAAACAAACGCTTGAAGGTGTTTTTGGTATAACGCCATCTAAAGTCATAAATACAAGCTTTTGCAAGTTTTTAACTTGTGTTTTTTGTTTTATATATATATATTACAAAAGATTAAGGAAACATATGTATATTTTACCAAATAATTTCACGCTTGGGACAATACTATTTATTTACAAGACTTGGGAATTTGTTGTAAAAAATCCCCTCTATCAGTCATTTAATAAATATAATTTTACAGATACAGTTTCATAGTGTTTTATAACTTGGGCCAAGTTGATAAGCTAATTAAAGAAAACTTTTGCTATGGAGCATTGTGGATGCCGAAATTAAATATAAAAGATCGTGACAGTTTTAACAGTAAATGATTTATTTGATAACGAGCAAAATATATGATTTCAATCATGTATTTCTTAGGAGAACTATTATTTATACTTTTATTCGCATTGTTTGCCAAAGATGTCTTTTAGAAATAAGAAACAAACAATGTGATTTATTTACGAGAGTAAGTTATGCAATCATTAATATAAATTAGATTTACGTCCATGGAAATCGATAACAGTTTTTAAAAGAAAGCAGTTTAATTCCATGAACTGAAAGTATTTTATGAAATGAATCATTATCTTTAGCACATCATTGTGACTTACTAAAGTTATGTAGATGGTGCTTAAATTAAGGACAATAGTAACGGTACTAGCATACGATAACAAAATAAAACCTCATGGCGATTGTGGATATTTTATCATTTTAAAAGAATATTTGAAACTATCTTAGATTGGATATGTCCACGCATTCTGGCAGAGCGATATCACGGGAGAAGCTGAGTTTGAGATCCCAGATCATTATGTACTGCCATCTGCAGCACATAATCCTCATAAACTTTACATTCACAGGAAATAGTGTGTCTGACTATGAACGATTTTAAAAGTAGGATGGGAGTTTAGAAACATTCCCAATGACTAAATAGTCGAAAAATGGAGAAGATAAAATATCAGAATAAAGTGGATGGTATGCCAGCAATGTTATTGGACATGAATATAATCTTATAACATAATTTTCATTATTTTAAAACTTGAAAGTTGTCTAACCTCTTGCGCAATAATCTGTTTTCTATCCTGAGTCATTTACCAAAGTGTAATAAAATAATAACTCTATTCTATAAACTCTATTCTATATCATTAAACTAATAAAATTTACATTTAAGTTTGATTCCCATATACGTATTAACTAACGAATTAGCCCTTCAGGCAATGGTAAGAAAAGGTGAAATTTTATATTAAGTGTCGCGATCTTTTATAAAGGCAACTAAACAATAAAATAAAATAAGCATCCACAATAAAATACTTTTAGGTATACAATCAACCTAGCGAATGATTTCTATTTTAAATAAACAAATGAATATAATTTTACTAATGAATTTAATTAAAGTTGCAAGATTGATTGATACTGACATATTAGAGAAAATAATATATATATATATATATATATATATATATATATATATATATATATATATATATATATATATATATATATATATATATATATATATATATATATATATATATATAACATATATATTAAACAAAATAAGTTGTATACATTTAATTGAGCTGCATAAAGTTATATAAACATAAATTAAGCATGAAAGCAAACGTATATTTAGAATTACATATGTATTAAAAAGGATTATAGAGAGAGGATTTATGAGCAAAACTAGGAAAAAACATCATAAATGGATCTATGAATTAATTTAGCTACAAATTATAAATCATCCATGAATGTTCGTATTAAGGCAGCTCTAAATTACATGATTTTACCTAAAATATCAGCATTGCAGCAGACAGGCAGATAGATAGTTCTACATCATCTCATATGGCCAGTCAGATAAAATTTTTATGGCTGGTAGACAGTTCTCTGAGAGAAAAAAAGAGGCGGATGGCTCCACTACTCATTCTTCATCACGCAGAACTTGTGTTGGCTTCTTAAGTAATTAAACTCAACTCACTAAAAACTCCTCTGAACTCAACTAAAAACTGAAAGTAACTAAAAAAAACTCACTTCCTTTGTTCTGCAGTTTTTTTTATAACATTTTAATACTGCCCAGAATGCAATTTCATATACCAACCTTATCTCTATAATCCCTCTAAAAACAACTTTTAATTAACAACATGTTTTTATACAGATAAGGCTCGAAATACCATTTTTAGCTATTTTAAATCATTCGACGAAAACTGATAAATGATTTGTTTTCGATATTAATTGTGATTGACAATTTTAATTAAAAGCAACAAGCTGAATTTATACAAAGATTATTTTAGCATTTCAAGCCTCACCCATTCTTCTTTGTTGTCACATTAAGTAGTTTAATGAAATACTTTAAGTCAAAATACATATTGATATAACAAAAAATTTACAATTATATAAAGAAAAATGTTTAGTTGTCACCAATAAACATTAATAACATTATTGCTTCATATATATATATATATATATATATATATATATATATATATATATATATATATATATATATATATATATATATATATATATATAGCATCACGCACACTACTGTTTTACTTTACTAAATAGTTTTAATTTTATTAATTTCTCTAATCATTAGGCATACAGTGTGTGGGTGAATAGCATATATTTATAGCAAGGTCTGAATTGCAGACCCCTAGGAGGTTAGTATAGATGGTGAAACATGAAGCATCGCTGACGATCAGACATTGATTGCTTCAATATATATATATATATATATTTTTTTTTTTTTGTTAATGGTCAGAATTGTACATTCATTCAGAATCTAAGCAAATATAACAAAATTGACTGGAATGGAATGGTGAGATCCTGAATCCTATCAAACTTCAACTCATTTGCCAGTAACGTGACTCAATGCCCTATAAATGACATCTCTGAAATTACACTCAGCCTCCATTTTTTTATGGCTGGCCTAACACAAATAAAAACATGAGATTTAGGTTCTGATTAAACATAAACTAACTAAAGGTTTTAAAATAGACTGATGATTGAAGAAAATAACTATAATCTAACATCAATACAAGCCACTCATTCATAATATACTAAATAAAATTTAATTGAAATGGAACTAGACTAAGAAAAATATATATGAAACCAGCGTAATATTAAGTACATTTATTAATTAATAAAAACAAAAATAAACTAAAAACATAGTTTTAAATGTGTGGAAGAATCAACTTTTAATTAACAACATGTTTTTATACAGATAAGGCTCGAAATACCATTTTTAGCTATTTTAAATCATTCGACGAAAACTGATAAATGATTTGTTTTTGATATTAATTGTGATTGACAATTTTAATTAAAAGCAACAAGCTGAATTTATACAAAGATTATTTTAGCATTTCAAGCCTCCCCCATTCTTCTTTGTTGTCACATTAAGTAGTTTAATGAAATACTTTAAGTCAAAATACATATTGATATAACAAAAAATTTACAATTATATAAAGAAAAATGTTTAGTTGTCACCAATAAACATTAATAACATTATCTATCTTTCATATATATATATATATATATATATATATATATATATATATATATATATATATATATATATATATGCATCACGCACACTACTGTTTTACTTTACTAAATAGTTTTAATTTTATTAATTTCTCTAATCATTAGGCATACAGTGTGTGGGTGAATAGCATATATTTATAGCAAGGTCTGAATTGCAGACCCCTAGGAGGTTAGTATAGATGGTGAAACATGAAGCATCGCTGACGATCAGACATTGATTGCTTCAATATATATATATATATATAATGGTCAGAATTGTACATTCATTCAGAATCTAAGCAAATATAACAAAATTGACTGGAATGGAATGGTGAGATCCTGAATCCTATCAAACTTCAACTCATTTGCCAGTAACGTGACTCAATGCCCTATAAATGACATCTCTGAAATTACACTCAGCCTCCATTTTTTTGTGGCTGGCCTAACACAAATAAAAACATGAGATTTAGGTTCTGATTAAACATAAACTAACTAAAGGTTTTAAAATAGACTGATGATTGAAGAAAATAACTATAATCTAACATCAATACAAGCCACTCATTCATAATATACTAAATAAAATTTAATTGAAATGGAACTAGACTAAGAAAAATATATATGAAACCAGCGTAATATTAAGTACATTTATTAATTAATAAAAACAAAAATAAACTAAAAACATAGTTTTAAATGTGTGGAAGAATGCACACAGGCATCATAGTGGATGCGACTGAATACTATGGAATGCTCATATCTACATATTAAAATCAACATGTGTGTCTACGTGATCACTGAGATCATGTTATAACTGATATGACAAATTCTATCTTAACATTGTGGTTTGCTATTTTATAAGTAATCTTACTATTCTCAAATAGATTATTCATTACAATATTATACAAATGAGTATATTTCAATGTAAGGTGTGAGTGCATAAATACATCATATTGATGTAGATTGTATCTAAGAACCAAGATGTGGTTTCAGACAACTGCTGAATAGTAACTGAGATAATGGAAGAATTGGCTGCTTTAGATAGCCAACATGTGCTATAGCACTGGCAAAATATTACTAAAAACTGTCCTGTGAATGGATCCTTGCAACAATAACATGGTACCATGAGTAAACACTTTGCTGCCAATGATATGAACATTTAAAGTTCAGGAGCAGGGATGGATTACTCCAGTGATTAGGCCACAAACTCAGATACAATCTTAATGCACATACCCATATAATGGAATGCCCCAACTGTGGGCCAATTTGAAAAAAAATGTTGCAAAACCTCACGTACATTATACTTAATAAAACAGAAGTTAACATGCTTAAAGAAATAGTGTTTATCAGTTTAGCTAATAGAAACCTGTTCTTAAGATAGCTTTATACTTATGCTAATAAAAGGGTAAAGAAAATTATCAATCTTATTTACTTGACTTAATCTATATATTTAATAACTAATTAATGAGGGAAAAGTACATTTGACAGGCTTAATAATAGATTAGTAAATATATTTTATAATTATACTTAAAATTAGCCTATTTCTTATTACAAACAATATTTAAATTATAATTCAAATTTCAAAGCACACCATTCTATGCATTTATATAATAAACATATAATCAATAATGATGAGAACTTTGCAGTTCATCATTATTTGCAATTATAAGATTTCAAAACAGCTGTCTGTTTAATTGATGAAATTATTAAAGAGAATTGAATGAAGACATTTTAAATCGTATCTTCACTAAAGTTTACTGAATTTAGAGTGCTCAGTGTTTTGAAGCATTGTCATACAACAATATATAATACATTTTGAAAATAAATATAGAAAAATATATAGGCCCAACCACAGTGATAGAAAAACTAGAATTAGAAGGGTACATTGATCTGATTTAAATAAATGAGAGTTAAAAGTGTAGGTAGATAAGTTTATATATATATATATATAAAATACATATTTTGCGGGTTCATCCGTGTTAAAAACTTTTAATATCAATACACTGACGTTTCGGCTTGGTCACACAAGCCATCCACAGAGTTATAAAAAGGTAGAAAGACGGTTGTATATATATATATATATATATATATATATATATATATATATATATATATATATATATATATATATTGTGATGATCGCACATAGTGTGGTCACACATATAAATATTAAACGTTCAAAGAATATTAAATATTATGTTTGGAAGAAAAAAATTAAAAAAGAAAAAAGCGAGCTTGGAAAAATTTACAGAACAAAGAAATGTGTCAACTAATTAAAAAAGGAGAGGGAATTAGAATCAAAAGATTCTTATCTTTTACCCTCCAAAGTTCGGGTTTTGGTGAAATTAAAATATAAAATTAGAGATATTGGAAATGTATGTTAAAAAATAAAGCGATAAAGAAATATAAATAAAATGCAAGTTAAAATCCGATTTTGAAAGAAAGTAAAGTTTAAAAAAAAAAAAACCTTAAATAGCACGCAAAACAGAGAAAGTTAGACATGATCAAAAGATAAGGATCTGGGTTTTAAAGTACACATTTGATGATAAACGAAATGCGTGTTTGGAGTGTATTTGAAGCAGGATATAGACAGAAATAATAAATGCTTGTCCAAATTTAAAAAAAAAAAAGGAAAAAAAAAGAAAAACATGTATTAAAATCAGTTTAATTAAAATCAAGAATATTGAAATAAATAAAGGTACATAGTGCTACGAGAGTGGGTAAAACCAATTTACATATGGCCGAAGGCATAGTAAGAAAGAAGGTGTGAATAAAAGTGAAACAAAGGATCGGAAGGACAAAGGCTGGTGGAATTTTTTAATTAAAAAAAAGTTTTCAAGAAAGGTTATAGTGAGAGACTTCGTGTTGAGAGGGTGGTAAAACACAGCTCCGATAATCAACCAATATAGTTAACAAATATGACTTTTAACATCGGTGCTTCATCTAGAATGGCTGGCTAAGGCCATCGTGATCGCTGGTCGATCCAGACTTACTGTACTAATGGTTCTTGTCAAGATGTAATAACCACCATCATTGCGCCTGCCGGTGGATTCATTTAGTTGCCTTGTCCGTGATGCCTTAACACTGAGAAGCTATACACAACCAAATCTAACCTACAAGCGACCGTCCCTCCTAAAGATGTGGAGAAATCCACATGGCGGTCAGCAGGACGTCAGACAAATTCAGAGACTAAAGCCTAGGTAAAGATACACACTATTTTTTTATATATTTCAATGTGCACATCATTTACTTAGACAATGGCCACCTGCTTTTTGTGAATGATAAAGACATTCTTGAATTTTTTTTTGATAAATACCCAGAATGACGATTTATAAATGTACCATCATTTATAAGAGTTTTTTTTTAATGTGTTCTTTTCCTTGTAGCACTATAGATCATAATCTGTTTTATTTAATGTTAATGTGTTTTATAGATCTTTTTTATGATTGATTTATTCTATTAAATATTTTTTTTTCTATTTAAATCTGTCTTGTCTCGTTCTTCACCACGTCCAAAAAGGGATAGTCTAGACTTAGGGTGGGAAAACTATTATTCTTTTTTTTTTTTTGATTATTGAATTAACACATGAAAATTGATGGTGCAGTGTTTGATTCTGTTAAATTTATAAATCATCCAAGCACTGTAACTCTGTCAGATCTTACAGCAGTCAGGAGAAAGTTGATTGGGAAATATAACCTGGGGCTATATCCATATAGCATACAGGTTCGGTCAAATATGGAGATAGACTCGTCTATTTTCGTATTTCTCTCTGCTTGCAGTAATGGAAAGTGGGCGATTTTGAATTATAGAATTCCTCATTATGTAGACATAAAAGGGAAGTGTAGCCTTCGATCGTCGTGTGCCCGTTACAATATATATATATATAATGGTTCTTTAATTTAAACATAGTTTAGAGTTAACATTGAGAAACATTCAATTATTTATTTCTTTATTTACATTTAGCTAGTTTTTTAATATTAAGAAATTAAAATTAATTTAGAGCTCTGTGATTTTGGAATATTACCGATTTCTTCATTGCAGCTGGTAATGTATGCACTTTAGACTTCAAGTGTGGCAGCATTATTTTGGACAGGTTCCTAGTGTCATATTTTTTCTGGCATCAGGATGTTGCTGAAAAATTTCATCCAAGAGGTGATCATTTTACCAGACACATTGGATGACAATAGTCTCTCCAACCTCACATTGGTAAGCAGCAAAATGTTTTGTTCCTCAGCCAGACATTTCAAGATTTCAACTGTCATGGATGCTGGTGGCAATTTCTTTCAAAAGATGGTGTGCGTGTGTCTAATTCAAAATATTGCCTATTTATACAATATTCATCTCCGACCACCTTCTTGTAGACAACTTATTTATTGCTTGAGAACCCATTAGAATTACATGTTAATTTAGAATTTTAGATTTTTAAAATTGATTTAAACTTTTATTCAGTTTTTTTTCAACCAGATATCCAAATATCACTGGGAATTCAAATAGTGCTGCTGGTCTACTAAGTTTATTTACACAAACATTTTGTTGTAAACATATTATTTAAATTTTTTTTCTAAATTTAAACTTATTTTCCCACTGGAGCAGTGACTTCATGGTAATTTTGATTATAATAATTTTACTTAAATTTAGCAAAATTAAAACATTTTAAAGGGAATCTAAATTATGCCAACCTTTATACATATGAATTTACAGTAAAACAACATATTAACTTTACCTTTAATAAAATTAAATCTATGATATAAATATTTTTATTTGCAATCAAAATTTATCTGCTGTAATATTTTAATATAACTGATAATACTAGCACATATATATATACAGTGATGCATATAGTCATGATAGTGCCCTTATTTAGTTATTTTGAGTGGGTTTAAACCCAACACGGATATATATTGGGTTTTTTATTACATTGTTAATTTATATTTCACAAGATCTTGTATCAATGATTTTGCATAAATATATTGCTTCTTAATTTTTTGATAGTTAACTTGCAAAATTGCCCGAAATGGTTTAAATGAATGAAGGTCACATACAAATTCTTACACTCTTGACTATTCATTATCTTATTACAGTGAATTACTGAACGTAAAACAAATTCAAGAGATATTTATATCTTTTAAATATATATATATGCAATTCATTTCTTAAATAGATTAGCTTCCTGCTTCTGATAATTTAAATAATTCAAAATAGAAAGTAAATTTTCAATAGATATAAAAACAAAGACATTCCTTTAATTTGCAATAAATAATCCACACACATTGGAATTATTTGTGAGCTGTATTAAATGAAGCATATTTGCAACTAATGTGAATTTATATTTGTCACAATTACGTTTTTATCATTAACCAAAGGTCTTTAAGCTGGAGTAGCAATTACAAGGACTGATTTGTTGTTTTTAACGTTTATTTATTTTCACAAATTGTAATAATATGTAAGGTATAATATATTCAGTATTAAAAGTGTAAAAAAATAATTATTTCTATTATCTTAAATTTAATATTATATATAAAAAGTACTTTGTTTTATTTATAATAGGCAAACAAGTTGAAGAATATTGCAAATGCTTATCGAAAGAAAAAAAAGTCTTATGCTTGAAAAATTTCTTCAAGGAATTAGATCTTATAAAACTTTTTATACTATTGAAAAATGAGCAGGAAAATGTTGACCCAGTTATAATAAAAAGTGGACCAGGTAAGTTAAAAGAAATATATATTGTATAATTGGTGCCGATTTAGTATGTGCTCACTTTCATTTTGTATTATAAGAACTGCCCAAAGTCCCAGCTTGCACATCCAAGTGGCAAATCACATGGATCAATCTATACATTGTTGTGTTCCGACAATTCATCACAAAATTGCCATTTTAATCAAAAATAAAAATAAAAATCAATCATGTGATTAAAATATTAAAACAAAATTCACAATTTTCATCGAAAATTAAAAAATATAAACATGGTTTGATCAGACTTTTCCATCAATATTCTAAATTTGCCATTCTCATCAAAAAATAAAAATAAAAAAAAATTTTGGTAGTTATAAAAATCTAATCACGTGATTAAAAAATTAAAAAAACCATCTACTTATGACAATAAAAAACAATTTTGAACAATAATTATATTTTCATACAGTTATATTTATAAAATTACATGGTTGTTTGACCAGACTTTTTCATCAAAAATAAAACGAAAACCAATTTTCAAAGTTATAACGTATCTAACGACGACGTGAAAGAAAAATAAAACACAAAATTGGCAATTTTAAAAAATCAAATTTGAGTTTGCTAGTTTATTTAACCATCTTCTCATGATAATATAAAAAAAATAAATTTTAAGCAATAATTATATTTTCATAATTATATTGGTGGAATCACGTGACTAAATAAGATGCACAGATATTTTACATCCAGATTCATTATCTAAATTTACATCAATGTTTAGAGTATAACTTTAAAAAAATTATCCACTTAGGTGTGCGTTCAACTATCCTCGTAGTCTCTCTGAAATAACACATTGGATGGCTAACCTTCCCACAAATCCATGATCTTAACATATGATGTCAGTCTGTTAATTAAGTCTTGCTGTTACTTGTCAAAGACTATTACAATAGTTGAAAGTGCTACAAAGTGGATAAAATTTTTAAAGTTATACTTTACATATATCTAATTACTGTATTTATACATATTCAATTATAAAATCTTATATATATATATATATATATATATATATATATATAAGATTTTATAATATAATATATATATATATATAGAGAGAGAGAGAGAGAGAGAGAGAGAGAGAGAGAGAGAGATTTTCATGGGTTGCATATAAAAAGTACATATTTTGCAGGTTCATCCATGTTAAACAATTTTAAAATATTGATATACTGCCATTTCAACTTGATCACACAAATCATCTACTGAGTGATAAGAGGTAGAAAGATGGTTGTAGAGATACTACAATCATTGATTTGAAAAAAAATGTTAATGTTCCATCAACAGCAAAAATGTTAAATTAAAAATGTTTTTTTTTTTATAAAAATCTTTCCAAATAGGAGGAAATTTGCATGTATCATCTCACTTATTGATACAATCTGCCCTTTTAAGTACCTCAATGGCTTCTCTAATGTTGTACTGGTAGAGATTATCACATCTGGATATGATTCTGGTACTAGAAAAATCAATTTTATGAACTGAATCTATATTATGGTGTGCGAATGCTGCTGGCATTGTTTAACTGCATTAGCATGCTCATCTCTCCTAACACTGATGTGACAATTATACATATATAAGTAAGGAGCTTTGTCATTTTCACATGAGATTTGATAAACACCATGAGTTTCAAGAAAGATTGAATCCTTAGGATAGGTTATTATATTGCTAAGCTTTTAATGAGGAGAAAATGTTGTATTTATATTATAGCATTTTAATATATGTCCAATACTGTCTGTAGTTCTTTTTACATGTGGAACACAAATCCTAATAGCTGATTTATCATCACCTTTTTGTTTACTTTTTTTTTTCCATTTTGCGCTTGAAATAAGGCTTTTTTAAATATATTTATAATTATAACTATTTGATAATAAAACATTATTAATATGATTTATTTCTTCCTTCAGATGTGACTTATCTGAAAGGTTAATTGATCTTTTTAAAAGAGTTTTGGCTATGGAAACTATCTGAGTTGGGTGATAATGAGAATGGAAATGTAAATATCTGCCCATGTGTGTATCCTTTCTGTAAATCAAAAAAGATAGAGTATTTGGTGTTGTGGTGACTAGAACATCAAGAAATGGGAGTTTTCTATCAGAGTATGTCTCCATTGTAAATTTACTATGAGGATTCATGTTATTTAAATGTAAGAAAAAATCTTCTAATTTATTTTTTTCATGTTGCTATCTGACAAAAGTGTCATCTATGTATCCAAGCCACATGAGAGGTTTTAAAGTCAATGATTCTAAAGCACAAGTTTCTATATTTTCCATAAATAAATCAGCTATTACTCCTGAGATAGGTGAGCCCATAGGAGTACCAAAAACTCCTTTGTAATGCTGTCCATTTTATATAAAATATGTTTTCAAAAGTTAATGTTTAATCAACACAATAATATTGTTTGGTAAATTACACAATTGTGAAATTATATTTAAAGCTTCACCAATTGGAATGTTTGTAAACAAAGACACAATAACAAAATTGACCAGAATGTCATTACCATTAATTTTAATTTTTTTTTTAACAGAAATAAGTGAGATGATACTTGCAAACTTCATTCTATTTGGAAAGATTTTTTTTAAAGCATTCTTAATTTTTTTTTTTATTGGTGGAACATTAAATTTTTTTTCAAATCAGTGTTTGTAGCACCTCTCCAACCATCTTTCTACCTTTTATCACCCAGTAGATGACTTGTGTGATCAAGTTAAAATGTTGGTATAAAAATAATTGAATTTTTTAACATGGATGAACCTGCAAAATATGTCTTATATTTATATATATTAAGTGTAATAATGCTCTTGGTTAAATGGGTGTGTAAGTAATGATTAAAAGACCATCAGTACTTAGTCAATCACAATATCAATAATAATCAATAATTTCAAAATGTTGCCAAACCTCATTTATGGTTAACAGGAGCTTGCCTTATCAATAGTGTGATATTGGGATTATCTAAGTATTGGTTAGTTTTTAATTATGTACATAAATATAACAAAATCTAATAAATATAATGATAATTAACTATTATATGCAGTCATTCAATCACCAGTAGTACTTAAGTTAATTCATTAACCCTCTTCAACTGCCATAAATTCAAAAATCAAAAGTGAAGTAAATGTCATCAAGTCAAATTCAATAAATCACAAACTTTAACATTAGCAGATTGTCTATAACTATATTCATTTTATTTCTATTTATTAAAATTATTTCCTTTATTTTTGTTTTACTTTGGTTTCTCTTTTTATAAAGAATATTAACACTTTCAATATCAACCTTAAATTTATATTTACATGTCCTTTCATGATCCAAGAAAACTGAAGAAGTTATTGAAGTATTATTATTTTTACTTTTCACATGCTTTAGTCTCATTTCAATTCTAAATAAATTCTAATAGTTTTTTTTTTTGTTAAACATATTTAGTTATGGTTTATTGTCTATCATGCCATAAAATAAAGGAAAAGTAAGATCATGAAATAAATTTCTTTACAATATTTATTGTCACCTATTTATTAACTTTTGTAAATTACTTTATGATATTTCAAATAGAGATTATCACATTGTTAACTGGTATAAAGGCATCTTCATTTGTAAAAATAAATACCATAGGTATATTTTAAATGAGCTTAATTACTATTATTTAGAATTAAATGGATTGTTAAATTACTAATCATAAAATTTATTTAACAGTTGTACATGAATGTGTACAAATATATGTTAAGAATGCCAATTTTTATCCAATAAAGTGCATGGTTTGGAAGAGGAAATATTATTAATATTTAACATTTATAGTGATATATTAAAAATACATTATGTATAAACTTAATTTATTTAAATGAAATAAATTTATGAGATAAAAGAGTTAAATAATTGGAAATTAATTTGTATTAATAATAGTCATTTGCAATATTTGGCTGACAGAATTTGAAAATCTGTTCAATTCTCCCAAGATACATCTAGACTCAAGGTATGTAAAATATTCTTGTATGGTAATTTACCATTTGCCATTCTATGCAATTTGTAATAATCTTGTTGAAAGTAGAAGAAACATTCTTGTAGAGGAGTTAAATAATTTTAATGGCTTAAAATGGACTATTAAAACTAACAGGATAAAAGTATTAAGTATTTGGATTTTATTATTACAAGAGAAAATAGTATGTTAAGTTATAAATTAATAATCAAACCATTGCAAAAAAGGGAATATATAAATTGTAAACAAAAGTACCAATTATGCATAATATGGTAAGTTTTAGATCATTTTTGTTTCATAATGAAAAATTCTGTCATTACCAATGTGATAAATTGAAGATATATTGAAATATTTTACAAGGAATTGCTTGAAGTTGGTTATAAGCTTAAACAGATTAACAATATTTTATGTCATTTTAAATAGTGTTATAATGATTTAAAAGAGTTGAAGATTGTTAGTAAAAAATGGTATCTATTCTGTATACTTCAAATTCTCAACTGAATTTTTTTAATGCTAATATCATTCTTCAACATTTATCATATATAATGATATATATAATGAAGTACAAACTATGTAAAATAGCAATTAAACATTATTATGAGACATGTACAACAGGGTTATAAATACTGCACATGTCAATGAGAAATAATTTTATCATTATCAAATATTTTTACTCAAGTAGCTACGAAGGGATTATGGCACTGTGCTATAATAACTGTCTATAAAAAGATCATAAAAGTAATTCTGTGATAAAACTTTTCTCTTATTTCACACGACAGTTCATAATTAACAGTCACAAATTCATAGGCAATTAAATAATAGATAATTACATTTTAGTCCACATTCTTCCATAATGTGCATGCATACACAACTATGTATTTAAAGTAATTCTTAAAATGCTTCTGGTAGTTTCAACATTATTATTCCAAATTGCGTACAATACAAATGGTAAATTTAAATACAATAATATTTTACTTACCCAAAGTCCAGGTGTAACTTGGGAGATTTGAACAGATTTTCAAATTCCTTCAGTCAAATATTGTAAATGATTATTATTAATAAAAATTAATTTCCAATTACTGAACTCTTTTTATCTCATAACTTTATTTCACTTAAATAAAATGAGTCCATATATAATGTAATTTTTAAATACCAGTATAAATGTTAAATATTAATAATTTATTCCTTCCAATCCAGGCACTTTAATGGATAAAAATTGACATTCTTAACATATATTTGTACCATTCATGTACAACTGCTAAATAAATTTTATGATTAGTAATTTAACAATTCATTTAATCCTAAATAATAATAATAATTAAGCTCATTTAAAATATACCTATGGTATTTCATTTTACAAATAAAGATGTCTTTATAACAGTTAGCAATGTGGTAATCTTTATTTGAATTATCATAAAGTAATCTACAAGAGTTAATAAACAGATGACAATAGATATTCAAAAGAAATTCATTTCATGATCTTACTTTTCCTTTATTTTATGGCTTGTTTGACAATGAACCATAATTAATTATGTGTAACAACAAAAAAAAAAATATTTAGAATTTATTTAAAATTTAGAATTGAAATTAAGGCTTTTACATTATTTAAACAATTGTTTCAAAATGTAAGTCAAAAATATTTTAATAGGTTTGCAAGTGTTGATGTTATATATAGGTTAAACAATTGATCTTTAAATTAAAAATTATAAAATTAAATTAAACTATACTTATATCATGAAACAAGTATAGTTTGGACTCTCTTTATGAACTAAAATAAATGCAGTCTCTCTATTCTTTTATCTATTTAACTTTTGCAAATGAATGTCATTGCTATGTATATATTGTGATGGTAACTGAAATTGATGAAACCGTCCATCACAAGTTTTGAACAGGTAGCACCCTATTCAAGTGTTACTTGACTTGGGAATTATAAGAGTATAAATTTAATTTAAAAACCAAAAGAGATATTAGTGGGTAATATATATATATATATATATATATATGTGTGTGTGTGTGTGTGTGTGTGTTGTGTGTGTGTGTGTGTGTGTGTGTGGGTGTGGGTGTGTAAACATATAAATAAATATTAGAAAATACAGTAATTAAAATTTCTTAAAAAGAACAAAAATATAAACCACAGTTAGGAGTGTGTTCAACTATCCTTGTAGTATTTGTCAACTAATATTTTGAAAGGTCAACTTTTCCATAATTCTGTGATATTAACATTTGTTGCCTTGCCTATTGATTAGTCTTGCTTGTATTCATATATTAACATAGTTTCCTTAATTTTTGTTTTGTTATTATTTCTTTCAGTTGGCAATATATTTATGTTATTATATTTGAAATCAAAACCATATATACATGATTTATTATGGTCATAAAAAACAGAAGTTGATAAATTATCATTATCTTTAAAATTTTGTTTAATGTTTTGAACTCTTTTTAATAACAACAAGTGATATTTTGTTTTTCAACAAAGTGCATCTCAACTCACCTATATATCAATTACCACATCTACACATCCATTTATAAATGATACAGTTTTTATTTGAAATTAAAATTTTATCTTTAGAATTATTTATTAACTTATTTAATGTAGATGATGCATAAAGTGCAGTGCCATATATAGCTTTATAAATTTTCCTTACAAAACTTTCCTGTTGATTTGAAATATATGGTATTACTTTCAAATAAACAGGCAAGTTTCATCAACAGGCAAGTTTCATAAGGAAAAATTATAAAGATATATGGGACATTGCATTTTAGGCACCACCTACATTAAATAAATTAATTAATAATTGTAAATATAAAACATTATTTACATATAAAAATTGCATCATTCATAAATAGATCTGTAGGTATGGTAGTAAATATATAGGTGAGTAGAGAAGCATATTGGAGAAAAGAACAAAAGAGCACTTGTTGTTATTTAAAAAAAATCAAAATACAAAACAAAATTCTAAATAATGTAAAAATATTGCATACTGAAAGAAATAATAATAATAATAATAATAATAATAATAATAATAATAATAATAATAATAATAATAATAATAATAATAATAATAATAATAATAATAATAATAATAATACTAAAAGAAATAATAATAATAATAATAATAATAATAATAATAATAATAATAATAATAATAATAATAATAATAATAATAATAATAATAATAATAAATCAAGGAAGCTTTGTTAATATACAAATACAAGCATGACTTAATTAATAGGCAGGTAGCAAATGTTAAGATCATGAAATTATGGGAAAGTTGACCTTTCAAAGTATTAGGTGACAAATACTATAAAGATAGTTGAAAGTGCTTCTATGTGATGTTTAATTTTTTGTTCTTTTGAACAAATTTAATTAATTACTATATTTTATAATATTTGTTTATAAGTGTACATATATTATTTTGAAGAAATACAGACATTGATTCATAGTATTATATAGATATATGATCATTAAATGGAGCTTACCAATAGCTCTAATCAAGCTTTATTATATAAGTGCTGAAAAATAAAGTATTGAAAATTTCTATGTTAAGAACCTATCTCTAGCCCAAATGGTTTCCAGCTTATGGCTCACCTCAGTGGAGCACTGCAACTCTAGAAACTAGAAACTAGATCTAGTAATATTTTATTTATTTCATTTAGTATGATACAAAATATTTTATAATTTTTATAGCTAGTATAAAAATACCACTCTAATATGGAAGTCAATGTAAGCTTAAGGTGTTAAATTTTGTTATTTAATTATGCAGACTTTACAAAAAGAAAAAAGCACTAATGTTGTAATTATGAACATTAAAGTCAGTTATTTAATAATTAATTAATGAATAATAAATCAATTAAAGTCTTTGTTTAGCAAGTTTAAATAATATAAACTATTTTAGGTAAATATAAGAGTCATAGATCACATGACCCTATCTCTTAAGCTTGTAAGTTATAAAGAATGAGGATTGCCAATTCCTCTGCAAGCTTTATGATAAATGCTTAGCCAGAGCCAGCACTTAAAATATCTCTGTCAGGAACCCCTTCCCAAAACTTTGACCATGGTTTCGTATTGTGGCTCTCCTCAGAGAGGTGTCAGGCTAGGTTCAGATACTAGATCTAAAAATGTTAACCCAAAGCCAAGCACTTATTTAAAAGTTTTTTATTGAGTGGAAAATTTGAAATTTTCTGTCATCTACATGTCTTCAAAACCAGCTATCCAACTCAAATAGCTATATGGGTCTGATAGATCATCAGCCATACCATATAGTAGTAGTCTTAGCAATATAAAATTGCATAAAACTTGTGGCAGAGACTATAAATAGTCAAAATAAGAGTCATAGATCACATGACCCTATCTCTTAAGCTTGAAAGTTATAAACAATGAGGATTGCCAATTCCTCTACAAGCTTTATGATAAATGCTTTATAATAAAAGCTTTATGATAAGTGCTGGCTCTGGCTAAGCATTTATCATAAAGCTTGTAGAGGAATTGGCAATCCTCATTGTTTATAACTTGCAAGCTTAAGAGATAGGGTCATGTGATCTATGACTCTTATTTTGACTATTTATAGTCTCTGCCACAAGACTTATGCAATTTTATATTACTAAGACTACTACTACTACTACTACTACTATATGGTATGGCTGAAGATCTATCAACCCCATATAGCTATTTGAGTTGGATAGCTGGGTTTGAAGACATGTAGATGTCTGAAAATTTCAGATTTTCCACTCAATAGATAACTTTTAAATAAGTGCTTGGCTTTGGGTTTGGCATTTTTAGATCTAGTGTCTGAATCTAACCTGAAACCTCTCTGAGGAGTGCCAAAGCATGAAACCGTGGTCGGAGATTTGGGAAGGTGCTCCTGACAGAGATATTTTAAGTGCTGGCTCTGGCTAAGCATTTATCATAAAGCTTGTAGACGAATTGGCAATCCTCATTGTTTATAACTTAAAAGCTTAAGAGATAGGGTCATGTGATCTATGACTCTTATTTTTACTATTTATAGTCTCTGCCACAAGTCTTATGCAATTTTATATTACTAAGACTACTACCACTACTATATGGTATGGCTGAAGATCTATCAGCCTCATATAACTATTTGAATTGGATAGCTGGGTTTGAAGACAAGTAGATGTCTGAAAATTTCAGATTTTCCACTCAATAGATAACTTTTAAATAAGTGCTTGGCTTTGGGTTTTTCATTTTTAGATCTAGTGTCTGAATCTAACCTGAAACCTCTCTGAGGAGTGCCAAAGCATGAAACCATGGTCGGAGATTTGGGAAGGTGTTCCTGACAGAGATATTTTAAGTGCTGGCTCTGGCTAAGCATTTATCATAAAGCTTGTAGACGAATTGGCAATCCTCATGTTTATTTTCAGGTAAAAAGTTTACTCAAGTTTGTTAATATGGTTTAATAATATTTAAATGGCTGTGAGGATGCTAAGTTAGTTAATTTTAAAATAAATTTACTTTGGATAAATACAATCGCTGGTATGTGTGTGTGGGCATTAAGAATTATGTGTGCATGTGTGTTTTATTTTCTTGGTTTTAATTGCCAAGAAATTTTAGCCTTTAAATATTTTTCAAAAAATAATATTTTATTAAAATAGTCAATTAATGGTTTAAAAAGGGGTTAATTTGGAATTTCTTATAAAGTTCAAAGAACAAGATTATGTTTTATTAAAAAATAATAATTTTGAATTATTTAATCCTTTAATTAATAAAATAAAAGTTGATCAATTTTTTAACCTTGGTCATTAAAGATCATGGAATTTCACAGTTATATAATTGCATTAATTATTTTAGCATTGTATTTAAATATTTTATTAAAGAGGTCAAGCGAATTTTTTGACTCCTGTCAACTGAAATATAAAAGCCAAAAATGCTAATTTTAGAAGGGTTTATGTGCTTCCTGACTGCTTTTCCTGATCAACATCTCTGACTGACTGCCACATCTTTAACAGTTATAATTTTATTTATTTATTTTTTATTTAAGTTTAAAATGGTGTATTTTATAATTCATTAATTAGATAGAAACTTAAAGGAATCCTGTTTTTATTGCTAACCTCAATTGTAAACTTTATTGCTAATAATTTGTTACTTAGGGAAAAGAGTAAAGTTATAATGACTAATTTTCACAGGTTATATTTTAAATTAAATTCCAAAAGAAGCCAAGTGATAACTGTTATATTATTCTATATAGCCATACAGAATATTTTACCTTATTGTTTCATATTGTTTTATTATACATTATGGAGAAGGAAATTAACAACTGCAGTTTAATTTAAAAAATAAATAAAGAATTTGATAAATATTGAAGTTAATGATAATAAGTTATTTTAATGATATTATGGTAATAATTTATGGTTGAATGTTGCACTGCCTGAATTTCTATGAACATTTAACTGAATTTTATCAATATTAAATTTATGCAAGATATATAACCTGTTATGTTCAAGACAGAACAATCTTTATTTGTACTTCATTTTTCTGCATTTGTTGAGAAACTAGAAAATATTTTAAAGAAAAATTTAAAGCAAAAGAATCTTCAAAAATGAAATGTTATAAAATAAAATAGTTTGCAATTGTAAAACCATGAACATTTGAATATGCCTTGTGTTGAATCATAAACTGTTAAGTAAAAGTATAATTTTTATAAAAAATACTGAATTGATATTTCTATTTTTATTGAAAAAAATATAATTGCTTTTAATGTATACATTCTGTAAAGAATAAAAAATAAGAAAGCCTGGTACATTTCCAACAGAACTACAAATCCCATATAAAGTGACATGGACCACCTATCACTATTATGTGCTACCATTTAAAATTACATTTAAACAAGCTTATCTGTTTATTTTTGTAAATGAATTCAAATTTTTGATTTATTTAAAAATAAAAGTTTTGTCAACTGTGATTATCTTTCATAAAATTTAAAAGATATATTTGACTAATTTTCTACGAACTAAGAATTGTTTCATTACTATGGATGTTTCACTCTACAAATAAGCAGCTCAGGAAGGTCTTTGTACTTTTAACTGGTTGCTCACAGCAGAAGTAGTTCTGCCCATGGATTAAGATGCCTAAAAAAATAGTAACAATTATTTTTATATTTTAAATTTCAATATGATATTTATGTGTAAAGATAATTTGTTATCTAATTATCCTCATTATATTTTTGTTTCTAAAGAGGTATAATAGCATGTGTAGGCATTCTTATCATATGCAGGTAAAATCCATATATATATATATATATATATATATATATATATATATTTCTAAATCATATATAATATATATATATATATATATATATATATATATATATATATTAGAGATGATTTAGGTAAAGTTGAAATTATATATTTTATGAAAATTTAGGGTAAAACAGCTTAATGTGTTTATCAGAAGTTCATATTTTCTATAGTTATTATGCTATAATAACTTATTGTCAAATTCAATACAATAATGGAATTTCATTTCATCTTTTGTCATTCAACAAGTAATATTTGATTTATTATGTCCATTTATTTTAAGTAGATATTTATGTCATTTATTGTATGTGTGTGTATTCTACATTAAATGCAAATTTTATTGTGCTATTTTAAATATTTTAATAGCTGTTTGGCTAACATTTAACTCGTTGGTTTCAGACATTGCTTAGTGTATGCAATTTTAGCATAAAATTGACATATTTAGTTGTAACTGAATGCTTTGTTCTCTTGCCATTGTTTATTATTGGATTATGCTTTTGAGCTGTATAATTTGTTATATATCAGTATATATTGGGTTTTGTGGAATGGAGGTGCTCCCCCCCCCATTATTCTCATTTTGTTTTCCATGAGAGAATAGTTGATATTTTTGATATTATTTTATGGTGAAGCTAATGAAGCTAGATCCAAGGAGAGGATTATTTATGGTGCATTTTCCATTTTCTTGTATGATGAGATTGTGCCCACACATACTTTTCTGCATAAGGTATAGGTTTTGGTATCTACAATTTTATTATTCAGATTATTTTGCTCAGGGGAACCATTGTGTTACTTTATCCCTCATGATGTTAGTGAATATTTTTCCACCATAGAAATTGAAGTATATTTTGCTTTTGAGAATGTGGTGGCAATGATAAGTTAAGTTTTGAGATAGTTATTTCCTCAGGGTGCACTTTGTTGTTAGCAGTGCTTTTGGTTATACATGGCAATGTCTCTATTGTGCTACTGTGCTTTACTAGATGTCCACAAGTAAATCAAAAGTGTTATTAATTTATTTGATTATTTTTAAATGCATAAAATTATAGTAATACAAATACACAATGTTATTTTTTTCTTTATTAATATCTGAGAGATATTCATCCCTGGATTAATAAATTATTTAAAACGAAATCTTTCATTATTTTTATGTGTATATTGAATTAATAGTTTATATGTGTGTATATGACTTTTGGTGAATGTTTTATATCGTTTTAATTTCATTCAAATAGTCTAGGACAACAATTAATTTATTTAATAGGACAATAGTGATTTTCATTATTATATTAGTGTAATAGTTCAAACTCATACCTATTTCAGTTTAGATAAAATTATTTGAAATCTGTGATACTTCATATAGTAGTTAAGATATATTTGTGCAGTTGCCTGAACAAGGAATATTTTGTAAATATATTGATTAGCTTATTCTTAAGGCTATTTATTACTTTAATTATTATTGTTTCTTTCATTAAACTTATATTTAATGCAATATTTGATTAGGATAGAATGGAATGAAATCATCTAAATATTATGGCTATTCAACTTTACTATATATTTTTATGAACAAATTATTAGATGGTATAATAAACAAAAGATTGATAATTTGGATAATTTATTAGTGAGGCAATCTTAGATTTGTCATAAATGGCATCCTGTTAAACATAAACAGTGCTTCTGCTGGCATGTAGCTTTTAAACTATATTGTAAATATTATGTGTGTTATATTTATTGTTGATAAATGTATTTGGTAATTATTTAACTCTGTTTTTGTGTGTTTTTCTTTATGCAAAATTTGTTTTTGTCCTGAATTCTTAAATAACAGAAATTTTGGTAAATCAAATAAACAATCTTTATGCAGATTCAAAAGTTTCAACATTATATATATATATATATATATATAACAAAAACAAGTTTTATATACGTAAACTTGCCATCGCTTGTATTTATGATCAATAGATGAAGCTTTACCAAGACCTTAAACAAGTGTATTTTTGTTTACATAAATGTCAGAATCAGAATTCACTGTCTCTTTTGTTGGATCCACCCTCAGATCAGCTGATTTCAAGCTGATTTGCTATCATCAGTGAAGGATAGGAGTTCCAAGCATTTATGCAACAAGTTTCTGTTAGTTTGCAAGCATATTTTTTTAGACATGTAAATGTCTTCAAACTCTGCTTATCAAGCCAGATAGTTATATGGGTCTGATATCAGTTCAGTTTCTTCACATAGTCAAAGCTTCTGCAATATATATCATTGCAAGAAACCTTAAAGGTACATTTATGAAAAACAAAAACAAGTTTTATATGCGTAAACTTGCCAGCGCCTGTATTTATGATCAATAGATGGAGCTTTACCAAGACCTCCAAACAAGCATATTTTTGTTTACATAAACATCAGAGTCAGAATTCACTGTCTCTTTCATTGGCTCCACTCTCAGATCAGCTGATTTCAAGCTGATTTGCTATCATCAGTGAAAGATATAAGTTAGAAACTAGACCTAAACACTAACTCCAAGCATTTATGCAACAAGTTTCTATCAGGTTGCAACCATGAATTTTTTAAGACACATAAATGTCTTCAAACTCAGCTTATCAAGCCAGATATCAGACCCATATAGCTATCTGGCTTGATAAGCTGAGTTTGAATACATTTATGTATCTAAAATATTCATGCTTGGAAACTGATAGAAACTTGTTGCATAAATGCTTGGAGTTAGTGTTTAGGTCTAGTTTCTAACTCCTATCCTTCACTGATGATAGCAAATCAGCTTGAAATCAGCTGATCTGAGGGTGGAGCCAATGAAAGAGACAGTGAATTCTGACTCTGATGTTTATGTAAACAAAAATATGCTTGTTTGAAGGTATTGGTAAATCTTCATCTATTGATCATATATATATATATATATATATATATATATATATATATATATAACATTTTATAGTTGGAAATACAATTTTAAAGAATAAATATTTATTTAATCTAGTAATGGATTGTTTAATACATTCTTAAAACTGCACAATATTTATTTACTTGATTAACAAAAGTATAAGAATCAAATGAAAATGTTTATTGTGTTGTTAGGGATAGTAGAGGTATATAAAATCCCATTCTTTCTATTATTTGGAGTGACATCCTGGTAAAAGTCTATAATTATTCAAAATTATATATAATTGTATTTATGTTAGTATTATTAAGATTAAAGATTTCTTATGTAATTGTCATTTTTGTTATATTATAATAAGAAACGTTTGCTTATAAAAGAAATGTATGTCTTCTATAAGGTATCAGTATGTCAACCATTTCTTTAGCAACACAATACAACAGTATAATTCCTAAAAAAATCAACTAAAGATCTTTGAGATCATTATATAATATTTTAATAATTATCAACCTATTGTTTATATTATAATTTTGGTGGTGGCATAAGAATTTCATCATTATTTAATGTATTTTAGAAAAGTACTTTCCATTTTACTCTACAAGAGAGTATATCGGATCATTAATAAATAATTATGAGATATGTAAGATTTAGATAAGGCATAAGAATCTATCTAAAGGTGTTACTTTAAATGCAAATATCTGTAGCACAAATAATGTGTTTTAGGGAAGGAGAGATATATTTAATTTGTAATATGTTGTTTGGGGATGAGATAAGTTTTTCTCTCTTCCCAATTTATTTTGTCATTTTATAATAATGCAGATTTCTTTGGTTAAGTATTAGATAAGTAACCAACCACTTAGCTTAGCTGTTTTTAGTCAGTCAATATCTCGTGAGTTTCATTTCAAAGTAATTATTCCAAGTCTTCATTAACTAATTGTTCATTCATTTTTTTTTAAAATTTAGTTAGAATATGTACATAAAATGTAGCTCAATTGTTGGTCACCATTTTGTAATGAATTAGTGAATATAATATGGGATAATAATATAAAAACATTTCTATGTCTAACAATGGAAATGTCATTCATAATAATATATATCTAACCTAAATGTAGAACACCACTTTGTAACAGCCCTAAATTTGATCTGTCATTTTGTAATGATGACAACATGAACATAATAAACATTGGCTAGCATTGAGTAGCTACTTTTTCACAATAATGATGCATTTTCTATCTCACTATCTTTCTACATTTGTTCAGTCATCATTTGTCATAAAAATACCCTCAATATTTATATTATTTACCAACAAGCCAAACATGCATTAACAAATAATAATACTTTTATAACCTGTGTAAAATTATCTAGCTCAGTTGCTGATTACACTAGGCAGTAACGATATTTCCAAAACATAATAGAATGTCCACTATGCTATCATAAAATACTAACAATTTCTCTTATAATCTAATTTATCTTAAAATGAAATATGACAAACTATATCATCATCTCAAACATCAACAAATCTATTCACAATTTCAAAGTAAACTGCAATAAGAAGTGAAGTCATATATCATTGACCTCCACAATGATGTATGATTAAGATATCTATTACATTGATAATTGTACAAAACCAAATTTGAATCAATACAAAATCGACATTAATATTTAATGACATTCTATTTTATTCAAACAAACTAGTTTCTCAGTATTTATGATTACATTTTGAAAATGATTTATAAACCTACACACTGTTTTTAATGTTTAAATAAAATAACTTTGACTCAAAGATTAAATATAATATAATCATTTCATTTGTACTCTACAATAGATTGATATGTAATTATTGCTACAGTTATGTTCTAAAATGAAACACTCCACAATAATTTATTATCAATGATTTCCATTGGGTAATTTCAAATTTACAGTACCCAATCACATTATATAAAAGGTACTCTAAGTTTTATTGGATATTTACTAACTTATAATGATATATTATCCATCTAGTTAAATCACTAGTCAGTCAATTACAAAATGGATTTTATAAAAATTAAATTATATATGAAGATAATTGGCAATTATCCAAGCCAAAGATAATATTCATTTATACTAGTTAATGAAATGTATGATCACCACATCAAATAATTTTAAAAGTAATTAAGATATGTCATTCTGACTAATGACAGAATACAATTGATTAAGATTTTTATAACTGGACAAGATAAGAAAATAAATAATCAACTCTGAGCTAATGAAATTATTTATTCCAGTGTTATTAACTTAAATAAGTAAATACATATTGAAATGCAGTAATAAATATAAAATTTATGTGTTATGAGATTTAAAAATGTTGAATAAAATATACATATATCTAATTCTATTTCACTTACCAAAATGGCTTTGATATTGGGTCAAACTTCAAATATCAAAATTATCTTGCACATTCAAAAGAAATAATTAGACAGATTCATTGGATTTTAAATCAACTCAAACTTTATTTGTTTATAATAGAAATTGACAACAGTAATAATATAATATAACATCAATCAATTTTTGCAATAGAATAAAATCAATAAAAATAATAAAATCTATGTGTGTGGAATTTCAAAATGTGCTCCAAGGCAATACATAATACTATGTATATATTAAAATGGAATGAGAGATTTTAAATATCTTCTGGATATTTAAAAAGCATAGATAATAAAAAAAATGTGATCAAATAAAAATAAAACTCTATTTATTTATTAATAGAACATTTAAATAATTAAGCAAACATAAAAATGAATTTGCTATATTTAAACCCATTTCTATCTGAATAATTAAAAGTTAAATTTTGAACATACAAAAAGTTAAATGTTTGAAAATATCAGATGGTATTAACTTATATCATCAGATAAAAACCCAAATAAAAAGCACCATATGAATTTCTCCAAACCTTTTTATAACATGAATTCTAATATACCATATATACTATTTACTTATGTTTTACAGTAAAATATAACACTGTATTTTTAAATTATATAATAATAATTCAAACAAATATATTTAACACAGTATTCAAAATTAAATAATATATTCTTTACCAGAAGTACTTTCAATTGTTTCACTGACAATCTTTATAAACTGTTAATACAAATGTACAAAAAAATAAAAACTTGCATTACCCATCATTCAATCTATTCAAATTTCCCACAATTCTATTGTTTTTATATTAGCCAATTGTCTATTCATTAAACCACCTCTATTCCTAGATATCATCATTGCCTCTTTAATTTTACGTTTTTCACTACACCTTTCAATTTAAATAATTTCTCTCTCTCTCTCCATATATATATATATATATATATATATATATATATATATATTATTATTATATATATATATATATATATATATATATATATATATATATATATATATATATATATATATATATATAAAGAAATCATACCATATTAGTGAAAGTATATCCATTTTCACTCACTTTCCACTGACCCATCATAGCTTTTTGTTAATTTAAGGTGTAAAGATAATATTCATTTTGAGTAGAGAATGTGAGAATGAATGGTAACTAATGCACATTTGAGTTCAATTCCTTTTGAATGTTGTCATTTAAGTATGTAAATATCCAGCTAGCAATAACAACAGATGTAAAATTTCACATCATTACCTTTAATTTTCCTTTTTATTTGACAATGATGTAAAAATAGAATTCTTTAATGACCCAGTATAGTTATAATCAAGGGAAGAATCAATACTAGCTTTTTCCTTTTTTTTCTCAAATAACAAAAGTAAAGTTTAAATTGCTTATTAATTGATCTTGTACATTTTCTTGATCTGAAATATGATATCCATAGAAACATAATGGGGTTTATATCCATCAGCAATGAATTAATGCAATTCAGAATTTTTTTAGCCATGTGAATATCTTTGTATAGCTAACCTGAAGTACAAGTAATTTTGATGGGTTTTTATTTCTTTCACATTTTTGCTATTTCCCCTGGAATTTCTTCAGCAGGCTGCCTAATTTAATAGGTTGATAGTTAAAATTTTATTCTTTCATAGTTTTATAAATTAACCACATAATTCATAAAATTTTATAGTTTTTTAAAGATAAAGAAAACAAATCAATTTTATGCAATGACAAAATTATAACAACTCAAATTAGAGTGTGTTCATTCTATTTATAAGATACAAACCACAATAAATATTTATCGTATAATCCTAATACATTTTGATGGATCTAATTAATTTTAAATATGTTTTTTTTTAATAATATTTGTTGCCAAAGAAATTTACAAACAAATATATGTGAAACATAAAACATTTAATTATGTATAGGTGTTTCTATTGGGTTGTAATAACAGAAATTGAAATGTGTAATACTTAATAATAATGTTGTTTTATTCAAGTAATATTTTATGATACACTTAATTATTTCCCAAATCTATTTATTTATTCACCTGTTTATATATTTTTTGACTTTGATCACAACAGATATAGGATTTTGAGAAAGAATTAGCAAACAATATTATTTTAAAGCATTAGTTTGCCATGATTATAAGTTAACTTTGTGTTTCAAGATCTCCATTATCCATAGATCAAGTGAAAAAAAAACACAATAAACTTCTTTATTTTTTAAACACTTTGACATACAGTTAATCTGAGTACTTACAATATCTCCTATCCACAAAAAATAAATAAATGACCTTTCTCCTTTCTCCCTTTTTTTATACATTAAACTACTTAACTCCAAATGAACATTTATTCTCTCTATCTTATTCAATCTCCAAGTATACTATCCTCATCAAAACAGAATGAAATTTGTTTATTTCTCTCTAGATATTTTTAAGACTTACAATTAATCTTTTATATCTTTATATTTTAGTAACTTCTTTAATAGCAATGCTTTAAAGTTAGTCAGGCAAAATATTTAATCTTTTTTGGAAACTAAATATCTCATGAAACAAAAAATCTATTCATAAAGCTAAACATCATTAGTTATTCTTTCATAGCCATATATTTTTCTTAGTATAATATTTGTATTATTAAACAAATGTATTTATATATTTACTTTACTAAAAGCTTCAAAATATCTTCTCTTTCATAAACATATCTATGATTCATACCATTAACACTGCTACGGATCTAAATTTAAACATGATCACATTATCATTAAAAACAAAAATAGAACTTTATTGAATACAATATTTTTATTTATGTCATGCTTTGAATAATGAGAATACCATCTTTAAAATCACTTTTTCTTATGAGATAAATGAAATACATGCAAATTAACTTTTATAATGAGCTATACATACAAAACAACAGCTATATGCCATTTAAAATCATTTATAATACTAAAATCTTACATTCTATATTTCTAACCAATCAAATCATCTACTCATAACCACTAGTCACTTTTATAAGGTATATCAGCAACTGTTACTTTCAAAATATACAAGCAAAATTGTAAAAGTATATTCTTGCTTTTTATATATGTATCTTAACCATTATCAATTACCATAGGTCACAATTATAAATATCACAAGAAATAATAATAATGTTACTTTAATGAATAACCTTTATTTATTTGGGCAGTGCTACTGGGTTTAAGCTTCAGGCATTGAAAGTACCCTTTTCACCTTCAGGGATTTCTATGAGAAATGCATTCTCCAACACTTTTCTTTTTATTTGAAATTGTCTCTCATATATGACCAAAACTTATAATTATGCAGGCCACTGATTTGTGGTGTTTTTACAAATACAAAATATCCAACTTTGAATATACAAGGCTAATGAGAGGCTTGGTAATTCTTTTTGGTCCCATCTCCCTCAAATATTCACAAGCCTTTGATAAATCATTATCATAATCTATATCTTTTTCAGATAAAGTAAGTAATCAAGTCTTAATAAATATAGGTTCCCTATATCCAAAGTGCAGATACATTGGAGTCAATTTAGTGAATTCATTCTGTGTTATACTTATATAAAGAACTGCCTCCTTAAATTTACTCACCAAAGCATGGTGGTTGCTTTGTAGGTACATTCTAAACAGCCTACCTAGCTCATGCATAACTCTCTTGCATGTGTGAGATTGTGGTTTCCTAATTGAACATAGTACATGTGTATACCATATTACCTAATCCAACCTTTCCACTCCTTAGAGAAAAATAATATGGCATAGTCAGTCAATGTAGCTTTAGGTTTCCTATCTTTACAAACTGTATATCATGCAAACATCTAATTACATTCCTAAAACTTGCCTTGATCACTGAATATACCACTACACATTTGGAGAAGACACTATAAGTGACCAAAATAAACTTAAACCATTTATAAGATGGTAAATATCCATAGAATTTGATTGCTAAAAGATCATTGAAATTACCAAGGATTATTGATTGAAACATTCCAGCATACAACTTGTTCATGTATTTTGATCTCAAACATATTTTGCAATATTTGAGATTGTTCAATATGGACATATGCAATGCAGGCTAGTAAAGCAGTTGGCACACACCATATTCTATATTTCTGTGTCTGTAGTGCCCATAAAGACAATGCATGTAATATACCAGTTGACTTCTGATGCATGATGATATCACAATTCTCCATGATTGTTTATGACCCTCCTTTACTTTATAATACAATAAACATTAACTCATTTTTTACCTTAAGTTTACATTACTCTTGACTTTTCTTTTTATGGCTACTGATTCAATTCCCACATACAAATATTGAATAATAGCTTTCAACTTTGGATAACACAATTATAAAATAGTTAACTACTTTAAATCACTTTCTACTGATTCATCAACAACCAAAGAGAAGATAGTGATAAAAGCATGATCTAGATTAATATTTCAGGTGTCTCTTTTGACAAAATTTCTACTATAATATTATATTTTCCTTTACAATACTGAATCTCATAAATAAATTGTTGAAGGTATAGACTCTACCTAACTACTCTTTCACTATTTAAATAGCTTCAATTAATAAATTCTAAGCTCTTGTGATCTGCAATAACAACTATTTCAGATCCAAGCAAGTATTCTTGTAGCCTTTTCTGTGGTGGTATAATGCAATTCTGCATCCAACAACAATCTCTTCAAGAAATATAAGACGTGGCTTTTTTCATGGTTCAACTGGAACAAAGCTACTCCTAGACCAAACCCACTACTTCCAGTTTGCACATAAAATAGTTCTTGTTAATTACGATAATATAAGGTCACAGTATTCAAAAATGTTCATCTGATTCCTTCAAATTCTATAAAGTGTTTTTCAGTCCATTTCCATTTCTCATTTTTTTAATAAATTTAATATATGATTAGTATCATAAGCAAAACTTCCATAAAGCATATGATAAAAATTGCAGACTCCAAGGAAATAATGTAATTGCTTTCTATTTTCTGAAATAAAATTTAGCTTGATTGTTAGTCACCATTTTGTAATGAACTATAGATTTTAATATGGGTTAATAATATAAAAAAAAAACATTACTATGTCTAAGAATAGAAAAATCATACATATTAATATGTATCTAACCTGAATGCGGAATGCCACATTGTAACAGGCCTAAAATGATTCAGCATTTTGTAGTAAAGACAATTTGAGCATGAGCAGCACTGGCTTGCACTGGATTGCTATTTTCACACAATAATGATTGATATTTTTCTCACTATCTCTCTACATTTGTTCAGTCATCATTTTTTATAAAGAAATGCCCTCAATATTTATATTATTTACAACAGAGCCAACAGAAATGAGCAAATAGTAACTCTGTTAAAACCTGCATAAAATTATCTAGCTCAGTCATCAATTACGCTAGGCAGTAACAATATTTCCCATCCAGAATTATTTACATTGTCCACTATGCTATCTTAAATACTAACATTTTTTCTTAAAATATAATTTATACTGATAGTATTTAAATGAAATACAACAATCTAGATTATGACCTCAGACAACAAGAAATCTATTCACAATTCTAAAGTAACTGCAATATAAAGTGAAATTTTATATAATTGCCCTCAACAATGATGTATGTTTAAAATATCTATTAGATTGATAATTACATAAAACCAAATTTGCATCAATACACAACAAAATTTAAAGATTCTCTATTAATCTAATATTATTTATAATAATGCAAATTTGACCTTAATATTTAATGACATTGTATTTATTTAAATAAACTAGTTTCTCAATAATTATGATTACATTTTGAAAATGTTTTATAAACCTACACACTATTTTACTGTTAAATAAAATAACTTTTACTCAATTTTATATCTATTTTAGTTAAATGTTAAATATAAGATAAATAATTCATTTGTACCCTACAGCAGATCAATATTTAATTATTGCTCCAGTTATATTCTAAAATAAAACACTCCAAAAGAATTTATTATCAATGACATCCATTAGGTGAATTCACATTAACAGTACCCAATTACATTATATAAAATGTAGCCTAAGTTTCTATTGGATATTTACTGATTTGATATTATTCATCTATTTAAATATACATCAGTCAATTATAAAATGGATTTTATAACAATTAAACTATATATAAACATATCTGGGAGTTATCAAAGCCAAATATAATATTTTATTATGTTAGTTAATGAAATTTATTACCCCCACTTCAAAGAAACTTAAAAATTAATTAAGATTAGTCATTCTGACTAATGACAGTACACAATCAATTAAGATTTTTGTGACTGGACAAGATAAGTAAATAAATAATCAACTCTGAACAAATGAAATTATTTCTACCAGTAATACTAATTTAGATATGTAAACAAATGTTTAAATGCAGTAATAAATAGAAAATTTAATTGTGAGAGGAATTTTAAGAAATATATATAAAATATACATATATTTAATTATATTTCACTTACCAAAATGGGTTAGATCTTGGGTCAAACTTCAAGTATCAAAATTATCTTACAAATTTAAAAGAAATAATTAGACAGATTCATCACATTGTAAATCAACTCTAAAGTTATTGGTTTATAATAAAAATGATAACAGAAATAATATAATATAACAAAACATCAATCAATATTTGCAATAGACTAAAATCAATAAAAGTAATAAAATCTCTGTGTGTGGATCTTCAAAAGGTTCTGTAAAATAAGAAATAAATACTACGTATATCAAAATGAAAGGATATATATATTTTAAATATCTTCCTGATTTTTAAATAGCATAGATAATAAAAAATGTGATCAAATAAAAATTGAACTCTATTTATTTATTAATGAATATTCTAAATAATTAGACAAACTTAATATAAAATTTCTTATGTTTAAACACTTTTCTATCTGAATATTTCCAAGTAAAATTTTGAACATACAAAAATTAAAATATTTGAAAACAATTGGTGATATTAACTTATATCATCAGATAAGAACCTAAATAAAAAGGATAATAGGAAATTATCCAACTCTGTTTAAAATGTAACTTATGTTTAAACCCTTTTCTATCTGAATATTTCCAAGTAAAATTTTGAACATACAAAAGTAAAATATTTAAAAACAATTGGTGATATTAACTTATATCATCAGATAAGAACCTAAATAAAAAAGACAATATGAATCTCTCCAACTCCGTCTACAATGTGACTGGTACTGTATCAATATATACTCTGGTTTTACAGTTAAATGCACATCCTACTTTTTTAACAAAGAAAAAAAATGTATGCATAGAAATCATACATATAAGTGAAAGTCCATCCATTTTCACTCATTATCCACTGATCCATCATAGATTCCAATTCTTTCTTTTCAATCCAAACATGTAAAGATGATCTTCATTTTGAGTAGAGAATGTGAGCCTGAGTGGCAATGAACACTTATATTTGAATTTGATTCCCTTTGCATTTAACTTCCAATGTTTTTAAGTATATAGATATTCAGCTTTCAAAAACAACAGGTGCAAAATGACACATCACTGGTTTTAAGATGTGTTGATCAATCATGTAGATTTCTTGATCTGAAACACAATATCCATAAAAAAACATAAGAGAGCTATATCTTTCACAAATAAATTAATGCAATTGTGGATTTTGTAACTATGGAATATCATTATATAGCTGACCTGCAATACAAGGCATTTTGATGGGTTTTTCATATTCATTAGCAAGCTACCCAATTTAATGGGGAGATAGTTAAATTTTTTATTATTTCATAGTTTTATAAATTAACCATGTAAACCATAAAAATAATACTTTTTTAAGACAGAGAAAAAACAACGTATCCATTTTATGGAATGACAAATTGACAACAACTCAAATTAAAGTCTCTCTGTTCTATTTATAAAATAGTCTTGATGATACTACCATTGTTGTAACAATTGTTGGAAATCATTTAAATTTTACTAGATGATAAAGAATTTGTTCACTAAAATTTTGACTCCAATTTGCAAGTGAATAGAGATTTTGGAGACAGTGATAACGAAATCCTGTTTTGCAAGTCCAAAATGATTCTTCATTTTTAAACCAAAATAAAGATTTTTCTATTATAATTCTAATCCATTTTAATGCATATAATTATTTTTACATAATTTTTAATCATAATTTTTCTGCAAATTAATTTACAGATAAATATATGTAAACATAAATCACTTAATTGTGTAATAGGTGTTTCTATGGTGATTGTAATAACAGAAACTGAAATGTGTAATACTTAATAATAATGTTGATTTTATTGAAGTAATCTTTTATGATACACTAACTATTTTCAAAAGTTATTTGTTTATTTACATGTTTATATTTTTTTTTGATATTGATTAAAACACATTTAGAATTTTGATGCTAAAATTAGCAAACATTATTATTTTTAAGCAATAGTTTGCCAAATTCCTATAATTGCTTTTTGTTAGTTACTAAAAAATTTGTCTCTTTAATATAATTTTCTTTTAGGTCCATATTTTCTAGATGTACCAAGATATATTATCAGAATGTTATTGGTAAAGTGATTTATAAAAGAAATTCTTGAAAAATAATTAGTTAAATAAATTAATTTAGATGAAACATAAAGGATTGCAATACTTCTGTTTATTGGTGTGCGTATAGTAATAGCCAGAAAAAAAGTGGACTGTCAAGAGCAGTTGACAGTCACAGAACAGTTGCAGTCAGAAATTTATTGGAAGTCAAGGATCTGTTAGCAATTAGAAAGTTAGTAGAGACAGTCCAGTAAACAGTTTTTGAGCAGTTGATAATTACACTATGGTACAGAACAGAAAACAAAATCTTGGATAACTCTTGAAATCCACTTTTGATAAACTTATCAAAATATTTTAAGGTAGCCAGAAGAGTTTAGTAAACAAAGAAAATGATGTTGAAGTTTATCAGGAGCACCACATCTAATTTTTAAATGATCACTATGTGAAATGTACTATTATGCTGAAATTCTGTCTCACAATAAATGTAGCTGAATTAAAATCATCTACTTCTGTTCACTACCACACACATCAATAGAGCTTTTTAAGTGCGAGCATGCCAGGGTAATTTTGTTTTAGCTTAGAACAAGGGGAGAATGGTCATCATACAAGTTAACATTAGGTTATGTCTCCTATTAATGAATATTGCAGATTTGTCTTTGAAATATTTAGAGATAAGAAATAAAGTATACAACTCCCGATTCATTTGTATAAATAAGGAAAGAATATTTAAATTTATTATATGTCAATTTCAGAAAATTAATATTTTGTCAAAATTAAGCAGGATGTCTGCATAAGTATATATATATATATATATATATATATATATATATATATATATATATTTATATATATATATATATATATATATATATATATATATATATATTGTACCCTTACTTCTCGATGTATAATATAGTTTGAAATACAACTAGCTCAATTAAATTGTAATGCTTAATTAAAATTTGCATATCTATCTTTAATATACTTTTATATTATCATACTCGAATTAAATTTATTATTAATTATCAGAATCAATATATTTCTATAGTATGTACTAAGTAAATAAGTATTTATTAAAATCATGAGACTGTGAAGTAAAGTTACAAAGTAATAAGTAGATTTACATTGAGTCAATATCTTCCAAGACATTATCTCAATGGCATAAGAATACTGTCACCTCCTTATTAACTTACTACTACCTCTATAGCATTCTTATGGCTTTTAAATAAAATAAACTATCTTTAATAATAATGATAAAATAAATAAATCTTAACTTTTAATTTTTAGAATATAATTAAATAATCTCAGGTTCTTCTAATTATCTTAAAGTAATGATAATTCATGTAAATAAGTATGATATGGGATTTTACATCAAACCTAAATACACCTAACTTATTTTAATAATAATAATAATACTAATCTTAGAGTATAACCTAATCTTCTCTATTTCTGTTATATCAATAATCATTAAATAAATAATCATATGAATATCTTTTATTTTCATATAGCATCTTAATTTTGGAATAAATCAAAATCTTATAATTCAATAATCTGTGGCAATAAATAATATTGTACTCTTATATTATGCATTATAATTACTCTATGACCATTGTAATATGATGTAATAATGTCAATCAATTCTCATAAATGATAATCAGGAAAATATTGTATTTATTTCTAAAATAATATTAATAAATTCACATTGTGCAAATATTATGTTTATTCAAATTATCTGTTGTCAAATGCTGTGGTGCAAAATAATGAACTCGACACACTTTTAAAACAAATTAAACAAATTTATTTACATTAACTTCAACTAAGAATTTATTTACAATATTTACAGTTCAAAATTATGAAAACAAAGAAAATAAAAATAAGAAAATAATAATACAAAATGTTTACACTGTTATTAGCTCATACTCCTATTAAATAATCTATACATTCTTTTAAAATGCTATACTAATAATATTAAAGTATGTTTTTAAAACTTAGACTTTAAATACATATCAGTAAGCTTCAATTATTACAAATAATTCTATGTAAATACTGTTTATGTAGCATATGCAAACAATTAACCTTCAATAATTAAAATTGCTACATTAATAAAGTATTACTGTTATTCATTCCATAATGTAATAGTATGTATTCACTTTATTATTAGTACTACTTTAATATTATAATAGAAATTAATGTATCTGTGTAATGTAATAACAAATAATTGATTATAACTTTATATTTCACTTAATGCAATTCATGCTACAGGTTTTATCAAATATGCATTACATATATGTGTTGTTGAAATAATAATATTATTCAAATCATTCATTAATGTCAAATTAATAAAGTATTATATTAGATAAATTTTATGATTCTTTTCTATGTAAAATTATTACTTCATTTTATGTGTTATACTACTCCTTCTTAATAAATTTCTATCTACAAAAACATCCTCTAAACTTATTTAAAATTTCCGGAAAACAACTTTCAACTCTAAATAAAATACTAATTCCAAACTATTTATGCTTCATTATCTATACTTGGTAAACTTTCAACCTAAATATAAACTTCTCCATAAAACTTAACGTAATTTATCCAATAAAACAACAGTAAAATATAGACTTTTAAATCTATTCCTAACTTACAATAAAAATAATTACCCATGAATAATAAATATAATTCTAATACTATAACATAAAATATCAAAGTTTATTAACGAAAGAATCATATAATTATTTCTAAGCTTCTTATGTAATGTTGCATCGTATTTATTTCATAAATTCAAATTATGCATATTTAAATAAAACTGTCACTGCCAATATAATGTGTGTATTTTTAACATAATCATACATTCATTCAAAATAACATAATATTTGGTTGATCTAAATAAAACATATTAAATACATCAAAATTATTATTATTATACAATTTTTACCATAGATAATGAATTAATGTCCAGTCCATCTTCCAATATTCTTCGGAATTACAGCTTCATAAAATAATTCACATTTATACTCACGATGATACTTTAAAATATTCTGTGTTATATTAATTATAAAATAAACTCATGCAATTAATCATTATATTATTTTTTAGTTATTATTTAAAGATATGTACCTATCTTATTTTAATAAATTAATAATATTTAATTTTTATATTAGATAAATAAAACAGAGTTCATATTACGTGACTCCAGCGATGTTTTCTTTTCCACCATAAAGTTTTTTTAATCCTAGGCACATATTCACTAGCACACCATTTCCTGTTTCCGGTCCATCACGTGTTTTTTTAAAAGTTTATGAAAAACGAAAATGTTCTTTTTAAAAATAAGTTCCCACAAGAAAATAAAATAAAATTAAAATAGTTTATAGGATCCTGGTTTAGTTCTTTTAAAAATATTATTCAAAAGTTATTATTTTAATTTAGTCTATAGTTTATAAAAATTTATATTTAATTATTTTTAAATTAACTTGGACGTCCACGTATTACTTGCACATTTCTTAACAAAATATCCAGGTAAGAATAAGCTTCTTCATCTAAACAACCAGCGTTTAGATTATTTCAATATAATTTTTATTATCTTAAGACTTTTAGTTAATTATATTTTCAATTTATTTGCCTTTCAAAATTGTCAACATTCAGTCTTTTAAACATAAAGACTTAGCAAGGCAAGTATTTATAAAAACTACTTTTATTTCTAATATCTTTCCTTAAGATATATATTTAAATTTATATCTTACAAAATACTTTCTTTATAAAGAAGTATTTTTATTCTTTAAAATATTTAATTTTCTAATAGGCAATAGTAATTAGCTTTTAAAATTATATACTGTCCAAAATACTACTTTTCTCCATCTTATAATTTTCCGAACTAATCCAGCGTTTGTCATATTTCTAAGGTAAAGTTTCCGATATATTTTCACTATATATGATGTTCCCATGACTATTTGCTTGTAAATTGAGCTTAGTAGAGATGACCGATAGGGAAAAAAAATTAAATCAACACTGCATGTCTATCATTTAAAACTTTTATAAATTATTTATAATGACACTCTTGTAATTTTAAAATTGATTTTAAGAGCGTCTATCAAATTTACTTTGCTATTTTTAATAACACAATTAACTTGAAAATTCAATCACAGAGTCCTCTCCTAACAATTGAACTGAGCTTTTATACCGGAAGAAACTTCCCATTTGATTGGTAGATTAAACAATTGACTTGCTGGCTTATTTACATATTTTACCAACAACACAAAATTAAAAATAAATAATGACTTATTTAATATTTAATATTTATTACATTATCAAATTTCTAAATAATCTTTATCGTTTATTTAAATCTATTAAACATTTTTTTTAAAAAATATCCTTACTTGATTTTAATTTTAACTTTTATAAAATTATTTAAAATAAACTAAATCTTTTTTATACGTTATATTTTTAAAGCAATACTTTTAAAAATCAGATTTAATACTCTACATTGATTTATCTTTATTTTATCTCGTGATAGCTCACATATTATTTATAAATTTTATAACATGATTTTTTTTAAAATAGTTCTGCGACTTTACTAAACAACTTCCAAGCATGTGTGTGTACATTTAACAAACATCTGTTCTTTACAACACAAGAAACGCTTGTCATCGTCTAAAAATAAACTAACAATTGCATTTTTTAAAATAAATATTTTTTAAAAATAAATAAGATAATATAACAGATTTTAAATTAATAATTCGATATTATTGAAATCAAATATTAATCTTCTATTTAAGTATTACAATAATTAAAAATATTTATATTCTTTTATATCATTATTTTATCAACAATAAATATATGCATTTAATTTTAACTTGTCTTTTAAACACCTTTAGCTTTAAACACCTATTTATTAAATATATTAATGCAGCATTGATTATGGCCATTTTTCCCAATTATATATTATAATCATCATCATTTAAAATGTCTCTCTTTATATCAGCACAATTTCACATATCAAATACTCATAGATTGCCTTAATTAAACCCCTTGAAATATTACCATAAGCAAAATTAACATCACATATTCAAATATATCTTAAATTTAAAATTTTTAATAGATTAGCACAAAATTAGATGGTGACCCATACAAAAGGGCACAATATATATATATATATATATATATATATATATATATATATATATATATATATATATATATATATATATATATATAAATAAAAAAACCTACACTTCCAACACCGCTCATGTACAATACATGAACGAAATACCCAGGTGCCAGTTCTATTAATGAATAGAACAATATAACAAGATGTATAAAACAAAATTATTATTGAGACTCTATATTTAAGTTTAGGTTCAGCTCAACTCAGTGAGAGGCTATAGGCAGTTCATAAGATACATGATAATAAATGAATAAAAGAAGAAATATTACAAAACATTTAACATAATGTAAATTCCTTTGTTAATTAATTGTATGATAAAGAATCATAATGTTTATTTGGTACAGTCTATTAAAATATACTTTAAACTTAATTTCTTCCTTCATCCAAACATAACATATATCAGCTTGCTATAATTATAACATTAAACAATTCTATGACTTGGCATGTCACAATCCAAACATCTACTTTAATGCCAATCAAGAAATAAACAATAAGATCTCAGGGAATTTAACAAATACAGTTGAATTAAATAAACTACATTGGCCCATAAGTTATAATTCTAAAGTATGATAAAAATGTAATGAAACAAATTGACTAAAATATTCTACTGTGTTTCAATGATAAGATAACGACAGAAATAAAGTATTTTAATTCCATATCATCATCTAACAAATATACTAACTTGGCAATCTTTCTAATATGTTTATCCAGTGACAAATATTCCTTATAATGTTTGAACTAAGAAAACAACATTGTCAGACACTAACAAATTTAATATCACAACTCCAAATCAATATATCTATTTTGTAATAGATTTATGAAATGTGGAGATGTGGAAATGGAAAACACGAATGTATGCAATAATAACATCAGACACAGTTTTAAGATTTTAAATAAATAAAATAAATCATTTATTACAATAAAATAAACTTGGTTTAACATAATATTTACAAATGGACTATTTGTCTTACATAATTTTAAATTATCAAATAAACTTTAAGCATCAGTTTGGGATTACCCCTACTATCAAAGCAAATTAATAACAAAACTTAGATATCCCAACTTTGAACACATGCTTTGCCCACATGTTTCATCTACATGACAATAAATAAATAACATATCATATTATTAACACACACACAAAAAAAAAACTTTTTGAGAGGATATTACTCTTGATTAACAAAATACATCAAATTAATTATATTTGGCCCTCAACAAAACAACTTTCTCTAATTGACTAAATAATTACTTTCAATTCTGTATATCTTTCACGCATAGCAACAAAATCATGTTTATTCTGATGATTTGATGATTTATAACCTTTATTTAAATAAATACACTGTATTTTTAAATATTTATTTCCCAATTTAATCTCAATAACTTTATACTTCTATTAAATGAACATAATGTATTTCAAAAACATTTATTTCTCATTTTAATTTCAATAATTCTATACTTTATATATGCAATATTATTTATATTATGCATGTGTGTGCACGTGTCAAGCAACAATGATAGAAAATAATCTTTCTACAAATTTTCTATTCATCAAGAAAATATCATACAATTACTTTGTTTCGGACAATGTCATAATTCATCAATAAATAAGACACTAATATTACATCAAGACTCAATTTAACAATTTATCCGGCCACATATTAATTAACACAGAGCTATATTTTCATGATTATACAGACTATACGTTATAAAGGAATCTACATGAGGAGCAGATAAAGTCTTACTGAAACCTTCTACAATAATTCATCTGATTCTAAATATACTTTTGGTGGGGACTTTTTCCTCATCACCAAGAATCTAAGAAAAAACATCACATAACTTCCTAAGCATCATTTAGTCATACTTCAACAATAACTCATCTATTTCTAAATACATTGTTGGTGGGGATTTATTCCTCATCACCAGGGTCTTAAGAAAACATCACTTCAAAAAAATATCATTTAATCATACGTATATAATATCACTAGGCTCTACTCATGGAAAAATATTAACATATACTAAATAAGCAAAATCTTTTATCCCTACAAACATTATAATGCAATCAGATTTCTTTCCATTCTCATAGCTTTTCTAAATATTGAACATGATAAGTGCATGCTGGCAGATAAATACCTACAGATAACATACTAATCCGTTCAACTTAGCAGAATATGACAACATCCAAAATTTAACATAAAATATTCACAAACAGAACTTTATCAAACAAATGTCATAATTGTGCAAAACAGACACACACCCGCGAACAGAAATATATAAAATTAACTCTAAATTACATACTATGCAGGCAACATGGTAATTAATTATTGCATTAAGGTATAACCTTTAATTCAAAATAAACTTTAGGTTACTTTTAAAATTTAATATTTATAATTATTACGAATGAACTTTCTTTCATATCTTGCAAACTATTTTTATTATACATTCGTTGATTCAAAAAAAAAGAATTCTCACTTTGAGATAATAAAGTAGACAAAACAAATATAAACTTCTCTAATAATATATTTGAAAAAAAAATTTCTTTCTTTTGCCTTTGTAAAAGAACTATAAGACCTATTTGAACACAATCAATTTTACCAGCGTATTCCTCATTTGGATACACTTCGAGATGGTCTTGAAGATCAAAATAACCCAAATTATAAATGAACATAATAATAAATAAGCCTATCTACCTATCATATACATTAATTATGACAAGTAATAACAAAAAAATAAAGAAACAAAGGTTATTAGTTTTGTAACTTAAAAATAAAAGTTCACTTGCAAAGCTCGGTGCCAGGTTTATGAAACAATATGGGACACATTCCAAACTGAATTTAAATTAAAATAAACTGCTGGAGGGTAACCAAACAAATATAATCATGCTTAAATAGGACTCAGCATTTTCAATGTTTATAACAAAGTTATTTAAGTTACTATATCATACATAATAAATCAATTTGTCTTCTATTATGACGAGAATATAATAAATTCTTAACTACTGTTGGACAAGAATTATCTCCCTTATTCCATTGTAGTTCTAAATTAAATACGTAATTATTTTAGTAATTTCTTGAATTGCATTTAACACTTTATAATTTATTATACACTTGATTTATTCTTAAATATTGTTTATTAAGATACTACATTTCCTTAGTAATTCTTCAATTAATAATACTTTGTTTTATTTTTCATATTTATTGAAGAGAACAAAAATTACCCGCATTTCTGTCCTTCCATTCGATTTAAGCAAATACTTAATTTGAAGTAGCTCCCATTTCATTCTTTCATTTAAAATATGTATTATTTCCAGAAATACCAGACAAACAAATACTGTCATCTCTTTATGATGAATTTAAACATGGCATGATTTATCAAAATATGCATATCCTTAAGTCTATGTTTAATTCTCACAAAAACATAACATGGAAAATAGTGAAGAATTAAAATATATTCTGTAAAATAGTTCTGCATGCGTTTTCCAGATATATTAAAGAACACACATTGGTTAATGATACAACAATAATATTCATGCAATTTATTCCTATTTAAAATGACAATTAAGTGTAGTAATGTAAACTGGACGTTATTAACATACTTTTTTTTTTAAAAAGAGCAGTAGTTATGATAAGGTTAATTCAAAAATGTTTAAATTAAGGAGAATAAAGTGAACTGAGTACCTTTTTAAAATTTAGAACTGCATTCTGAAATTAACTTATCCCATAATAAATTTCTTGGGATTCTTTTGAAATTTACTCCAAAGTCTTTTTTTTTTCAATTTGACTTCAGCAATTGGTTTTACTTTCACAATAACGAGCCACTGTTTTTGGCTACAGTTACATTACATAATAAGCAAATTTTTCCCTGGAGATCTTTGTTAAAAAGCCCTCTTTAGCAAAGTTCATTTCCTTCCACAAGGTTACTCCCACGCTTTTCTTCTAGCTCAGCTAATTACATATTCAAAAAACAATCTTTTTTTTTTTAAAAAATCACTTTGATTTTTAGAATTAAAATCAAGATAAAAATAATAATAAAATAAATAGCTTTTATAAACTTGAAAGAAAAATGAATATTAATTAACTATTAAATAAAAATGATTAATAATTTATTTAATTTCAAAAATAATCCATTGATTCAACTATCTATTAATCATTGGAAAGAAATATATATTTGTTAAATCATTTAAGATAACTACTGTAATTTAAATGTTTTTATTGTGAATATACTATTGTTTGCTGTTATTAAAGATGAAAATGAAATGAAAATGATGCAGAGTCATACATGCATGCACACATACTAAAACCTAAATATTAAGCTATCTTAACTAAATATAATTGAAATGGCTATTAATTGTTGACAAAAAGATAAGTATTAATAAATAAAGAATTATGAAACTATTCAACCAAAAGTACAATAATATAAAATAACTGTGCATCTTTCTAACAAAATGTAATAATTCCATTAATAAACAACCCTTTTCCCTTACATTAAATTAACCACACTAATAATAATGGATACTTATAAAGTGGTCAAAAAACTGCATAACAATCCATATCTAGGCTTTAAACAATCTCCAGCAAAAAAAAATTAAAATTTTAAGGCTATTTCATTTTTTTAATGTAATATAATTATTCAATGCAGATACAAAGTATCTTAAACTGTTGTGCCCATTCAGATCGTCACCAGAAAGGAGTTTGCTATTAACTGAAAGGAGACCCTTTGATTCCTCTTGGAGGCCTTAAAGGAACCGAGCAGGGCAAATTCCTAATGTCCACTCCATACGTTCTTGTCATTGCAGCTGTTATTACTATGTAATTATTCATATAGTATACGAACATGGATAAGCTGCTCACCAACACGCATTAGCCAGAATGTTGAGTTTATTGGCTTTTTACCTCTGAGTTTAAGATCAAGAAACACCATAGTCTTTCTTCTCAGTGCCTGATAAGGCAGAATGAATGTTTGTGTAAATGATAAATATTTTTCCAATACATATATACAATTATGTCAGACAAAAATAAAGCATGGCCTTTATTCCCAGGAGGCTGTAAAGTCACCAACCAATTAACGGTTGGTGGCCGAAGGCGGAGGGTGCTAAGAATCCCCTGATTGTGGACCCAGGCTGCCATTTGATGATGACTTTTTATTTAGATACTTACAACTGCAGATCACTTTCAAGTGAAGGAATATTGCAAGAATTAGAAGAAGAATTGTCTTATATTACATGGGACATTATTGGACTTTGTGAAGTTAAAAGAAAAGGTGAAGAAACAATTGATTTAAAAAGTGGACATATACTCTATTATAAAGGCACACATATTGGAAATACAAGTGGAGTAGGATTCATTATAAATAAAAAGTGGAAGAACAATATTGTGGAGATTGATGGTGTATAAGAGAGAGTTGCAAGATTAGTTATACAACTTAATAGCAGATACCAAATGCAGATAATTCAGGTTTATGCCCCAACAAGTTATAATAGTGATGAAGTAGTAGAAGATTTTTATATGGATGTACAAAAGGCTTTTGATCAAAGTAAATAACATTTTAAAATTGTTATGGGAGACTTTAATGCTAGAATTGGTAGACAAATAAAAGATGAAATTGCTGTAGGTAATTTTGGTTATAGTAATAGAAATGAGAGAGGACATAGACTTGTGGAGTTTGCAGAAAAAGAAAAACTTTATATTATGAATTCATTTTTTGAGAAAAATGTTAAAAGGAAATGGACATGGAAGCATCCAAATGAAGGTACAGCACAATCGGATTATATTTTGACTAACAGGAAATACATATTTCAAGATTGTAATGTTCTTAATAAATTTAACACGGGAAGTGATCATCGATTAGTAAGGTGTAAGTTACGTGTTAATGTAAAATTAGAGAGACAAAAATTATTGAGAAAAACAATATTTACAGTTGATATTCCTAATCTTCAGAAACACTCTAATGAATTTAAATTAGAACTTACAAATAGGTTTCAAGTGTTAGGAGATTTTGAACATGATTCAGATTTGAATGAAATTAATATGAAAATAACTGATACACTTTTAAAAACTGCAACAAAGATAGCTGGTAGAAAAAAGCAGCAATTGACTAATAAAATTTCTACTGAGACTAGAGAATTTATGAAGAAAAGAAGGAATATGAAGATATACAAAAATGATGTATTAAAAAGAATTGAATATCTCGAATTTTGTAAAATGGTACGGAAAAGAGTTGAAAATGATATAAGAAAGTATAACTGTGAAATAGCAAGGAAAGCTGTAGAAGAAAATAAAAGTCTCAAGAATGTTAAACAACATTTTGGTATTGATAGGAAATTTATATCTGCAATAAGAAAAAAAGATGGAATTATTACTAAAAAGAGAGATGACATCATGAAATTGGTAGAATATTTTTATCAAGAATTATATAGTAATAAAGAACAAGTACCTCCTATATCTATTACATCTTCCGAATTGCCCAGAATTTTAAATGAAGAAGTGAGACATGCAATTAAATGTATGAAGAAAGGAAAGGCTCCAGGAAATGATGGAATTATAATTGATATATTAAAAGGTGAAGAATTAGAAACAATTTTAGCAAAGTTATATACCAAATGTCTAAATGATAAAGATGTACCGGAAGATAGGAAGAATGCAGTAATAATATTAATATTTAAAAAAGGTGATAAAGAAGATATTAGAAATTACAGACGTATCAGCCTTTTATCAGTTTTATATAAAATTTTTACCAAGATAATTACAACTCGTCTACAAAGAACTTTGGATTTCCACCAACCAAGAGAACAAGCTGGATTTAAAAGTGGTTTTAGTACAATAGATCATATCCAGGTATTGAGAGAAGTCATAGAAAGGACAAATGAATATTAGTTGTCATTATGTTTGGATTTGTAGATTATGAAAAGGCATTCGATTCTATACACATTTCTTCAGTGATTAAAGCATTGGATCATCAAGGTATAGATCAAGGATATTGTCATATTTTAAAGAATATTTATAAAAATGCAACGGCAACAATTAGATTACATAATGATACTGGAAAAATCAACATTGAGAAAGGTGTAAGGCAAGGTGACTCCATATCTCCAAAACTTTTTACAGAAGTGCTGCAAGAAGTATTTTGTGAATTAAAATGGGAAAATAAAGGAATGAAAGTAAATGGAGATTATTTAAGTCATTTAGATTTTGCAGATGATGTAGTTGTTTTTGCAAATAATGCTTCAGAGCTGCAGGAAATGTTGCAGGAGTTAGCAGATGAAAGTAGAAAAGTAGGACTAAAGATAAATGTTAAAAAGACTAAAGTAATGTTTAATCGATTTGCTCAAAATATGAAAATAAAAATTGATTATGAAGAATTAGAAGAAGTTAACAGTTACAAATACCTAGATCAGATTATTAATACAGATGAAAACAGAATGGAGGAAATTAATCATAGAATTAAACTTGGTTGGAGTGCTTTTGGTACAAATAACTTGATACTAAAAGGAAATATGCCTATGTGTTTGAAAAGAATGGTTTTTAACAAATGTGTTTTACCAGTTCTTACTTATGGATCTGAGACTTGGACACTTAATAGAAGAGCAATACAGAGACTTCAGACCACTCAAAGGAGTATGGAGAGATGTATGTTGGGAGTAACAAGAAGAGATCGAAAACGCAATGTATGGGTAAGACTACAAACAGGTGTTACTGATCTTATTGAAAAAATTAAAAGATTGAAATGGAGTTGGGCTGGACATATTGCTAGAAGAAATGATAATAGATGGACAATTGAAATTTTAAACTGGATTCCAAGAGATTGTAAAAGACCCAGAAAGAGACCACATGTGAGATGGATGGATTAAATAAGTAAATGTGCAGGGGTGTTGTGGAAAAGAGAAGCTAAAGATCGGAGAAGATGGATTAAACTTGGAGAGACCTTCATTCTGCAGTGGATTGATAATGGTTGATGATATATATATATATATATATATATATATATATATATATATATATATATATATATATATATATATATATTGTTGAATTGAAAATTTTTACAGGTTGCATATATAAACGATACATTTTGCAGGTTCATTCATGTTAAAAAAATTTTTTAAATATTAATATTCCAACATTTCAACTTGGTCACACAAGTCATCCACTGGGTGATAAAAGTTAGAAAGTTGGTTGTAGAGGAGCTACAATCACTGATTTGAATAAATGTTAAAGTTCCACCAATAGCAAAAATGTTAAATTTAAGAAAGTTTTAATATTTTTTTTTTCAAATAGGAGGAAGTTTGCATGTATCATCTCACTTATTGATATGATCTGGCCTTTTAATTATCTCAATTGCTTCTCTAATTTTCCACTGGTAGAGATTATCACATCTGGATATGATCCTGGTACTTGAAAAATCAATTTTATGACCTATATATATATACAAATTTTTGCTCTTTCATAAAATATTAAAATAATCTTTCATAAAAGAAAAACGTATTTAAATGTTGAAGAGTTTATTACAGTTTATTTTTCTAAAAGAGTTTGAAATAAAAGTTAGAAAAGTTAAACTAAAGGTTTTATAAAAAGGAAGTAAAGAGTTTATTATTATTAGTTGAAATACAATTTAAAAGGTTTAAAATATATATATATAATGTCTTTATTTAAATTAAAGAAAAAAAATAATCTTAAAACTATTTTTGATTTTAGAATAGTAAAATATATATGTGCATGTGAATGTAAATAAATGTAAGCTTGTTAATAAGAGATATAATAAATGCGTGTTAAAATCATATTGAAAAGCACATGAAAATAAATATTGAAATGAAATGTATTTAAAAACACAGTGGTGGGCTACTAATTAAAGATATGAAAACAACAAGTTTTGAAATAGCTACTACTAATTAAACAATCAAAAACACGTCATAGGATTAATTACTAAAGGAATTTCGACAACACCTATTTGCACCTATTGCTGGAGGATATTAAAATGAAAACAATTTGCATTTATAAATAGCCAGATTTTTATCGGAGTTCATTTTCAGCCTAGTTTTCAGTGTCAGTCTTGTTTAAATTATGTATCGAAAAACAGAAATGCAGTGCTGAGCATCTTATGGAAATATACGCTCTTCTTTCAGCCCTTAGTCCAACAAGATCAGCAAGACCTGCCCGTGAAATAATGTCTACTTAACTGCTCAGAAATCCTCCGTCAATATTCAACTGTCTCCAAGAATAAAACCAACGGATTAGCATCAAATCTCCTCAAGAAAACGTCCCAGCTGGCTGGAAATATTTTCACCTAAAGCAATAATTAAAGAAAATGAAGTTCTACTTCCACATTCCAAAAATCCTAGGTAAAACATTTTCGTATTCTCATTTATGTATAGTAACCACCGCTGTAATTCATAAAAATTCAAGATTCAAATTATATAAACTCTATAAGCATGTATAAAATGAACTATTGATGTGTGTGTTTGTGAATGTTAGATAATTTAAATGTCAAAGATTATTTTTGCTCTTTCATAAAATATATCATATTAACTTAAAATGTGTGTGTTATTTATAGATTTATAAAAATGTTTATAATTAGTAAATGTTAGTTAATAAATTGTCTTTAAAATGAAACTTTATTCGTTGGTCAATTCTTTTTATCAATTCTTTCTTTATATTTTATTACTGATTAAAATTAGACTGAGATAGTTTTTGGGATCGTTTCGAGCCTGGATTATGAGCCTATTGACCAAATATGTTGTTTATTCTTCTGAATAGATAGCTGGTGCCCAGAGTTTACTCCAAAACAAATAAAGTGTTTGGATAGTAGGGGTTTGAATCTAGCAGCCGAGGTGGACCATTGTTGATAGTTAAAGCTATCAATAACATCTCCCATTTTGCTCGAACGTTCCGGTTCGTTCATGTAACATTTATAAGATTATAAATGTATTATGAAGAAGTATGAAACCAGCAAAACATATATATGTGTAAGTATACCTATTCGGCAAACCCATCCAGCACAAGTGACATGCCAATGTGGGCTGAACCCGTTATAAATGACAGTTAATTAAATACTTTGTTCTTGTTTAAAAATAAAAACCTTAAAGAAAAGCTAAATTACATATTTAAAGTGGTATTAATTAAAAAAAAATAGAATTCACAAAATCTTTTTTCTTTTTTAAATGAAAAGGGAATCATGCTATTTACATTGGTTAAGATAAATCATTCTTTTAAATCAGACAGTTGGGTGTTTTGGGTGGAGCTAAAGTGTTAGGATCGGGTAGAGAAAAATGAACAGAAGGGGGTGAAGTCAGTGTATATTTTCTTCTTAGTAAGAAAATAAATAAATATGTCATATATTAAATTTAGTGATTTAAAATATTGTTTTAAAAATGGGAGTAGTTGAAAAAGAAGATGAGTCAAAGTTACAGATGATGATGAAAATGTTGATGAAGTTGGTTATAGAAATGAAAAATCAATGAGGAATGATGGCAGAGTTTGAATCGGAAGTTAAGCAGGGCCAGCAGGCAATAAAGAAAGAAATGATTAGGGAATTTAAAGAAATGAGAAGAGAAATAATGGGAGAAGTAGAAAAAACTCAGGAAGTAGAAAAAGAAGTTGAGATGGAAAAGGATTTGAAAAATGAGTTGAGTAAAGAGATCATATAAGTAGATTTTCTCAAAGAAAATAAAGAAGTGGAGGTCATGAAAGAGATAGTAGAGTCAGATAGAGGTAAATATAGTAGTTTGGAAATAGAAATTAAATTAGAATCAGATAGTGTTGCTACAGAGAAAGTAGAAACAAATAGAGATCAAGAAATAGAAGAGAGAAATAAGTTCAAGGTAGAAGATAGCGTTGAAATTTTTTTACAAAAAGTTAAAAAGGCTAAAGTAAAACTTTGTGTTTGTTTTAAACAGATTTAAAATAAAAAGAAAGTGTAGAAAAAAATATTCCCAGATTCAAGCAATTCGGAGTTTGTCTAGGTATAAAGGTTTTCTGAGTTATGAAGTTGAAAACAGAACAGAAAGAGATAAAGTAATAAGTTATAAGAGTGGAATTGACAAGAAAGGAAAGATAGTTTATATTATAAAGTTACTAGACAGAAAGAAGGAAATGCCTGACATAGTTTAAAAGTTAGTAGATGGGTAGAATAGTAAAGGAAAGAATCAGAAAGGACCGGAAATGGACAATGAGTATGAATATGATTATTCTAATGTAAATAAATCTGAGAAGTTTAAATCTGAAACTCCTATTAAAACTTAAGACAATAAATTAAAAATAAATGAATAATGATAAATTAAAACGAAAGTTAAAATCAGGATTTGTTTAAGGAATAATAATAATGGAAGCTTCGTAGAATAAAATATTTTTTTCCCCTCTCCACACACAGATTAATAAAGAAAAATGTCTGTAAATAAATGGGTCAACTTAATGATTTAAAAGTAAAGCCTGTAGGATTAAATAAATGGAAAAGACAATGGAATTTCTAGAATAAAATCAAGTTAGTCAAATAGATATTTGCATAATAATGAATCGTAAGAAAGTAAAATAGTTTTCTGAGTACACGCCCATTAAAATAAAAGTTTGTTTTGAATACTGTAAGTTAAGAAAAGGATGTAAATAAATTGTTTAAAATAATCAAGATAAAAAAAAATCTCTAGTAAAATAGTAATGAATGAATCGTAATAAAGTAAAATATTTTTTCCGAATACACGCACATAGATAAAAAGTTGAGTAATGATTTAAAATATATATATATATCATAATATAAATAAATATGTAAAATAATGTTCGTAAGAGTTATAAATAATGTTCAGGTGTATTTAAAAATAATATTGTAAGGTTAAAATAAATAAAAATATAAAGTCAATCTAAGTTGTATTAAGAGTGTATAAGGGTATGAAATTAATGGATGAGGGTAGTATTTAAATAAGTTAGATAAGGATTAAGTTTAAAAGCTGTCAATTGGATACATTTTAGTACCCATGACGGATTGGCTGAAATCATTTCTCTTAAAAAATGCACACTGGGAAAATCCAGCATGAGCCTCAAGTCACTTTTTCAGGGGAGAATCTCCATACCTCATACCTCGTTTTCCAAAGCGTAAGTCAGAAATGGACATTTGATAATTTCTGCCATTCGCAGTGACTTTTTCTTAGTCAAAATCTGATCAAGAGAATCTGGAACCGAAGCTTCGTTTTTAATAGTGTGTAAGTCAGTATAAGTCAGCAAATCTGCCTCCACTTAATTTCCGAAAGATCCCTGTGCCACAAAATTAGTTTGTCCGGTGGTCACTATCCAGGACTCTGAAAATTGTAAGCAATGTTTACAGCATAGAAAGAAGTTAAGCATAATTGGAGATTGCCCTTAGTATGAAAAGCGAAAGATATTAAAAAAGCAAACTTAGAAAAATAATAATAATTAGAATTAAGAATTAAAGTATCAGAGATAAAATGGTCAAAATGACACATTTTACTCTCAGACAAAGGGGGGTGCAATGTATCAATATTGAAATTGGCACATACTAATTTTTGCTCTTTCATAAAATATTAAAATAATCTTTCATAAAAGAAAAACATAATTAAATGTTGAAGAGTTTATTACAGTTTATTTTCGTAAAAGAGTTTGAAATAAAAGTTAGAAAAGTTAAACTAAAGGTTTTATAAAAAGGAAGTAAAGATTTTATTATTATTAGCTGGAATACAATTTAAAAGGTTTAAAAAATATATAGAAATCTCTTTATTTAAATTAAAGAAGAAAAATAATCTTAAAACTATTTTTGATTTTAGAATAGTAAAATATATATGCGCGTGCGAATGTAAATAAATGTAAGTCGTTAATATGAGATATAATAAATGCATGTTAAAATCATATTGAAAAACACATGAAAATAAATATTAAAATGAAATGTATTTAAAAACACAGTGGTGGGCTACTAATTAAAGATAAGAAAACAACATGTTTTGAAATAGCTACTACTAATTAAACAATCAATCAAAAACACGTTGTCATAGGATTAATTACTAAAGGAATTTCGACAACACCTATTGCACCTATTGCCAGAGGATATTAAAACAAAAACAATTTGCATACATAAATAGCCAGATTTTTATCAGAGTTCAGTTTCGGCCTAGTTTTCAGTGTCAGTCTTGTTTACCTTATGTATCTAGAAACAGAAATGCAGTGCTGAGCATCTTATGGAAATATACGCTCTTCTTTCAGCCCTTACTCCAACAAGATCAGCAAGACCTGCCCATAAAATAATGTCTACTTAACAGCTCAGAAATCCTCCATCGATATTCAACTGTCTCCAAGAATAAAACCAAAGGATTAACATCAAATCTTCTCAAGAAAACGTCCCAGCCAGCTGGAAATATTCTCACCTAAAGCAATAATTAATGAAAATGAAGTTCTACATCCACATTCCAAAAATCCTAGGTAAAACATTTTTGTATTCTCATTTATGTATAGTAACCACCGCTGTAATTCATAAAAATTCAAGATTAAAATTATATAAACTCTATAAGCATGCATAAAATGAACTATTGATGTGCGTGTTTGTGAATGTTAGATAATTTAAATGTCAAAGATTATTTTTGCTCTTTCATAAATTATATCATAGTATATTAACTTAAAATGTGTGTGTGTTATTTATAGATTTATAAAAATGTTTATAATTAGTAAATGTTAGTTAATAAATTGTCTTTAAAATGAAACTTTATTCGTTGGTCAATTCTTTTTATCAATTCTTTCTTTATATTTTATTACTGATTAAAATTAGACTGTGCTAGTTTTTGGGATCGTTTTGAGCCTGGATTATGAGCCTTCTGAACAAATATGTTGTTTATTCTTCTGAATAAATAGCTGGTGCCTGGAGTTTACTCTGAAACAAACAGGGTTTGGATAGTAGGGGTTTGAATCTAGCAGCCGAAGTGGGCCATTGTTGATAGTTAAAGCTATCAATAATATCTCCCATTTTGCTCGAACATGCCAGTTCGTTCACGTAACATTTATAAGATTATAAATGTATTATGAAGAAGTATGAAACCAGAAAAACGTATATATGTGTAAGTATACCTATTCGGCGGAACCATCTGGCACAATATATATATATATATATTATTTACTTGTTAATGTATGGAAAACATGAATTGAAATATATCTCACTGAGTTTTCCCCTCTCTGGTGTAATCCCATCAATCAGCACGGGTATTATATATCTATATTTTTTATGTGTTTATTATTTTATGTGTGTGTATTACATACCCACAAAGTTGCAGTAAAAATGCATACAGTAAAAAACTAATAGAAGGAAAGGGATATGCTCCTATTGTACAATAATAAATTATAAGTGAGTGGTGTTTTTTTATTATGCATTAATGTATTACAGATTTTTTTTTTCTTGTGTGATATTTTTATTATAATTATAAGTATTTATTGTTTGTTTCTTTTAGAATTTTTAATTATGATTAAGAAATAAAAATTTTATACTACTTGATGTAGAACTAATGTTCAATATTTCATTCACCTTACTCCATAATTTAATGTTATAACTATTAATTTCTTAAACAAATACTCACTAGATAATGTATTATATATTAAGGTTATCTCTAGAAGAATATGTGCCTGAAAACGACAGTGGGGACCGCTACAAAAATGCATTGAGAATTTGAAGAGGTTCCTACTATTGTATTCAGGTGCATAGACTTAAGGTGATAGCCATTATATATTGTACTGGCCAAAATAGTATGCTCACTTAACAAGATTCAAATCCTAAGCAAAAGTACCTCGTTTCCGATCATGCTCGAGATACACAGATTTGGAGCAATCCTGAATTCTAACCTATTTGCCTATTCTTCGAATCTCTGACCCAATGAACAACAATACTGACAATACAGTAAAATTATTTTAATTTTGTGACCAGAAGCAGAGTGGCAGAGCATAAGATCAGACTGATGTTGATGATTGACGTCGGAGTAGCCCAGGAATTACATTTATTATAGTTATTTATTCATGCTAAGCTATCAGCTAAAGAAAGTAGTTCTAAATATTAACTCGAAACTAGTAATTCAATGACAAACCAGGATTTACATGAAATAGATATATTTAATAAATATTAAACAAACACACACACATACACACACATATATATATATATATATTACAAAAGATTAAAGAAACATGTATATTTTACCAACTAGTTTCACACTTGGGACAATATTGTTTATTTACAAAACTTGGGTATTTGTTGTATAAAATCCCCTCTATCACTCATTTAATAAATATAATTTTACAGAAACAATTTTATAGTGTTTATAACTTGTGCAGAGTTAGTAAGCTAATTCAAGAAAACTTTTGCTATGGAACGTTGTGGATGCTGAAAATAAATATAAAAGATTGTGCCAGTTTTAACAGTAGATGATTTATTTGATAACAGGCAACATATAGGATTACAATCATGTATTTCTTAGAAGACCCATTATTTATACTTTTATTCGCATTGTTTATCAAAGATGTCTTTTAGAAATAAGAAACACACAATGCACTTTATTTACAAGATTATATGATATAATAAATAATTTACATTTGTCTACATCTATGGGAACCAATAACGGTTTTTCAAAGAAAGCATTTTAACTCAATGAACCAAACATATTTTTTTTTTACGAAATGAAACATTGTCTTTAACACATCATTGTGACTTACTAAGGCTAAGTGGACAGTGATTAAATTAAAAGACAAGAGTAACGGTACTAGCATACATTAAAGAAATCTGGCCTTCATGGCATTTGGATATTTTATCATTTAAAAGAATACTTGAGACAAACTTACATTTGATATGTCCGCACATTCTGGCAGAGTGGTATTCACAAAGAGGCTGGGTTTGAGCGCCCAGATCTGGATGAACTATAATTTGCAGCACATAATTTTATAAACCTCACATTCCACAGGGAGTAGCATCCCTGATTATGAATAATTTTAAAAAAGGGTGAAGCTTCAGGCTTCCTACGTCCCCAATCAAGAATGGAAAAGATAAAATATCAGAATAAAGGAAGAGGTATGCCAGCAACATCATTGGACATGCATATAACTTTATAACATAATTTTCATATAATATTATTTTAAAACTTGGAAATTGTCTAACCTCTTGCGCAATAATCTGTTTTCAATCCTGAGTCATTTAACAAATGGTAATGAATAATATCTCTTTTCTATATCATTAAACTAACAAAATTTACATTTAAGTTCGATTCCCATATACATATTAATTAAAGAATTAGCCCTCCAGGCAATGGTAAAAAAAGGTAGAATTTTATATTAAGTGTCGCGATCTTTTATAATGCCAACTAAACAACGAAGTAAAATAAGCATCCACAATAAAACACTTTTAGATATACAACCAACCTAGTGAATGATTTCTATTTTAAATAAACAAATGAATATATTTTTACTAATGAATTTAATTAAAGTTGTGAGGTTGACTGATACCAACATATGAGAAATTAATATATATATATATATATATATATATATATTAAACAAAATAAGTTGTATATATTTAATTGAGCTGCATAAAGTTATATAACATAAATTAAGCGTGAAAGCAACAGATATTTAGAATTACATAAGTATTAATAAAATATTATAGAGAGAGAGTTTAGGAGCAAAACTAGCAAAACATCATAAATGGATCTATGAATTAATTTAGCTACAAATTATAACTCACCCATAAATGTTTATATTAAGGCAGCTCTAAATTACATGATTTTACCTAAGATATCAGCATAGCAGCAGACAGGCAGGTTGGCATTTCTATGTCATCTCATATGGCTGGTCAGATGGAATTTTACAGCTGGTAGACAGTCCTCCGAGAGGAAGAAAGAAAGGTGGACAGCTCCACTACTCATGCTCCATTGCACTAAATTTCTCTTGACTTCTTAAATGATGGCCTGCAAACACTTTTGAATCAGGAATGTAAAAGTCCACACTCCAGGTAATTAACAATTTTTCCAGTGAAAGTAACTAATTCATTTATCAAGTGAAAGTAACTAACTGATTTATCAAGTGAAAGTAACTAACTGATCAAGTGAAAATAACCGACTGACATTAAAAAGGTCTTATGGGCTCATTTTATATACTATATCTATAATCCCCTTACAAAAAACATTTAATTAACATGTTTTTATAGAGATAAGGCTCGAAATACCATTTTTAGCTATTTTAAATAATTTGTGAACAACTGATAAACGATTTGTTTTCAATCTTAATTGTGATTGACAATTTTAATTAAAGGCAACAAGCTGAATTTAAACAAAGATTATTTTAGCATTTCAAGCCTCCCTTATTTTTTTTGTTGTCACATTAAATACACACAGATATAAAAATAATTACAAATATATAAGCAAATGTATTTTCCAGCAATAATCATAGCAATAAAAGTATTGCTTTAGTCATAATATATATATATATATATATATATATATACGCATCACGTAAACTACTTTTTCATTTTTACTAAACAATATTAAGTTTACCAATCTTTCTAATGATTCAGCATACAGTGTGTGAGTGAATATCATATATTTATAGCAAGGTCTAAATTGCCGACCTCACAGGAGGTTAATGTAGATGGTGAAGCATGAAGCCTGATGATGATTAGCCATCGACTGCTTCACTCTTCCCCCCCTTAAAATGACAAACAAAAAAATCAATAAAAAAGTACGTTAGTTGGAGTCTACTATCAATTTGGTGAGAAAAACAACCCTTTTAAATATGGAAATGAAAATCTTTCATTTGTTCATTTTCTTTCTTGTTGCCACTTTTTATTACTTTAGATTTGGTGTAAGGATTCAAAACATGAGAATGTCCATTTTCATTTTCCATTGTCTTCAACGTTGTTTATCAATGGCTGCTGCTTCTTTCTTTTCAATAATATTTTTCTGGATCTGGAGATATATAAGGGTTATAGGTATGTCTTTCTAGATCTCTTACTAAAATATCAAAGGTGGTAACAATATTGTGCTTTTGTATATTATTATATTGTTCATTATTAAAAGTATCTTGCTTTAAAAAAATATCTCTAACTTTCTGTGTTCTAATGGCATCCATTATAAAATATTCACTTTGGGAGCTGAGAAGTTTCCATCCAACTTTTATGAAACTGTTTTTTAACATATATCCATGCTTTAAAACAAAGTTTATCCTTTCTGTTTAATGAGTTCAGCTCCTCATAAATTTTGTTCTGATCATATTTCACAAATAAATAATTATGAGATTTATTAAAATGGGCCGTATTGCACACAACTAAAAATCTGTTCACTTTCTTCATTTTCATATCAGGAGGCCATTCAGCATCATTTCTAAACTTTAACTTTGGTGTCTTCATTAATCCCTTATCATCACTTTTCCACAGAACATTTTTATAATTATTATGAAAATATAACTTAGAATTATTAATTATGATTTCAAAAGATACATCCAAAACAGTATGTATTGTTCTATTGATATTTTTCATCATCAATACAGCCACTCCATTAGAAGGTGGTAAACTGATATAATCACTTTGAGCTGGGCTGGCTTGCAGTAGATTTTAAACCACCATTTCCTCAGTACTTTCTTCATCCTTAGCTAAATCTTTTAGAGTACAACTTTGACTGTGAGTAATCTCTGTCAAATCTAATTCTTTACATTTTTGTTGAGTAGAGTTGGCATTTGTCTTCATCAACAGTGTCTCATGAGGTTCCAACCTTATTTTAGTTGGTTGAGGTTCTGCGTCCTCTGCTCCACTCTTTTAAAAGTGCTTCCATAAAAACTGTCTTATCTTTGGTTTCAGCATCAATACCCTTTGATCCGAAGGTAGAACCATCTTGAAATCTTTCCAGTTCTCTTGTTTGGTTCATCAGATTTTCTATTTGGTTAGCATTCTTCTTCTTTGCAGTATCTTCAATTTCATATACTACTTTCATGTCTTCCATTACTGTGTTTTCCAAAAATGTTTCTTCACAGTCTATCTTGTCTTTGGTTAGATCAATAAGCTCCCTTTGTTTGGGAATAGATACATCTTTGAAACCATCAGCTTGGGTGTCCTGAGTGATAGTAAGATCAATATTTGATTTTAGTCCAGTTGATCGGCACTCTATATTCATACTCATGTCATCTGAAGAATTTGGAATAATGACCATGTTCTTGATCTCTGGTTTTGTTTCCATAGATATACATTTGACATCTAAAACCACATTGTTAGCACCACAGTTCATTGTCTCTGGGGTCACATCTATCATTTCTCTTTTAAATTCCTTCAACATTTCCATATGCCCTCTTTGAAATTCTGCATCTCTTTCTGTTCGGTATTTATATTGTTTCATAATTTGTTGCATTTGTTGCATGAATTGAAAGATCTGCTTTTTCAAGTTGGTATCAGATGCTTTACTCTTTTCATATTTGTATAGTAACTTGGATGGCTCTTTAAAATTTATTTCTGGGCTATCCAGTTCCAATGAGTCAGGTGCGCTGGATACTGGTCATCATCTGGTCTTTCGTCTCTTCCAACTTCCTCTCCTGAGCTTTCTTCACCACTCATTTGTTAATGTATTGTCACTTGTAATTGTTTGTAAAATAAGGCTTGTTTCTTTCGTCTTTTATTTTGCTTCAAACGTATTGTCACTTATAATTATTTTAAAAGTAAGGCTTGTTTCTTTCTTCTTTTATTTTATAAAGGATATACACCTCTCTCCCTCCTCTCGTGAACTGTCTCCATTCTGCCATTTTTTTGTTGCTGCTGACTGCTACTGATAACAGGAAATAATATTTGATCATAACATGTATGTGTATGATCTATTGGAAGTCAACTGCCTTGCTGCTTGACTTTTGGTTGTTTATCTGCACCTATAATAGACTCTTACAAAAAAAATGATTAGTTATTTGTTTCTACAATATAATGTTCTCCTCATGACAATTATACATAGAAAAACAGTGGAAATATAATTTCTCTCTCTCAATCCTAACATCCTGGTTTGAACTCATTTTGATACATATTTTATTATATTACCTGTTGACACATTTATATAATGATGCCAGCCAACAGTATATAAAAAAAAATTCCAAACACATCTCGGCTACTCAACTAGTAAATATAAATAAGTATTTGTTACACATTATAAACTTTATTACATATATAATGTACAGAAAATACACTAAACATGAAGTGCACCTTGTTACAATTTCAAGGTTTAAAACTTATGGCTGAAGTACATGGGTTTTATTTATAAAAGATTTTCATTTTTGCATATATAACATAAGAAACACATTTTATATGGTTATAAAACCAGATACCAAAAAAATCACTTATGGGTGAAATACATGGCTTTTATTTGCAACTTTTTTATTTTGGTGTCTATAACATAAGAAACACATTTTATATGGTTATAAAACCCGATACAAAAAAAAAAAAATCACATATGGTTGTAATACATGGGTATCAAATTTTTTTTATTTTTTTTATTAAAACAAGATTTTTACATTTGTAGCTCTAAACATGGAAAAAACAATATTTTTCTATAGTTGCACAACCAGATACAAAAAAAATTACATTTATGGTTACAATGCATGGACATTGGTTTTTATCTAAAATTCTCACATTTTATGTATATAAAATCAGAAAACAAACTCAGGTAGAAAGGAAATATACATATATATTATCAATGATCTCATCAGGGTGAGGAGTTATTAATGAAGCCTCACAATTAGTCTGGAAAAAAAATCCACTGTACTGGTCAAAACAATATGCTCACTTAACAAGATACAAATCCTAAGCAAAAGTACCTTAAACCCGATCATGTTCGAGATACACAGGTCGGGAGCAATACTGAATTCGAACCTATCTGCCTATTTTTCGAATCTCTGACCCAATGAACAACAATACTGAGGATACATTAAAATTATTTTATTTCAATGCCCAGAAGCAGAGCGGTAGAGCATAAGATCAGACTTATGATGATGATCGAGGTCAGAGTAGCCCAGGAATTACATTTATTGTAATTATTTATTCATGCTAAACTATCAGCTAAAGAAAGTAGTTCTAAATAGTAACTCAAAACTAATAATTCAACGACAAACTAGGATTTACATGAAATAGACATATTTAATAAATATTAAACAAATGCATATATATATATTGTGCCCTTTTCTATAGGTCAGTAATAGGTTATAACAGTCAATTACTAAAAATTTTAAATTTTAGAATATGTTCTTTTGATTTATTAATTATATTAAGTCAATTATATCTTTAAAGTACAATTTGAAGCTAAAAAGAATATGTAGTATATAAAATCATTTAAAAATAGTTATATAAAGCTTTAAATATTATTTCATATGGTTGTAAAAGCTGGCCATATTAAATAACACAGCTGTAAATAATTAAAAGTATATTTAATAAATTCGATTTTAATAGTTTAAAACTGATAAGTTAATAAATACAGTGTTTAAATTTATAATCATATTTAATAAACAAAAATTAATATAGTATATTTTAAAAATAAACTTTATGATGGTGAGAATTGTATTTACTTCTATATTTTCTAAATTGTTCTTCCAGATTTTTTATAATTATTTTATATAATATAATAAGTGTATCAATTTTATAAATCTAAGCAGAGAAATAGATTAAAAATTGTCCGTCAAAGTTATAATCATGTGACTTTTAATGTATACTATCACACACATGCTTGTTTGAAATAATAACAAAGTTTAAAATATTTTAAAAGTTATATTATATAATTGGATAGAATTATTGCCTATCATAAAAGTAAATAGTATTAAACATTAAGTTTACTGTCGTTATTGCATATTTAAATGATGTAATGATTTAAATAGTATCATAAAGATGAATACAGTTATAATATAAAAAGTAAATATTTTATTTAAATAAAAATAGATAAATTGAATATTAAGAAATGGAATAAGTTATTAAGGTTATTTTAAAAGTTATTTTAAATGTTTAAATAGTTTTAATAAAATAATAATTTATTTAAAAGTAATATTTTAAATAATATTTTAAGTTCATTATGTCATAATTTTTTATTTTTAAATATAATTCTGCTATAAATTGAAAATATGTAAATTTGTTCTCAAGCTAAAGTAAGAATTAACCAATAGGAATAGGTATTCTTACAGACTATAAATATCATCGTAACTAAGTTATCGGGGGAGATTAATAATGTATTGAAACCGGAGAAAGTCTTTTTTTTTTTTTGGTGCTTTCTTATCGTTTATTTTGCAAAAAACTAATTAATAATTTTAAAAAGTTTTGGAAAAAAAATTATATATTTAGAAACTTCATGGAGATGATTTTCTAATTTTTTAAAGTACTTACCAGTCGTATTTTATCTAAAAGTTTAACCTGAACTTCGCAATAAAAAATGGATATACTACAAAATAAAATGGATATAAATTGTAATACTGAAAAAATATTTGAAATATTTATTGATACAGCTTTATTTATGCATAACCGGAGAACTTCTTTTTTGGTACATAATAAAAAAAACCACAGCACGGACATCATACGGAGTCTAATAAGAAAATTGGAGACGCATTATTTATAAGACTATCCAAGAATTATTTTTAAATGGTAATAAGATAGTTATATATTGCATGAATTATTTTATATAGTATGATATTCAAAGGAATAAAATGTTATATCCTTTCTGAAGGTAACATTTTTTAAAAATATTTTTCAAGAATTAAATAAAGAACCCAGGAAAATATGTTACAGAAGCGTTTTCATATTAAAATATCCATTCTTCGAATTATTTAAAATGTATTTGGAAAAGATTTGTTCAAAAGTACTTGAAATTTTTATTTTAAAGTGATATATAAAAATACCAAACGAAAGTTTAAATGTATCAAGAAGGAAACATAGAAAAAAAGTGAACACATAGATGAATAAAAGATGGATCCATGGAAATACAAATAGTATGTAAAAGTTTATCGAATATTTTTAAAGTAAAATTAGATGGATTGATGCATTGGATACACAGAGAATATTGGTAGAGAAGATTAAGAAGCTTCACGGGATTAATTAATATTATGATTTAATAATTATCGTCCTAAATACTAAAACTAAGGATTATTTTCTATAAATTTTACTAAATGGATTAATAATTAATTTTATTTTAAACTTTAACACGCTTAGAGAACATTTTTAAAAACGCTACAGAAAATAATAAACATTTTGGACTTATCTGGAACTATCGTCAAGAAAATATGTAAGTATAGTTTTGATTCTTTTTATTTTGTTAACCTAGTTTAAATCTAAATTTTTATATATGATTAGGAAAAACATAAAAACATTAATTAATTAATATTAAAATTTTATAATATAACAATCTAATAATTTAGCTAAAAATATTTTAATATAAAGTGTATGGGTGTGAATTTTTTTTATATCTGCAATGCTCAAGTGGATAAAGAAAAGCCTACTGAACACGATGACTAGATAAAAGTTATTGGTAAAAATAATAACTATTAATATTTTTATAATGTATATTTTTTTTGTGTTTTCTTTAGATCATCTATGGATAGTAAGAATTAAGTATACATGTTTTTTTTTACTTATATGTACCGCATTTTATACAACATTTTAAAAAACATTATGAGATAGGATTGATTTGAAAATATGCATACGACAATTTTTTTTTATTTTTTTTTTATTAGTAATATAATCCAACATAACAAATAATTATGTGATTCTTTTAAAATTTTATGTTATGGGATATTCAAATCTTGTCTAAGTAGATTGTATATGATTAGACATATAGAATAATGAAGCAAGCAGACTTTTCTTGTGAACAGCTAGATTGTTTAACTATTAATGAATTTTATTTATTGTTTTGTAAATGCAGATAGTTATTTATCGATGTAAGATGTAGAAAAATCTTGAGAAAAAATGTTGAGATAGTGGCTTGGAAGTACTATAGTTAGCAGGAAACCAAGACGATGTATTTGTTTAAAAAAATAGGATGTTATAAGGAATGGAAATAATATTTAATTTTTATGTGGTTATCAGCATAGTTAACATAGCCCTATGACTGATACACAATTTATTTGGACAGTGTTTATATTTCTTTAAATATTTGATGTTCTAATAAAGCTGAAGAAATAGCTTTAACATCGTCCCTGTACTAGAGGTATATTAGGCAGGTAAGTGTCATACCTCTTCGCACTTTGCCATGATTTTGAGATATGTTAAGGGTAATACTCTAGCTTTCTTCCTTAATCCTATGCATCTGTTTTCGCTATCTTTATTTCATGTAACTGCATCGTTCAGTAAGATATGTTTAAGAGAAATGATAAATAATTTAGAACTAAGGTTATGCTATCGTTTTTTGGATAAGATTAGTTTATTTGCTTATAAGGAGCAGAATATTATAACTTAAAATTGAAGATCCAAAGTATCCTAAGGAAAGAAAGAATCATAGAATATATTTTGAATTTTATTTCGGAAATGAAATATAAACTTTTTAAAATAAAGTATCTAAACAAAGATATTTGCTTTAAAGTAATAATAATTTTAAATGCTTTAGTATTATTTTTTTAAGAGAAAAATAAGCATTGCATATTTTAAAATACAATAGTACAAAGTAAATTATGTAGACAATATGCATAGTATATATTTTTTTGTTTTATTGATTAACAGAAATATATTAATGATTACACTTCTATCATACCAAAGTAAGGCTTAAAGAAGAATATATTATGATTAGTAAACATTGTGTGATAAATACTAAAATCTAGTACTGAATTTTGGATAATATTTTGTGTAACATCTTTGACTTTGCAAGATGAATTTTTTTTTACTATTTTGAGAAATCCATACTCATTATAAAATTGTGTATTCTATAGAATGTTTTCTAAGTATGAATTTTTAAAATAAGATAGTTTAATAATATTAAGGATATAATGCTGTTGCTAATAAAGTAGATAAATATATTTGTAATAAGTTAACCATAATGAGAAACCAAATAGTAACATTTTTTTTAAATTTTGTCCTAAATTTAAATAAAGATGTAATTGAAATATAAATTTTTTTTTTTTATAACCCGGTAGATCAAACTGTAAAGTAAAAAAAGGTTAAGGATATCCACTGTAAATAATGTAAATAAATTGTTTATTTATTTGTTGTTAGTAATAAACTTTGTTAAATTTTGTTATTTCAAAAAGTTTGTGTCCAAGTTATTTATTTCTCCACATAGCTGCATGAAAACACAATATATGCATAATGATTGAAACATATATATAATTTTGCACAAAAGATAGAAAATTATTTTAAGAATTTTAAATATTTTATTGGTATTCATTATAATCTTACATTGTTTTTTTTGGTCATAAATCAGTTATCACAATATTGTATTAAATTATATGCTATCAGTTACCACACACATTTTGTTTATCAGATTATCATATGCTACCACATATTTATTATATCATTACATGAAGATATAAGATCATATTATATTATTTCATTATTTTATTATGGTAATAAAAATATAATGAAAAGAAAAGATATGCAGAATTAGTTAAACAATGAAAAATACTATTACTGTTATTTATTATTATTAGTTTCAGTGTAGTAGATTATGACATAAAATCCCTTCTCATATTTTACTACCGTATTTTTAAATTAACTTAGAATAAACTTTATGAACCTGAGATTATTTTATTGAGCTAGATTATTAAATAGAAGATTAAGATTTAATTATTAGTTTAATCTTAGTGAGTATAAGTTATTAAAGTCATAAGAATACTATGAGTTTGTTATTTGAAATAGTAATAAAGGGAAGATAGTGTTCTTATGCCATTGAGGTAGTATCCTGTGGGATATTGGCTCAATTTAATCTATCTTGTCACCTGTATTTTCACTTCAAGTCTTATGAAAATATTAAAAATTTATTTAATTTATTTTTATAAACTGAACCTTATTCGTATTTTAAATTTGAGCTAGTGAAACATTTTGATTTTAATGCTAAATATTTTATTTATTAACTATTAACTGAGCTATAACCTATTTATTTTATACCATATATTATCTGGAAATGAAGATGAACAAGAGCAGGTTAGATTATGGCCCCCAACATGGTTAGCCTGATGTGTAGTGGAGCTACACATAGGTTAGGTCAGATTATCGCACCAGCAACTGTTGGGCCTGAATGTTTAAAATGGGAGAGTATAATGGGCTTACATGACATGGGAAGTCTCGGTTAGATTTTGCTCTTCCAACATGACTGCATGATATGTAGTTGGGACTACAATCGATAGTTCAGATTGTGGTACCCAAACATTTAGGCTACAAGATATATTAGGAAAGTAATTCAGAATATACAATACAATAGTTAGTATTAGAATTTGTTCGCGTAACTTTAGAGATTATTGATAGTATATCTCAAAGAAGATAGATAATTTAATATTTTATTATAGCAATAATTATTTAGGATTTGATTATTATTGTGAATTACGTGTTTATTACTAAAAATATTGCAATTTTATGTGGTAGATAATTTGATTGCTTAAAAATAGTACTATATTGTTGTAAAACAATTAGCAAATAAATTTTAAAATATGCATATGTGGCTAATGATTATTTAGTATTCACTATGACCATGTCAATTATTGAAATATTAAAAATATATTTTGAAAATGCTTTAATATGTGCAAAATATCTGTGGATCATGCATGTGGGAAATAATGTTGTGACACACATAATGTTAATCATTATTGTTATTTAGGATTAGATTGTATAAGGTGTAAATGAGGTATTATCTATGGTTTATTGTGGGTGATGGTTATATGGAGATAGAAAAAACTGGTAAGGAACTATTTTTATGAAACATTAATAGTAATATATTGTTTAAATACTGAGTTTTGAAAAAGCATATTTGTAAAAAAAAAAAAAAAAAATGAACAATCAAGATAATAATTTAGAGAGTGAAATATCTTGAGTTTATTGTCGGTGAAAGTTGTGAGGAGGAACGAGAAATAGAAAACTTAATCGAAATGGAAACAGTTGTAGATAGTGTCCAAATTATAGATAGTAAGATAAAAGAAGAAAAGGAAGAGGTTATGGAAATTAAATTAGTGGAAGAAAAGATAATAGTGTCTAAAAAGGAGGAAGAGAACTCCCAAATATCTCAACTATTATTGATGATGAAGGAGATGAGAGAAGATAGTAACATGAAGTTTAATATTCTTAATGAAAATATGAATAAAAATAGAGAAGAGATTAATGAAAATATGAATAAAATTAGAGAAGATAGTAATATAAAGTTTGAATCTCTTAGAGAGGATACAAAAGCTCTTAATGAAAATATGAGTAAAAATATTGAGTCTCTTAATGAAAACCAAAATAAACAAATATAACATTAGAATCTCTTAGTGACAATGTGGACAAAAATAGTAATGAAATCAGAACTTGTGTAGAAAGTATGAATCAAAAACTTAATGAAACCTGTAAAACAGTAGAAGATTTTAAGGTGGAAGTACAAGATAAATTTAATAATTTGGATTTGAGATTTGATACCAATGAAAAAGTTATTGGTTCTTTAAAGGAGGAAATAGAGCACATAGATTATAAGAATCAGGAATTGCTAAAAAATAAATTTTCCGAATTTTCTGAGAATACTATAAAGGGTTTGAGTAAGCAAATAGAAGAATCTATCAATCAGTGTCAGATAAACAATAGCAACTTAAATCAGAAGCTTAATAGTAATAAATCAGATGTTGATCGCGAAATTGGTGAAATAAAAGATCATATAGATGAAAGTATGAAAATTATTAAGGAAGAGGTAGTTCAGACTAAAATAAGTATCAAAGAGGAAGTTCAAAAGGAAGTAATGGGAAAATTAAAAGATTTAGGGATACAAAACTTGGAAGGAAAGATAGTAAGTACGAAAGTATCTCATGAAATAAGTAGTAAATCTGTTGAAATAGTTAGTACAGATTTGGAAAAGAATCAATAATCTATTAATTTAGTTAGTGAAAATGCGGTAGATGACAAAGACTGTAGATGAAGAAAATCCACAATTCGTTGAGATAGTTAATAAAGATATTAACTTATGTAGTAATTTGACAGCAGAAAACATAGATTCTGTTAAATTAGGAGATAAAGATAGATATAATGATGTATCATTTGTTAAGATAGCATATGTCGAATTTAAAAAAAATGAGTCTTATATCAAATTCGCTAGTAAAGAAACCAAGTTTTTTGTTGAAAAAACTATTATAGATAATGAAATGATTTATGAAGAAAAGAAGATTCATAAAAATTCTATTGAAATAGTTGATAGTAGAAATGAAATATACAGAAAAATATTAAAAAATCCCAAAGAATATTTTAAATTGACTAATGAAATGATAGGAGTGCGTTCTGACCTTGCTCTCGTGCATCCCCACTTTCAGATAGTATATGATATAAAATAAAACGGGTTCTAGCTCAATTAATAGTTAATAAATAAAATATTCAGCATTAAAATTAAAATGTTTCACTAGATCAAATTTATAATACGAATAAGGTTCAGTTTATAAAAATAAATTAAATAAATATTTAATATTTTCATGAGACTTGAAGTGAAAATACAGGTGACAAGATAGATTACATTGAGCCAATATCCTACAGGATACTACCTCAATGGCATAAGAACACTATCCCCCCTTTATTACTATTTTAAATAACAAACTCATAGTATTCTTACGACTTTAGTAACTTCTACTCTCTAAGATTAAACTAATAATTAAATCTTAATCTTCTACTTAATAATAATCTAGTTCAATAAAATAATCTCAGGTTCATAAAGTTTATTCTAAGTTAATTAAAAAATACAGCAGTAAAATATGAGAAGGGATTTTATGTCATAATCTACTACACTTAAACTAATAATAATAAATAACAATAATAATATTCTTCATTGTTTAACTAATTCTGTGTATCTTTTCTTTTTACTATAATTTTATTACCATAATAAAATAATGAAATAATATAATATGATCTTATATCTTCATGTAATGATATAATAAATACGTGGTAGCATTTTAATAAACTGACAAACAAAATATGTGTGGCAACTGATAGCATATGATTTAATATAATATTGTGATAACTGATTTAAGACCAATAAAATAATGGAAGATTACGATTATTTAATTATAATGAATACCAATAAAATATTTAAATTCTTAAATAATTCTCTATTTATCTTTTTGTGCAAAATTATATATTTGTTTCGATTATTATGCATATATCGTGTTTTCATGCATCGATGTGAGAAATAAATAACTCGGACACAAAATTTTTTTAAATAACAAAAATTTAACAAAGTTTATTACTAACAACAAATAAATAAACAATTTATTTACACTATTTACAGTGGATATCCTTAACTCTTTTTTACTTTACAGTTTGATCTACCGGGTTATAAAAAAATAATTTATATTTCAATTACATCTTTATTTAGATTTAGAACAAAATTAAAAAAAAAAAAATGTTACTATTTGGTTTCTCATTATGGTTAACTTATTACAAATAAATTTATCTACTTTATTAACAACAACATTTTATCCATAATATTATTAAACTATCTTATTTTTTAAAAAAAATTCATACTTAGGAAACATTATATAGAAAACAAAATTTTATAATGAGTATGGACTTCTCAAAATATTAAAAAAAAATTCATCTTGCAAAGTCAAAGATGTTACACAAAGTATTATCCAAAATTAAGTACTAGATTTTAGTATTTATCACACAATGTTTACTAATCATAATATATTCTTCTTTAAGCCTTACTTTAGTATGATATAAGTGTAATCATTAATATATTTCTGTTAATCAATAAACAAAAAATATACTATGCATATTGTTTACATAATTTACTTTGTACTATTGTATTTCAAAATATGCAATACTTATTTTCTCTTTAAAAAAATAATACTAAAGCATTTAAAATTATTATCACTTTAAAGAAAATATCTTTGTTTAGATACCTTATTTTAAAAATTTTATATTTCATTTCCGAAATAAAATTCAAAATATATTTTATGATTCATTCTTTCTTTAGGATACTTTGGATCTTCAATTTTAAGTTATAATATTCTGATCATTATAAGCAAATAAACTAATATTATACAAAAACGATAGCATAACCTAAGTTCTAAATTATTTATCATTTCTCTTAAATATATCTTACTGAACGATGCACTTCCATGAAATAAAGATAGCGAAACAGATGCATAGGATTAAGGAAGAAAGCTAGAGTATTACTCTTAACATATCTCAAAATCATGGTACAGTGCGAAGAGGTATGACATTTACCTGCCTAATATCCTCTAGTACAGGGACGATGTTAAAGCTATTTCTTCAGCTTTATTAGAACATCAAATATTTAAAGAAATATAAACACTGTCCAATAAAATGTGTATCAGTCAGAGGGCTTTGTTAACTATGCTGATAACCACATAAAAAACTAAATATTTTTTACATTCCTTATAACATCCTATTTCTTAAAAACATCATCTTGGTTTTCTGTTCACTAAGTACTTCCAAGCCACTGTCTCAACATTATTTCTCAAGATTTTTCTACATCTTACATCGATAAATAACTATCTGCGTTTTTAAAACAATAAATAAAATTCATTAATAGTTAAACAATCTTACGATCCCATAAGAAAAGTTGCTTACTTCATTGCTCTGTATGTTTAATCATATACAATCTACTTAGACAAGATTTGAATATCCCATAACATAAAATTTTTAAAAAGAATCACATAATTATTTGTTATGTTGGATTATATTACTAATAAAAAAAAATAAAAAAAAATTGTTGTATGCATATTTTCAAATCAATCCTATCTCATAATGTTTTTTAAAATGTTGTATAAAATGCGGTACATATAAGTAAAAAAAAAAAAAACTTTTACCCTTCATTCTTCCAATTTATGGATGATCTAAAGAAAACAAAAAATATACATTATAAATTATCAATAGTTATTATTATTACCAATAACCTTTATCTAGTCATCGTGTTCAGTAGGCTTCCTTTATCCACTTGAGCATTGCAGATATAAAAAAAAAATCATACCCATACACTTTATATTAAAATATTTTTAGCTAAATTATTAGATTATTATATTATAAAATTGTAATATTAATAAATTAATGTTTTTATGTTTTTCCTAATCTTATATAAAAATTTAGATTTAAACTAGGTTAACAAAATAAAAAGAATCAAAACTATAGTTACATATTTTCTTGACGATAGTTCCTGATAAATCCAAAATGCTTATTATTTTCTCTAGAGTTTTCCAAAAATGTTCTCCAAGCGCATTAAAGTTTAAATAAAAATAATTATTAATCCATTTAGTAAAATTTAGAAAATAATCCTTGGTTTTAGTTTTTAGGACAATAATTATTAAATCATAATATTAATTAATCCCATGAAGCTTCTTAATCTTCTCTACCAATATTCTCTGTGTATCCGATGCATCAATCCATCTAATTTAATTTTAAAAATATTCGATAAACTTTTAAGTACTATTTGTATTTCCATGGATCCGTTTTTATTCATCTATGCATTCACTTTTTTATCTATGTTTCCTTCTTGATACATTTAAACTTTCGTTTGGTATTTTTTATAAATCTCTTTTAATAATAAAAAACTTCAAGTACTTTTGAACAAATATTTTCTAAATACATTTTAAATAATTCGAAGAACGGATATTTTAATATCAAAAACGCTTCTGTAACATATTTTCCTGGGTTCTTTCTTAAATTTTGCACTTGAAAATATTTTTTAAAAAATGTTAACTTTAGAAAGGATATAACATTTTACTCCTTTGAATATCATATTATATAAAATAATTCATGCAATATATAATTATCTTATTACCATTTAAAAATAAATCTTGAATAAGCTTATAAATAATAATGTGTCTCCAATTTTTTCATTAGACTCCGTATGATGTCTGTGCTGTGGTTTTTTTTATGTACCAAAAAAAATTCTCCAGTTATGCATAAATAAAGCTGTATCAATAGATATTTCAAATATTTTTTCAGCATTACAATTTATATCCATTTTATTTTGTAGTACATCCATTTTTATTGCAAAGTTTAGGTTAAACTTTTAGATAAAATACGACTGGTAAGTACTTTTAAAATTAGAAAATCATCTCCGTGAAGTTTTGAAATTATTATATTTTAAAATTCTCTTTTGCAAAAATTACTTTTAAAATTATCAATTAATTTTTTGAAGATAAAGTTATAAGAAAGTACTAAAAAAAAAATTGACTTTCTCCGGTTTCAATACATTATTAATCTCCCTTGATAACTTAGTTACGACAATATTTATAGTCTGTAAGAATACCTATTCCTATTGGTTAATTCTTACTTTAGCTTGAGAACAAATTTACATATTTTTAATTTATAGTAGAATTATATTTGAAAATAAAAAATTATGACGTAATGAACTTAAAATATTATTTAAAATATTACTTTTAAATAAATTATTATTTTATTAAAACTATTTAAACATTTAAAATAACTTTTAAAATAACATTTAATAACTTATTCCATTTCTTAATATTCAATTTATCTATTTTTATTTAAATAAAATATTTAATTTTTATATTATGAATGTATTTGTCTTTATTACATTATTTAAACATTACATACAATAGTTAACTTAATGTTTAATACTATTTACTTTTATGATAGGCAATAATTCTATCCAATTCTATAATATAACTTTTAAAATATTTCAAACTTTGTTATTATTTCAAACAAGCGTGTGTGTGATAATATACATTAAAAGTCACATGATTATAACTTTGACAGACGATTTTTAATCTATTTCTCTGCTTAGATTTATAAAATTGATACACTTATTATATTATATAAAATAATTATAAAAAATTTGGAAGAACAATTTAGAAAATATAGAATTAAATACAATTCTCACCATCATATAGTTTATTTTTAAAATATACTATATTAATTTTTGTTTATTAAATATGATTATAAATTTAAACACTGTATTTATTAACTTATCAGTTTTAAACTATTAAAATGAATTTATTAAATATACTTTTAATTATTTTCAGCTGTGTTATTTAATATGACCGGCTTTTACAACCATATGAAACAATATTTTAAGCTTTACATAACCATTTTTTAAATAATTCGCTATAATTTTATATACTACGTATTTGATTTAGCCTCAAATTGTACTTTAAAGATATAATTGAATTAATACAATTACCATATTAAAAGAAAATATTCTAAATTTAAAATTTTTTAGTAATTGACTGTTATGTACTATTACCAACGTATAGAAAAGGGCACAGAGTAAATCCTATGAAAGATTAGTTGGTGAAAGAACTATAGATCAACTTAATAGTTTTAAAAAATATATTATATTGATGATAAAAGATTTGGTAAATTTACAGAGATAAAATCAAACTCTTCAGAGCAAAAGTATTTAAAGTTGTTGGAACATGAATTACCAAAATTTATTGATAAAAGTAGTAATAAATTTAAAAATAAAATGCAAGATGTGATATCTAAATGTAGTGTTAATGATAGAAATATTCGTTTTCAATTTGATATTTTTAAAGAAATATTGTTTAAAGGAATTAGAAACTTGATACCTAATAGTGAATTTATAAGAAAAAAAATTAATCAGATTAGAGATATAAGCAAGATAAAAGTAAGACTTAAATGTCTAAAGCACAAGAAATTCATGACAGATTTTCTTAAGAATGATCTTAATAAAGGAAAGAAGATAGGAAAAGCTAAGGTGAGACTTAAGGCGAAAGAGAATTAAAGTTTAGATTTAGAAAAGAAAATACCTAATGATAAAGACAAATAATTTCTAGAGAAAACGTATATTTAAAAAAATATAAAGTTATAGCCTTATATTTTTTATAGAACAAATATAAAACTTTAAAATGTTAGCAACCTTCAAAGATATCAATTTAAGAAATTTCTTGAGTTATACGAGGGTCCATATAAGATTTTTTAGCAAAGTAGGAGAAAATGCTTTTGTGTTGACTATACCAGATGGTGAAAAAGGGACGTACAATGCTAGGAGTCTAATACCATACCCATCAGATGTGTAAAAAAAATTTTTTTAGTATTACTAGTTGAGATTCTGAGTGTAATGTCCAAATATTTTATAGGTTTGTATTAAAAACAGTATATTCTTTTATATTTCAGTAGTATAAGATAGAATTTGGTTATAGCAAGTGATAAAGATATTAAGTGTCAACGAATAGAGTAAATGATAAGCTAGATGTTTAATTTAAAATTTTATTGGAAGGAGGAGGTTATGTGCCCTTTTCTATAGGTCAGTAATAGTTTATAACAGTCAATTACTAAAAATTTTAAATTTTAGAATATGTTCTTTTGATTTATTAATTATATTAAGTCAATTATATCTTTAAAGTACAATTTGAAGCTAAAAAGAATACGTAGTATATAAAATCATTTAAAAATAGTTATATAAAGCTTTAAATATTATTTCATATGGTTGTAAAAGCTGGCCATATTAAATAACACAGCTGTAAATAATTAAAAGTATATTTAATAAATTCGATTTTAATAGTTTAAAACTGATAAGTTAATAAATACAGTGTTTAAATTTATAATCATATTTAATAAACAAAAATTAATATAGTATATTTTAAAAATAAACTTTATGATGGTGAGAATTGTATTTACTTCTATATTTTCTAAATTGTTCTTCCAAATTTTTTATAATTATTTTATATAATATAATAAGTGTATCAATTTTATAAATCTAAGCAGAGAAATAGATTAAAAATTGTCCGTCAAAGTTATAATCATGTGACTTTTAATGTATACTATCACACACATGCTTGTTTGAAATAATAACAAAGTTTAAAATATTTTAAAAGTTATATTATATAATTGGATAGAATTATTGCCTATCATAAAAGTAAATAGTATTAAACATTAAGTTTACTGTCGTTATTGCATATTTAAATGATGTAATGTTTTAAATAGTATCATAAAGACGAATACAGTTATAATATAAAAATTAAATATCTTATTTAAATAAAAATAGATAAATTGAATATTAAGAAATGGAATAAGTTATTAAGGTTATTTTAAAAGTTATTTTAAATGTTTAAATAGTTTTAATAAAATAATAATTTATTTAAAAGTAATATTTTAAATAATATTTTAAGTTCATTATGTCATAATTTTTTATTTTCAAATATAATTCTGCTATAAATTTAAAATATATAAATTTGTTTTCAAGCTAAAGTAAGAATTAACCAATAGGAATAGGTATTCTTACAGACTATAAATATCGTCGTAACTAAGTTATCGGGGGAGATTAATAATGTATTGAAACCGGAGAAAGTCTTTTTTTTTTTTTGGTGCTTTCTTATCGTTTATTTTGCAAAAAACTAATTAATAATTTTAAAAAGTTTTGGAAAAAAAATTATATATTTAGAAACTTCATGGAGATGATTTTCTAATTTTTTAAAGTACTTACCAGTCGTATTTTATCTAAAAGTTTAACCTGAACTTCGCAATAAAAAATGGATATACTACGAAATAAAATGGATATAAATTGTAATACTGAAAAAATATTTGAAATATTTATTGATACAGCTTTATTTATGCATAACCGGAGAACTTCTTTTTTGGTACATAATAAAAAAAACCACAGCACAGACATCATACGGAGTCTAATAAGAAAATTGGAGACGCATTATTTATAAGACTATCCAAGAATTATTTTTAAATGGTAATAAGATAGTTATAAATTGCATGAATTATTTTATATAGTATGATATTCAAAGGAATAAAATGTTATATCCTTTCTGAAGGTAACATTTTTTAAAAATATTTTTCAAGAATTAAATAAAGAACCCAGGAAAATATGTTACAGAAGCGTTTTGATATTAAAATATCCGTTCTTCGAATTATTTAAAATGTATTTGGAAAAGATTTGTTCAAAAGTACTTGAAATTTTTATTTTAAAGTGATATATAAAAATACCAAACAAAAGTTTAAATGTATCAAGAAGGAAACAGAAAAAAAGTGAACACATAGATGAATAAAAGATGGATCCATGGAAATACAAATAGTACGTAAAAGTTTATCGAATATTTTTAAAGTTAAATTAGATGGATTGATGCATCAGATACACAGAGAATATTGGTAGAGAAGATTAAGAAGCTTCACGGGATTAATTAATATTATGATTTAATAATTATCGTCCTAAATACTAAAACTAAGGATTATTTTCTATAAATTTTACTAAATGGATTAATAATTATTTTTATTTTAAACTTTAACACGCTTAGAGAACATTTTTAAAAACGCTACAGAAAATAATAAACATTTTGGACTTATCTGGAACTATCGTCAAGAAAATATGTAACTATAGTTTTGATTTTTTTTATTTTGTTAACCTAGTTTAAATCTAAATTTTTATATATGATTAGGAAAAACATAAAAACATTAATTAATTAATATTAAAATTTTATAATATAACAATCTAATAATTTAGCTAAAAATATTTTAATATAAAGTGTATGGGTGTGATTTTTTTTTATATCTGCAATGCTCAAGTGGATAAAGAAAAGCCTACTGAAAACGATGACTAGATAAAGGATATTGGTAATAATAATAACTATTAATATTTTTATAATGTATATTTTTTTGTGTTTTCTTTAGATCATCTATGGATAGTAAGAATTAAGTATAAATGTTTTTTTTACTTATAAGTACCGCATTTTATACAACATTTTAAAAAACATTATGAGATAGGATTGATTTGAAAATATGCATACGACAATTTTTTTTTGATTTTTTTTTATTAGTAATATAATCCAACATAACAAATAATTATGTGATTCTTTTAAAATTTTTATGTTATGGGATATTCAAATCTTGTCTAAGTAGATTGTATATGATTAGACATATAGAATAATGAAGCAAGCAGACTTTTCTTGTGGAACAGCTAGATTGTTTAACTATTAATGAATTTTATTTATTGTTTTGTAAATGCAGATAGTTATTTATCGATGTAAGATGTAGAAAAATCTTGAGAAATAATGTTGAGATAGTGGCTTGGAAGTACTATAGTTAGCAGGAAACCAAGACGATGTATTTGTTTAAAAAAATAGGATGTTATAAGGAATGGAAATACTATTTAATTTTTATGTGGTTATCAGCATAGTTAACATAGCCCTATGACTGATACACAATTTATTTGGACAGTGTTTATATTTCTTTAAATATTTGATGTTCTAATAAAGCTGAAGAAATAGCTTTAACATCGTCCCTGTACTAGAGGTATATTAGGCAGGTAAATGTCATACCTCTTTGCACTGTGCCATGATTTTGAGATATGTTAAGAGTAATACTCTAGCTTTCTTCCTTAATCCTATGCATCTGTTTTTGCTATCTTTATTTCATGTAACTGCATCATTCAGTAAGATATGTTTAAGAGAAATGGTAAATAATTTAGAACTAAGGTTATGCTATCGTTTTTTGGATAAGATTAGTTTATTTGCTTATAAAGAGCAGAATATTATAACTTAAAATTGAAGATCCAAAGTATCCTAAGGAAAGAAAGAATCATAGAATATATTTTGAATTTTATTTCGGAAATGAAATATAAACTTTTTAAAATAAAGTATCTAAACTAAGATATTTTCTTTAAAGTGATAATAATTTTAAATGCTTTAGTATTATTTTTTAAGAGAAAAATAAGCATTGCATATTTTAAAATACAATAGTACAAAGTAAGTTATGTAGACAATATGCATAGTATATATTTTTTTGTTTTATTGATTAACAGAAATATATTAATGATTACACTTATATCATACTAAAGTAAGGCTTAAAGAAGAATATATTATGATTAGTAAACATTGTGTGATAAATACTAAAATCTAGTACTGAATTTTGGATAATATTTTGTGTATTATCTTTGACATTGCATGATGAATTTTTTTTTTTAATATTTTGAGAAATCCATACTCATTATAAAATTGTGTATTCTATAGAATGTTTTCTAAGTATGAATTTTTAAAATAAGATAGTTTAATAATATTAAGGATAAAATGCTGTTGCTAATAAAGTAGATAAATATATTTGTAATAAGTTAACCATAATGAAAAACCAAATAGTAACATTTTTTTTTTTAATTTTTGTCCTAAATTTAAATAAAGATGTAATTGAAATATAAATTATTTTTTTTATAACCCGGTAGATCAAACTGAAAAGTAAAAAAGGTTACGGACATCCACTGTAAATAATGTAAATAAATTGTTTATTTATTTGTTGTTAGTAATAAACTTTGTTAAATTTTGTTATTTCAAAAAGTTTGTGTCCAAGTTATTTATTTCTCCACATCGCTGCATGAAAACACAATATATGCATAATGATTGAAACAAATATATAATTTTGCACAAAAGATAGAGAATTATTTTAAGAATTTTAAATATTTTATTGGTATTCATTATAATTAGGTAATCATAATCTTACATTGTTTTATTGGTCATAAATCAGTTATCACAATATTATATTAAATTATATGCTATCAGTTGTCGCACACATTTTGTTTATCAGATTATCATATGCTACCACATATTTATTATATCATTACATGAAGATATAAGATCATATTATCTTATTTCATTATTTTATTATGGTAATAAAAATATAATGAAAAAAAAGATATACAGAATTAGTTAAACAATGAGTAATACTATTACTGTTATTTATTATTATTAGTTTCAGTGTAGTAGATTATGACATAAAATCCCTTCTCATATTTTCCTACCGCATTTTTAAATTAACTTAGAATAAACTTTATGAACCTGAGATTATTTTATTGAGTTAGATTATTAAATAGAAGATTAAGATTTAATTATTAGTTTAATCTTAGTGAGTAGAAGTTGTTAAAGTCATAAGAATACTATGAGTTTGTTATTTGAAATAGTAATAAAGAGGGGGTAGTGTTCTTATGCCATTGAGGTAGTATCCTGTGGGATATTGGCTCAATGTAATCTATCTTGTCACCTGTATTTTCACTTCAAGTCTCATAAAAATATTAAATATTTATTTAATTTATTTTTTATAAACTGAACCTTATTCGTATTTTAAATTTGAGCTAGTAAAACATTTTGATTTTAATGCTAAATATTTTATTTATTAACTATTAACTGAGCTAGAACCTATTTATTTTATACCGTATATTATCTGGAAGTGAAGATGCATGAGAGCAGGTTAGATTATGGCCCCCAATGTGGTTGGCCTGAGCTACACATAGATTAGGTCAGAATATATATATATATATATATATATATATATATATATATATATATATATATATATATATATATATATATATATATATATATATATATATATTACAAAAGTGTAAGGAAATGTATGTATATTTTACCAACTAGTTTCACACTTGGGACAATATTGTTTATTATAAAAGACTTGGGAATTTGTTGTATAAAATCCCCTCTACCACTCATTTAATAAATATAATTTTACAGATACAATTTTATAGTGTTTTATAACTTGTGCGGTGTTAATAAGCTAACTCAAGAAAACTTTTGCTAAGGAATGTTGTGAATGCCGAAAATAAATATAAAAGATCGTGACAGTTTTAACAGTAAATGATTTATTTAATAACAGGCAAAATATATGATTTCAATCATGTATTTTTTAGGAAAACAATTATTTATACTTTTGTTCACATTGTTTAGCAAAGACATCTTTTAGAAATAAGAAACACACCATGCGCTTTATTTATGAGATTATATGATATAATAAATAATTTACATTTATCTACATCTGTGGGAATCGATAACAGTTTTTCAAAGAAAGCATTTTAACTCAATGAACTGAACATATTTTTTTTATGAAATGAATCATTATCTTTAACACATCATTGCGACTTACTAAGGCTAGGTGGACGGTGATTAAATTAAAGATGAGAGTAATGGTAATAGCATACATTAAAGAAATCTGGCCTTCATGGTATTTGGACATTTTATCATTTAAAAGAATACTTGAGACGGACTTAGATTTGATATGTCTGTGCATTCTGGTGGAGCGATAACGATGGAGAGGCTGGGTTTGAGAGCCCAGATCTGGATATACTGTAATTCGCAGCACATAATTTCTTAAACCTCACACTCCACAGGGAGTAGTATCCCTGATTACAAATGATTTTAAAAATAGTAGGGTGGAGCTTCAGACTTCTGACATCCAAATCAAGAAATAGAAAAGATAAAATATCAGAATAAAGGAAGGGGTATGCCAGCAACTTCATTGGAAATTAATATAATTTTATAACATAATTTTCATATAATATTATTTTAAAACTTGGAAATTGTCTAACCTCTTGCGCAATAATCTGTTTTCAATCCTGAGTCATTTAACAAATGGTAATGAATAATAGCTCTTTTCTATATCATTAAACTAATAAAATTTACATTTTAGTTTGATTCCCATATACGTATTAATTAAAGAACTATCCCTTTAGGCAATAGTAAGAAAAGGTAGAGTTTTATATTAAGTGTCACAATCTTTTATAATGGCCAGTAAACAACAAAGTTTTATAAGCACCCACAATAAAATACTTTTAGATATACAACCAACCTAGCGAATGATTTCTATTTTTAAATAAACAAACGAATATGATTTTGCTAATGAATTTAATTAAAGTTGTGAGGTTGACTGATACCGGCATATTAGAGAAAATAATATATATATATATATATATATATATATATATATATATATATATATATATATATATATATATATATATATATATATATTAAACAAAATAAGTTGTATATATTTAATTGAGCCGCATAAAGTTATATAAACATAAATTAAGTGTGAAAGCAACATATATTTAGAAGTACATAAGTATTAATAAAGGATTAGAGAGAGTGTTTACAAGCAAAACTAGCAAAACATCGTAAATGGATCTATGAATTAATTTAGCTACATATTATAAATCACCCATGAATGTTCGTATTAAAGCAGCTCTAAATTACATAATTTTACCTAAGATATCAGCATAGCGGCAGGCAGGCAGGTTGGCAATTCTAAGTCATCTCATATAGCCAGTTGATGGAATTTGATGGCTGGTAGACAGTCCTCTGAGAGGAAGAAAGAAAGGTGAAAGGCTGCACTACTCATGCTCCATTTCACTAAACTTCTCTTGACTTTTTGAATGATGGTCTAGCAACACTTTCTGAATCAGGAATGTAATAATCCACTCTCCAGGTAATTAATTATCAAGTGAAACTAACCGACTCACTCAACACATGAAAGCAACTAATTGATCAAGTGCAAATAACTAACTTATCAAGTGAAAATAACCGACTGACCTTAAAAAGGTCTTATGGGCTCCTCTTATACACTATCTCTATAATCCCCTTGCAAACAACATTTAATTAACAACATGTTTTTATACAGATAAGGCTCAAAATACCATTTTAGCTATTTTAAATCATTTGACAACAACTGGCAAACAATTTGTTTTCAATCTTAATTGCGATTGACAATTTTAATTAAAGGCAACAAGCTGAACTTAAACAAAGATTATTTTAGCATTTCGAGCCTCCCTCGTTTTCTTTGTTGTCACATTAAATACACACAGATATTAAAATAATTACAAATATATAAGCAAATGTATTTTCTAGCAATAAACATAGCAATAAAATTATTGCTTTAGTCATAATATATATATACGCATCACTCAAACTACTGTTTCATTTTTACTAAACAAAATTAAGTTTACCAATCTTTCTAATGATCGAGCATACAGTGTGTGAGTGAATAGCATATAATTATAGCAAGGTCTAAATTGCCGACCTGCAGGAGGTTAATGTAGATGGTGAAGCATGGAGCCTGATGATGATTAGACATTGACTGCTTCACTATATATATATATATATATATATATATATATATATATATATATATATATATATATATATAAAAAAGACTTTACTCCATAATCAATGACTTACATGTTAAGCAAGGTTATTCATCTTCATAATTAGAGTAACATAACTAGCATATGAGATAACCTGTAAGGAAATGTTGTGTGTATCTTTAAATATGGATCTTGTAGTACATCTTTCTAGAAAGTAGTGCTTACAACTTTGGACTTTATAAAATGTTCTATTTTGACTAAGTTTGATTGTTCCTCGTGAAGATGGTTATCCAAATAAGAGGATTAACAAATTTAACTGATAACTGTCAGTTTAATCCCCTTAAGTATAATAATAATTAGAAAATTAATTAGTTAACTTTGCCTTATCTGCTAGTTTAGCTATAGGTTTGAACTCAATAGTAATGGATAGGGTAGTTTCTGTTACAATGCACACACACATAATACATATTACATTGTGAATTAAGTAGGTGATTGTAACAAATTGCCATTTGGTAAGTTATATGTAGATTATTATCAGAGTACTCATCAGAAATCTTACACTAATCAAGAAAAAATATCAAATTTTACTTTGAAATGATGTGCAAATATCAATAAAATATATATTTATATATTTCAGTTTTTGCTTTTATAATTACGACATTTGTTCGTTGGTGCAACATTAAAAATTGTGACTTTTTTAATGTAGAAGAAGCTTCTGAAAATTGTGAAAGTTTATTTAATTTACCTGTATGCAAACTGAGTGGAAAGTAAGTTGTGCACATAAACACACACACACACACACATATATATATATATATATATATATATATATATATATAATTGAAACAAGTTATAAACTTCATATACTTATATAAGTTATAAACTTCATAACTTATATATATATATATATAATTGAAACAAGTTATAAACTTCATAACTTGCTTTTAAGCTTGCAATTTATGATCAATAGATGGAGCTTTACCTATAGCTCTAAACAAGCTTTGTTTACATAAGTGCCGAGAGAGATAGAATTCAAAATCTCTATCAAGAGAGAATTTGAATTCTATCTCTCTCGGCACTTATGTAAACAAAACTTGTTTAGATCTATTGATAAAGCTCCATCTATTGATCATATATATATATATATATATATATACATATATATATATATATATATATATATATATATATAATGTTTACTTGTATTCACTTTAGAAATTCTCATGAATTTTAAATGAGAATTTTGACAAAATTAATCAACCTCCTTTAGAATATCTTTCTGTCATTTAATGGTGTTATCAGTAACTTTGGCAACTACATACAAATGCATAAATTATAGTAATGCAAGTTATATATAAATTTGTTTCCAATAGTGTAATAGAAATAATAGAAAATTTTAATGTATATCATTTAAATATATAGGGGATTAAAAATCTACTGCTATATCCATATAAAATCTTAGTTCAAGCATTAAATAGATATTGACAAATAAAACAGTTATTTAAAAAAAGGAAAGAAAAAATTTGATTTTTTTAACAGTTTAATCAAGCAATAATCCTACATATATGCAGAAGCAATATTGATCTCCTATGCCTGACATATATGAATTTTATCAAAACTAAAATCTCAATCCTTTAATCCACTGAATTAAATAAAAATAAATAAATTTGTTATTTATCATTATTGATTATAATAGAAGCAGCCAAAATGTCATCATGCAGTAAACTGTAGTCAAACTAAATAAAAGCCTAAAAAACATCAGCCAAAAATATAAAATTCAAATGGGTTATTTGATAAAGATTTTCATTTTGTATAGAGCATAAAACAATATGTATTTTTACCTTTCAATTTTTGTTTTAAGGTTACTGTAATTGTTTGCAAAACACTAAACAAGATAACAAAATTATGTGATACAGCATTTATAAATAAATGTAAAATTATGCAATTATTATAGTCAATGCATATGTTTTTATTCATGTCAACTGACAAATGAGTCATATTGTATATTTTCAATAGAATTTTTATTTACAATATAATACACATTACATTAATGAATGTGCTTTTTGTAATACATTTGTTAGAATAATTTTTATTATTATCACTGTTATTATTTGGGTTATGTTACTTTTTAATATATATAAAATACATATTTTGCAGATTCATCCATGTTAAAAACTTTTAATATTAATATACTGATGTTTTGACTTGGTCACACAAACCATCCACAGAGTTATAAAATGTAGAAAGACGGTTGTAGAGGCGCTACAGTCACTGATTTGAATAAAACGTTAAAATTCCCCAAATAGCAAAAATGTTAAATTTAGGAATGTTTTTTAAATATATATATATATATATATAATATCCATTAATTAAAAACAATATTGTAATTATAATTAAAATAATAAATTTAAAGGTTTACAAACTATTATAAACTATCCTTAAATCCGCAGAAGTATTTTTGGTTAATTTGTTCCTCAACTGCCATTAAATTAAAAAAAAAAAAAATAATGTCAGTTGAGGCAAGTTTAAGAAATTAACTGAAAGTACTTCTGAGGATATAGGGATAGTTTGTAAACCATTAAATTTATTATTTTAATTATAATATATATATATATAAATTATTATATGTAAACCATTAAATTTATTATTTTAATTATAATATATATATATATAAATTATTCTAAATTCACCATTAAATCAGACTAGCCAAAGAAAATAAACTCTACAACCCAACCAATTGTTTCATTGCTACAAACACACTTCTCAAATGTAAATGAATAAAAGAAAAAAATATATATACTAAATGTTTCCCACAATTCCATGTAAGCCCATTTATTTTAAAAGAACTTTTAAACAAGTGAATTGCTTCAGAATCATAATTTTTTTATAACAAATATTCTTTAATTCTTTTTTATTATTAAAAATGTCTGATTCTGAAGCAATTAACTTGCTTAAAAGTTCTTTTAATATTAAGAGTGTTTTGGGATCTAGGTGGAATAGTCAGTAATATTTAGTATAAATTTGTTGTTTTTTTTATTCAGTTACACTTTAGAAGTGTGCTTGTAGCTGTGAAACAATTGGTTGTGTTTTGGAGTTTGTTTTCATTGACTAGTCAGGAACAATGGTTTATATATATATTATAATGGTTAGGGAAAATCTGATGCTTACTGTATCTGCCGTACAATGGTATCACCAGGCCATTTGAACCTGGGAAATTTATATAGTAGGCAGATACTTACTGTTAAGATCCAACTTTATTTTATATTGACTGTTAGACCATGTTTTTACCTCAAGGAGACACAGAGATTTAATATATGTAAATTTTTATTTATAACATTTCAATAAGCCACTGCCAGTAATAACACACAAAAAACATTTATTAATACACATATATAAATACATAAAATTGAGGAATAAATTTAGACTTTAATATTAATTTTAAATTGATTATTTTTTTTTAAATTTAAATTATTATTTAAGCAAGTCCACACAGATGGATATTTTAATACATTTTATTTTATAACATTGAGTATAGATAGGCTATATAGATTACTCAGTTAAAACTTTTCAAAATCAATCATTCAATCTCAGACTAAAACTTTGCAGCCAACTTAATGCTTGCTTCCAGATATACAGTTGCAACCAATGCAACATGAAGATGCTAACATAAAAATAGTCTGTCATCTGCAGTGTGATATTAGTTGAAGGACATGATCCTCGTCCAGTACAGGAATGTGTGTTTGTCTGGTGAAAGAACCATGTAATAAAATATTTAAAAAGAAATGCTACATAGGGGGGAGAGTGTTCTACCTGCTGACTTATTGTCCCTATTTATAGAGCTAAATGAAGTCAATATCACAGGAAATACATGTGCATACATTGCAACACAATGACTATGCCTTTGGGTAATGCATTCAGTTGGGCTATGTCCTGTATGCTAACATGCTTCACATTGCATTAATATAAATGTCCATATATCTCTCTACTAGCATCGACCTAACTATGAGACAAATAGTCTGAAATTTAAACACCTTTAAAATAAACATAAATGATTGAAACATAAAGTTACCAATTGAAAATTGTTGAGGGAAATTTACAAGAAACTAAACCCAATGGCACTCATCATGAGGTGCTGTATTGAAAACAATAACCTAAAATATATACCCATAAATACATTTAGACACTCAGCATGAGGTGTCATATTTACTAATATATATATTTCATGCAAATGAAAATCTTAAAAAAATAACTAATATAAACCTTAATGAATCTATGCAGTTATATACACCTAACTTAAATTTAATACATTTTAATTGAAACATCACAAAAGAAAATGGAAATGATTAATTAAACATATGCATAAAAATATTATTAATAATTGATTTGGATTTTTTTTGGGGTCAGATAAAAGTTCTTATTTTCAGTTACTAATTGCAAATTTGAAAAAGTTCATATTAGATAAACACAATAGTTCATACTTTACAGATTCCACAGATTTAGAAGTCCATATTCATGATCACTTTCAAAGATTGTTGGTCCTTCTTTGAAATGAAGCCACTACTTGCTATTTCTTTGGTCAAAGAATTTCATCAGGAGGCCTCAGCTGGTTGACAGGAAATTAAGCTAGAGTTATAATGGTATATTAATAGTCAGCTTTAAGACAACAACTCATTTTTTTATAGAATTAGACCTCCCTTATCAGTAAATTTTTGGATTCATTGAGCAAGACATCAATAATCCTAGAGTGTTTTTCTGGTCTGTGCTGTGGCTTGGTGCTTCCATTGGTCAGGCTAAATTTTTATTTTCTATCTGATTTTTTAATTATTTAAGTGTCCCGAGGTCTAGTGTGCTTTGTGTTTAATTAATAAAACAATAATTTCCATTTTAAGATTAAAACATTTTTTTTAAATTGAATCTAATTAACATTTTTTTTTATTTTCATTGCTTTTAAATGAAAAATATTAATCATTATCTTAAGATCTTTCTTTTTTTCCACAAAAAGTACTTTTAAATACTTTTTTAAAAAAAAAGTTTTAAAGATTTTCATCTGTGCAATATATATGTTAACATAACTCTTTTAATTTTGACTTTTAGTTTTTAATAAAACAATTTTACTTGAGAGTTATTTTCCTCTTTATTTTCATTTTAAAATAATGTAACAGCATATGTACACCATTAGAATATATATATATATATCATATTATTATTACTATTTTTCGGATATTCCATGTAGCAAAAAAGCTAAATGCTGACGTTTCAATACAATATCAAGTACCTTCCTCAGAGCATCCTCTTTCTCAGATCATAAGAATGCATGTGAGATTTAAAATCATTTTTATCATTTTCTTTTTCCTCATATTTAAATTCTATTGGTTAAGTTTTAAAATTTATTTTCTCTTCCAATAGCTTCTTCCAAATGTACTACATGGAATATCCCGCAAATGATAATAATATGACATATTTTATATGTGAAAATATTAGAATTTATATATATATATATATATATATATATATATATATATATATATATACATATATATATATATATATATATATATATATATATATCAATCCACTGTAGGATGAAGATCTCTCTAAATTCAATCCATCTTCTCAGATCTTTAGCTTTTCTTCTCCACAAGACTTTGCACTCTCTCTTATTTCATCTATCCATTTCATGTGTTGTCTCTTTCTGGGTCTTTTACAATATTTTGTCATCCAGTTTAAGATTTCAATTGTCCATCTACAAATGCAGAAAAAATACTAAAGTAAAACATTTAATAAAATTAATGGAAACATCTTTTTTTCTTATTGGATGATTATGGCTTCACTGGGAAAATATTAAATTACAAATGTTATATTTGCTTTAACTGATTTTTTTTCAAATTCTTATTGAATTCTTATACACATTAATAATGGCTAACAAACATGTAATGGAATTTAAAATTCTTTTTTGTAATGTTAAATAAATATGAAAAATTTTAACATAGTCATTATTAATGAATCTTTATTAGTCAATTGCAAGTTGTACCTGGATATTATTGATTTTTTGACTTGTTTTCTTTTAAAAGTAAATACTATTGAATAAAATCTTATTCTAATCACACTATTTTTCTAATATAATAAATATTAAACATATTTATTGAATAATAATCATAAATATATAACCCAATTGATGAAAATATTACAATTTTATTTTTGAAATCAAGACATCAAAACAAAAGAATAAAATCTAACAAATACTCTCACATGTGAACATGTGAAAGAAAAAAAAAACTGTTCAACCATCTACATTGTGTATAGTTTCACAGCTCATTTGTACTAGGTTTTTAATACAATATTGACATCTTGATATATTTTTAAATTAATAGATTAATATTAATTTGTTTCATATTTTGGCCATCTAATGAATGTATTAATATGTCTACAAGAGAGTTAATGCTAAAACAACAACAGTGTTTATGGTAGACTTGATTCTCCAACTATTAAAATCATTTTAAATGTAAATAAATTTTTCAAAAATTCATTACAGTTGGCATGATGATAAATCATTGACCTATATTTATGCCATTAACAAATACAATGGAAAAAACAATCACATCATACACTGAAAATTAGATTCATTATTCATTTCTATAAAAATATCTGTAGATAATAAATTATAACATTTACATATATACTAAATTAACTGATTTCTTTAAAAAGTGATATAATGATTTACTTTTATTCCTACAAATTTATTTTTTTATGTTTTTTTAGGTTGCTTTTTCACCCCAACGAACTTATTTATTATGTAAATTTTTCGAAATCCAAGAAGTTTTCAAAATTTTTTTCCAAGAAAAAAGAGTAATTTGTATTCTAAAGAAATACCAATTTTTGCTATTAACCCTTTTGCAAGTTGTAGATTCACATTGTTTCCAGTTATTGTGACCAGCCAACATGAAATTTAATATTAAACAATTATAATGTATCATAAAATAATAAATATGACTTCATTTGATAGTTATTTTCATTTACTATTAATATAAGTTTTGAATATTCAGATGTTCTTTTTAAAAATATTTAAAAAATAAGACAATAATTGAAACAAATAGCTTATTAAGTCATCATTTCAAGAAATATTATTTTGTTTTTATTAAAATCAACAAAATATTCATTATTTGTTTTTTTTGTTTTTTTTTTTTTAAAAAATGAACAAATATTTATTTCTTTCTTTTATATTTAATGAATTATGCTATAACAGTTTTTTTTTTCATTATTTATTACAAAATTACAATATTTTTATTCCCTTTATTATAATTAGACTAATCACATAGGAAGCTAAACTTATAAATACCTCCACGGTATATTTCCATTATGTAATAATACAACATTCTACTTTTGAAAATAAAGTACTTCTTTTCAAAATGATTTAATAATAGTTTATGTTATTGACTTTTGATAAATATTTTATAAATTATTATATAAAAAGATCTAAAATAGCAAAAAAAAAAAAAATGTAAATAAACATGTTTTTCCTTATTCGAACTATTTTCTCTAAATAATATAAAAATGTTGATGTCAAAAAAATATAAGACTACAAAAGCACTATTTATTAAAGCAGTTAGAAGTCAGATCTAAATCGTATTATCTTTGCCAAATTTTCGATTTTCTTGCCATCTATGGAATATTTTTTGAACGAAAATTTGATATTATAATATATAGAATTCAATATTATGCATGTGAAAATTCTCACGAGGGGGGCGAATAATTGACAAATGTGAAAAAAACTCAGAATAACCATCGATTGCCTACCTATTAGAGAATTTATTTTGATTGTTTTGTATGTATTGAAAAATTATTCAATGTTATGGATTATGTTTTGAATTATAAATTACATTATTTACAATATCAAACTCTTTGTTTTATTTTTCATGTCTTCTGCTTAAATGTATATAGATATAATTCAATTGTCCACTATTATTCTCTCTCTCTATATATATATATTAAAATCACCCTAAACAACATTAAGATGTTTTAGCCACACCCTCTGTGAATAAATATATAGTCTGAATGTCAATCAGTTAAACTCAAAATACACATGCTTCCGTGCATACACACACACACACACACACACATATATATATATATATATATAGTAACACTTAGCTTGTGACAGTAAAACTAAACTACTAGTTACATTTATCTTAGTGTTAAAACAATAATAAATTAATTTAATTACCAGTTAATTTAATTATGGCTTTACAATTAAATGCCAACTTAATTTATAACATATTCTAAGCACAACTATAAAGCTTAATTTTTAATAAGAATCATTTAAATATTTTTATTATATGTTGATTTGAACTTATTTGGAGTTAGAATTAATTTTCAGTTGTTTATATAGGAAATTTTTTTTTTTATCTAATAAGGAAATATTGCTAAAAACTATTAAAACCTAGAAATACTTTCACATAGTGTGTAATGTCTTAAAATTTAGTGTTTCATTTAAACTGTAGTATTACATAAGTATCAATTGTTCAAATTAGATATTATTATTTAATTTGCTTTCTTATAATAAAGCATTTATGTCTAAATCATCTATCAGTAAAAGTTTATTTATTTATAATAATATCATAAAGATTAAATTAGTATGAATAAAATTAAACTATTTAACTTAATTAAGGGATAAAGAGATAATTATTACTATTGAAATTGTTAATGTTTAAGGGAAAAAAAACAAAAATGTATGTGATTGTGCCTATATTTCGTGCATTTCGTGCTGAACTAGCACTCATCAGTTGGCCTAGGTCACTATCTCTCATATATATGTCTATTAGATGCAAAATATTTATCTAGAGTAAATTGTTACATTTTCTTTTACCATTGTCACACTTCCTCCACTCACAACTACGACGCCGTCCATTTCAGATAAATACATTCATCATTATTACTAATAATTTTCGAAACTAGAGATTATCTGTAGCACAGATATAAACTTTAAACCTCCATTAAAGATTAATATATCAGATTTTTAAATATAGTTTAGAATTGTTATAAATACTAGAGTACTATTCTGTTTAAAACAATACAAATTATACTGTAATATTTTAGTTTTATTTCATTGTAATAATTTTAATTTCTTAAATATTTTTTAAGTATATCACATTTTTAATTACAGTCTAGACTGTTTGATAACATTTTTTTCCCCAAATAAACTCTTGAACTTTAGTGAATAACACAGCAATCTCCTGTCATAACAGCTTATAAACAGATTTAACAAACAATTCTTGACTAAAATATTTTCATTGAAGAGAAGTTAAACAAGTCTAATGCTAGAGATTTATAATATTCTTTATAAATTGATAACAATTGTTTTCATCACTAAAAGTTTGAGTTCATTTTTTAGGTATTATTATATTTACTTGTACTTTATCTGTTTAACCTTAGCTATGTAGTGGTATGATCATCATTTAAAATTCATGATGTATCTCCAGTGGTAGTTTATTTGATTAGTTGATGGCTGAATTCTCACTGCAGCTTCAAACATTTGAAGTCATTCTATAAAATGTTCAAAAGAATTATTTATTAGTTGATGACTTTCCTTTTTGGAAGAAATGGACTATGGCTTGCACACTGCAGCATGGTCAGAGTGAAGCATATATTAGCTTCTGTACTCCTGCATGACATTGTAACCAAAATACATGAATAGTCACAGTAGTTGAATAAGATAAGATGGATTACTTACAGCATAAGGGGGAATAATTAGAAGTAGAATAATCAGAAAAACAATAAACCAGTTTGTGATTTCTATTTATATATTTTTGCCATACTTATCAGAAAAATTACAATCCATTTCTTGTTGTTTTCATCCTTCAATATATTAGTTGTAGATAATATTTGATCTCTTTATTATCCGTAGTTTAATTTGATCAATCATACCTTTTACATTTTTTAGTTTAAAGAGATTAATAAAAAATAGCCTAAATTACATCAGATATGGATCTCCTTACTTAATACATCTGTTTACAAGGATGTTAATTGCCATTTTTAAGAATTTCATTTCCATTTTGTAACTGTTAATAAAAAAAATATCACATTCTGTTTTAACATACTTTTAAAATAAATTTATCATTAATTATAATATATACACTTATCTGTGCATATATATATATATAGTAACAGACACTCAATACATCCCGATTACAGAGGGCGCCACCAGATAGCTATGTAGTAGTTGGAGTAATACAAGAGTAAGGTTATTATTTAAAGGAAAGGGTAAGGATTAAAGAAAGTTGAATAATTATAGACCGATAGCGGTAACATCAGTTTTATATAAAGTTTTCTCATATATAGTGGCTAGTAAAGTTGTAAAATGGATGAAAGGGAATAATGTAATGGGTGAAATGCAAAGAAGTTTTAGATTAGATAGGCATATAGGAGATAGTTTATTTGTAGTTAGACAACTTATGGATATGAGTAGGAATGCAGATAAACAGTTATATATGAGTTTTATAGATATAGAGAAGGCATATGATAGAGTAAATAGAAATAGATTATGGATAAGTTTAGCAAATTTGGGAATGGATGAAGCTTTAATAGATATTATTAAAAAATTATATGAAAATAATAATTATATATATATATATATCAATTAGAGAATATAGAATCAATTAAAGTTAAAAATGGTGTCGGACTAAGGTAAGGATGCCCTATGTCACCTATTTTATTTGTGTTGTATTTGAGTGAAATGGAAAGAGGAATAGAAAGATTAGGAAGAGGGATAGAGATACCATTAATAGGTAGTAAGGGAGTATATATTTTGTCAGGTCTTTTTTTTTGTGGATGATATATTTTTGTGTGAAGAAAAAAAAGAAAATATGGAATTTATGTTGAGGACATGTGCAAAAGTGGGTAAAGAGATGGGGATTAAATTTAGTGAAGAAAAATCAAATATAATGATGGTTAATACTGAGGAAAGAGAAGATGTATAATTTTTATTGGGAGATATTAAGTTAAGTGTGGTGAATAGATATAGTTATTTGGGAATTATTTTAAGTAATCAGAAAAATTATTTGGATGAATGGGAAAAAAAATTGATAAATGAAGCAAAGAGAAGAAAGGGATTGATAAAGAAATTAACAGTATTTTCATATAATAAATATGATGTAGCTAGAATTATATGGAAAGGAGTTGCAGTAGCAGGGTTAACATATAGTAATGATGCATTATATGTTAGTAAAAAGATATTAGATTATTTAGAAAAAGCTCAAAGGGAAGTAGGAAGACATGCATTGGATGCAGAAGTATGGACAGCAAGGGAGGCAATTCAAGGAGAAATGGGATGGTCAAGTTTTCATATGAGAGATGCAAAAAGTAAAATGAAAATGTTTGGCAGATTGCAGTTTATTGATAATAAAAGAATAGCTAAAATAGTATTTAATTGGGTTATGAGTAAAGGGCAGGTGACAAGATGGGTGAGAAAGGTAATGTGGTATGCAAAAGATTTGGATAAAGAATTTATATCAGTATATTTGTACAAAAGATGGGATGATTGTGTTAAGAGGATTATTGAGTGTTATAGTAGTAAGGAATGGGATAAAAAAATAAATTTATTAATAAAGACTAAGGAGTTAGAGAGATGGAGAAATAGTTGGAGAGTAAAAAGAGTTTATATATATATGATAAACAAAAATGCAAGTTAAAAAACTTGCTAACGCTTGTATTTATGTCCACAGATGGCGTCCTACCAAAAACACCTATCAAGCGTATTTTCGTTTACATAAACGTCAGAGTAGTTAGTATTCACTATCTCTAACTATAATTCCACTTTCAGATCATGATTTCACTGACGATAGCAAATAGCTTGAAATCATGATCTGAAAGTGGAATTATAGTTAGAGATAGTGAATACTAACTACTCTGACGTTTATGTAAACGAAAATACGCTTGATAGGTGTTTTTGGTAGGACGCCATCTGTGGATATATATATATATATATATAGAAATAAACAGAATATTAGGTGTGAGTTAATATATGACAATAGTAAGGAAAGTAGTTTATTGTTTAAGGCTCGAACGGATCTTTAGCTACAAAGGAATATGCATGTAAATGGAAAAATATGGGTGATTTATTTTGCAAATTATGTAAGGAAGGAATTGAAAAGATTAGGCATTTGTTAATTGAATGTAATTGTTTGAAAACAGAAAGGGTACATATAATGAAGTTGTGGAAAAATAAATATGAAAATAGTGATTATACAGAAAGTGAATTATTGGTTTTTATGCTGGGTTTGGGAAAAGATAAGGGGGATTTAGATATAAAGGTTATATAGTTGACAAAAATTATGTTGTGGAAATGGGATAAAGCAGATTATGGGTAAATTTAGAGTGGGTAATGTAAAAGAAAGTGGCTAACAGGTTTATCTGGGTATAATTACTGAGATATTCTTGACTTCGTTTAAGGAGAAGCCATAATACATCACATCACATCACATGGAAATTTTTTTTTTGTGATCAAAATGGATGAGGATGATGGTTTGCACTGACTAGATTCAGGGAAAAACAAGAAATCATAAATATTGCTTAGACAATTGAGAAATAAAAGCAGTAAGACAAACATCAGCAAATTAAGTTTAAACATATTTTAAAATTTTATTTAAGAGAAATATAAATTATAATGTAAAAGTTTAGAATACAAGAAATAAGGTTATATCAGGCATGTATGAGAAAGTATAAAATTAAATGCTCTGGCAGACAGATTAATTTTCTATCAGTGAGTTATAAAGGTGGAAATAAATTTCTTTCAGCTTGAAATTCCCTCAAAACACTGGTTTTCTCATTCACAGGTACAAAAATGATTTGTTCTTGAAATAAATCAAGAAAACCAGTGCCAGAGAGCATTTTTTGGCCTGAAAAATACAACAGGACCAGGATCATCATATTGCCGGTAGACTCTGCAACTTGTATTATGTTCAAAGCAAAGATGATTGATTTACCCCAAGAACAAAATAAAAATATGATGAATACGTTGGAGTAAAAATTATACAAATGGAAGGAAATTTACATCCCCAGTTTAATGAAATAATAAACTTAGTAAATACTTTGACATAAATGATTTCAAATTAATAAAATATTAAACCTAGAATGAAAGAAAAACTAACTTTTAAAACTGGTGAATCCCCAACCAAACAATTGTACAATACTAATCTGAGAATAATAATTAGAGGTCTCAGTGGAAGACAAGTAAATAATTAGAAAATCAGTTATATCTTCCCAAGCACGTCAAGAAAGTGAATTACAAATAAACTTATAAACCAAGTTCTGAGTACATGCTTTGATAAAATTTAAGACAAAATAAATATAGCAAGCAAATATAAATAGTGACCTAGATTTTTTTATATGTTAGCTTATCAGAGAGTTCATATGAGCAGAAAATATTGAAACATTAAATGCTTTAGCAGAAAGAAACTCTCTTCCACTGTAATTTACAAGGGGATAAATATTATCTTCCTGCTGGTGATTTATAAAATTACAAAGAACAACAATTCCAGTTTCCTATTTCAGAGACATAAGAAAAGAAGCAACAAAATCTCCAAATACAAAAAATTAGAACAGTAAACATGATAAATCACCATCCAAAAGATTTTTCAGTTTGCATAAGCACAAATACAGTATTTTAAATCAATTATTAGACAATAAAATAAATACAGGTGAGAAAAATTAAAACTGCACAAGACTGCTAAAGCATTTAGAAAAGTATGGCAGAAAAATAGAGATATATTAAACATACAAAAATATACACTCAATAGACACTCTCCGATAAACAACATTTAAAGGAAACTTGGAATCTTAAAATTAAGATTCCAAGACACATGGCAAAGTACAATGAAAAACAAATACAGCTAATAAATATGAGACTAACAAATAATTAAGAATACAGATCTATGTTTAAGACTGAGGGGAGATTTAACTAAAAAAATTTACCCTGGAAAGAATAAAAGGAAATTTTTATCTTGCGGTAATGCAAAGTTCGTTTAGAGTACACACTTTTATTTCAGCTCATATTTCAGGTGATCCATTTTGACAGAGGCAAATGTTATAGCATATTGGAGGTGCATCTTATCTTAGACATTTACAGCATGACTGAAGGAGAATCATCAGGCATGGGTCCATCTTTTGGGTTAAGCTAGCAAGACATATTGATAATGGTAAAAATAGAGTAAATAGATATTTATATCCAGTAAAGCAACAAAGTCTGTTAAAATTGCAAGATTTTAAAATAAAATAAATGTCTGAAATGCTGCCAAATTGTTATGAATTTTAGCAGGTTATAATCAAAGTCTGTAAAAGAATACTGAATCTCATTTTGAAGCAGTGTGTTCTCCAAGAAAAAAAACTATAGTCCCCTAAATTTGCAGGATTATTTATACATGCTACATTTCCCACAAAAACTTTTCCTGTTGTTGAATTCTATGCCTTAGGGGAAGGGATCGATCTCTCACTCAATCTAATGAGAAATTTCAACCAGAGATTATTTTAAACAGAAACAACAACACAAAATTAAATCTCCACTTTTAGAATGAACTCAAAAATGATTAACATAAAAACAACATGAATGTAATTAGCAAGCTTGCTTGCTTTTAATCAAATTGATTAAAAACAAGCGGTGAAACAAAACTATTTTAAAATCAATTCTATAAAAAAAACTAAAATTACCTATTTTAAATATAAAAAGAGTATGTCTTTTAATACATATACTCTTTAAATAATTTAAAACTTTTTTTAGCATTAGAAATTTAATGAGAATTAAAAGTTTTTAATTTTGGTAATAAAACCTTTGAAACAGATATCAATCCAGTTTAATATATATATATATATATATCAATCCAGTTTAATATATATATATTCTAAAACAGATATCAATCCAGTTTAATATATATATATATATATATCAATCCAGTTTAATATATATATATTCTAACCCAGAATTTTTATATATAGTTTAATTTATTTTATTTATTTATTTTATTTTATTTCTAACCCAATATTTTTTTTTTAATTATTTATTTGTTTGCACCCATGACACTAAATTTTCAGGTTGTGTTTAAGGCAACCAAAATAAAGCAACATATCCATTAATTTTCCAATATGATCTAAAATACCTTTCATATAATACAATTGTACATTCAATTCTCTTAAGCCATGCCACGATTGTAATAACAACAATAATTGATCACTTATTAATTTAAAGAATAATTATAATAATATTAATCTCAGGGTTCTTTGTTTCATGTAAGGAAATGCTCTGCAGTATTGTGTTGTCGCATATGACTGGCATTCTGGTCGGCTATAGGAAACATTTATTTTACTTAAATTCAATGTGTCTTCATCTCTCATACCAACTGCTATATTATTTAAAGAGATGATCTATTCAATAATGACGTATAATTTTGAATAACACAGCTTTTTTTTTTTTTTATTTTTTTTTTTTTTTAGAATCTCAGTCAGAATAATAAAAAGACAAGGGTGCTTTTTGTGTCCTTCCATCATCCATGACAACACAATAATATAACTAAGATGTATTACTTAGACAATTTAACTAAATGGGAATGGAATAATGTGCAACCAAAGTTAATGGTTTGGGAATAAATTCATTTTTTTTTTTTATACAAAGGTGAATGTTTAGTCTTAAGTTTTCAACTCCATAAATAATTATCATTAAACTAAAATATAATGACATATTCCGATCTGCTTAACTTTATTTATCTGGTATATTAAGTTTTTAAGAATTTGGAATGATTTCGGACTCAAGAAAAGGTTTTGCAAATATTGTGCAAACACTTATATTTAGCATATAAAAACAAAAAAATGAATCTACAACAAATTTTAACAAGACTATAATTTATTATTATCACAAAAAAAAATATATGAACATTTATTCAATAATCCCATAGTAATACAAAAATATAAAATATAACTGACAGTAATCTGTATACTCTTTTGGTTATGGACTAGAGGTTACTATTTCTCCTGTATGCAATCATATGGATTGATTAACTAAAAGTACATTTCATTACCAATACATTGTTTATTAAATTTTGGTAACCTTGTAGAAGCTTTTATACAAAATTATTGACTAACTATTTTTTTTTTTTTTTTTAAAAATGATTAATCCCATCATATGCAATACGCAAAATATTAAATTTATTTCTAATACATTTACTTTATTTATGGTCTTTAATGGGATAACCTATTCTAATTATAGGCCAGTTATCAGAAGTTACACTTACCATCTTACATTTAACTTAATGCTAACTTAAGTTATGATACAAATTTTATTCATACGTATAATTTTAAATATGAGTATTATTTAATTACTAACCAGAATTAAATATTGCATTTGAATATTCCTTCAGTAAATAAGCGTTTCAAATTACGCAATTTCAATTACTTTCTCCATTGATTTACTTGTTAAATACAAGCAATATTTAGCGGCACAATACAGATATTGATCTTAGTTACTAATGCACTATTTATACTAAAGTGGATCTTGAGGAACTAACACCTCCAATATAACCTTTATCTTGCCCGAACTTTCAAAATTAAGCACAATAATCAACACCTTCCATGGTGGAGCTATCTTTATTTTCACATGAGGAATATGGAATAACCACGAAGGTCTGTAAAGTAATCTACTACATTAAAATATTTTGGTGGTTTCTTGCCTCTTACTTGGGCATACAACGAACACACACCAAATACAATCCTCTCCTGGGATTTAAACGAATGAAGCATACTAAATGCTAGATAAATTCTTGATCGTCCTATCTATGAGAATCGATCACTTGGGCTATAAACATACCCGAACATTATATTTAAAATCTTCCTCTCATGGAAAACAAAGCTTTTGGGGAGATCATTTTTCATCCCACAAAATAAATACATTATAATTATTACCTATGCGAATATTAAGCATATACCAATGCTATATCTGGGCAGGATAAGTAAATACACTGATTATAATAAACTTATGTTACCGTGTATACTTTGATCAACATCTGAAATCAATGGATATCATAGAATAAAAGTATAATAATTTTAATTTTAATAAAGGAACATTCAAAAATAGTTGGTAGCATACTATCTTAAACTAAATAAAGTGGATGTGTTGTTTAAGAATAATTAGGAATAAATTCCTCAAGTAATACAGTATAAATTCATTTCAAAACTTTAACAAGAAATATTTTGTTATAGCATTTTTTTTTTTTTTTTAGTTACTTCTGATAATTTTCAATATTTATTTTACCCCTTAAATATCTAAATATTTTTCTTTTATGTATCTAACATACAAAATTTCTACCTACAATTGTATGTAATAAGTAAAACATATTTTATAGATTTTTTTTCTTTAGTGTTAAATATCAACTTAACCTATAATAATTATATTAAAACATACCTTTGTCATTACAAGGCTATTAAATATCACTTGACCATACAGACTTTAACCTATGTGATATAACAAAAAAATACATATCATTTATAACTTAGTTTTAAACAATCATTAATTAACAAGTGCATACTCTCTCATTAGAAAATGTTTTTCTGTTGAGCAATTTCCTTTAAATAAAAGTTTTCTCTTATTTTGTGCGTTTAATAAATTAGGTAAAGAAACATATAGCAGAATTGAAGATTAATTCTTGCTTGAATTAAACTACTACAATTTTGGGATCCAAGAAAATAAAATATACATATTCTAACATAACGAACAGTTGACGATAGACGATAAACATACACAATATTTTTTTTTACTGACGATCCATATACTTATTAGCTAGCTTACTTATGGAAGAAAATGCGCAATTTTTCGAGAGATTATTATGATAATAACTGCAGTCAATTTACGTGTACAGGAAGTTTTAATAATTCCAACTGATGTATAATATAATATATCATTTATTTTTATCATTAAGTCACTAAGATATTTGGTTTTGTTCATACTTTAGGAATTATAAATTTTTTTTAATGGTAACTTCTCCGTAAGAATGCCCCTATATTTTTTCCTATATTTACTCTGAGGAAGTTTATATATATATATATATATATATATATATATATATATCAGAGTATATATATATATATATATATTACCTGTATATTATATATATATATATATATATATATATAAAAAATATACAGGTGCATAATTTAATCTTATTTATCATTATTATTATTTCCAGACAATTCTCGGTGAATAAAACATATTTTAACGTATGTAACTACATTACTTGTAAAGGCAGACAATATTGAGAAAGAGCGCGAAAATGTTTCTAGTTGATTTTCCTTGGTTTCAAAATAATTCTTTCAATTATTTTTTTTTTCTTTCTATACAAAGAAAATATCAATAAATGACATAAAGTTAATAAATAATTAATCTTTTCTTGGAAATCGCTTCTTTTCCTTAATTTAGATATAATATAATTTTTCGTGACTCTTTTAGTTACATCTGTCATTTTTGAACTTTAGCGCAAGACAATAAATTTTTAAGTATAAAAGGGTCTTTAAATAGGTAGATGGCAAAGAAAATCAGGATATCTTATCAAAAAAATTTAGCCACACATTATATTATTAAAATTTTACTTTGATTACATTTATTTCTGCAAAATAAAATGAAAAAATTGAGTTACCAAATTTCAGCACTGTTCCTTCCTTGAAAACTAAAAGCAGACTATATTTTTCAAAAAAAAAAATGATCTTGATTATGAAATTGGTTGTTTCGTTTTGTTGTTGTTTTTTTTTTTATTTTTTACTTTAGCGACCTCTTCCAGAAAAATAATCATTTGATTATAACATAAACAAAAGAAAGGAAAAACCTATTACAATCATATGGTTTTAGTATTATTTACCTGGATTACAAAGTAATTTGACAATATAAAAAATAATAAATACATTAAATTAACAATCAGTGATGTATAATTCTTTAAACATTATATTTTTTATTTTTTATTTTTTTTATTTTTTTATTTTTTTTTCTTTCTTCTTTTTTTTTACAAAAAGAAATTACCAGAAGTTATTGTGCTTTATAATAAGACACTCATCCACTCTCCCCTCTACCTATCCAAAATCAATTACTGTTTAGCTTTTATACCATATTAATTTGCTCTAATTATTAATATCTCAATTAAATTATTCATGTTCTCTCTTTAAAAATGACATTGAGTTATTAAATCTATTAGTTATTCACCCAAAACATGCCAAAGTGAGTGAATAGCATACTTTATAAATCAATTATTACTATTGTTATTTTATCTTTTTATTTCTTTAAAGAATAGCATTGTTTTCCTGCAGAAATAATGCCAAGTAAACCAAGTGTCAATAACACTAGGTTACAATATATATATATATATATATATATATATATATATATATATAATATAGTGATATATATTTATATATATATATATATATATATATATATAATATTTCAAATCGATGTCTGTATTTCTTTAAAATAATATATGTAACTTTATAAATAAATATTTAAAAATACAGTAATTAAAAGTCTATAAAAATTATATGTATAACTATAACTTAGAAGTGCTTTCACTACCTTGTAGCTTTGTCAACTATCAGTTGATAAATGTTGGATACAATTATAATTGTGTATATTATACTGTTGAAAATTTTACTTCTAAATATAAAAATATTAATAATAATGTTATTTTTTCTGATAAAAAGTTGTGGATATCAATACTATATATATCTAATCAACAGGCAAGTTTCATTAAGAAAATTTATAAAGGAATATGCGATATTGCATTTTATGCACCACCTACATTAAATAAATTAATAAACAATTCAGAAGATGAAACTTTATTGACAAATAAAAATTGTATCATTTACAAATGGACATGTAGGTGTGGTAGTGTATATATAGGTGAATTGGGGTGCATATTAGAAAAAAGAACAAAAGAACACATATTATTATTTAAAAGGGTTCAAAATACGAAGCAAAATATTAAAAATAGTGATAATTTATCAGCTTCTGTTTTTTATGACCATAATAAATCATGTATATATGTTTTTGATTTTGATTATAACAATGTAAAAATATTGGAAACTGAAAGAAATAATAATAAAAGAAAAATTAAAGAGGCAATGTTAATATATAAATACAAGCAAAATTTAATTAATCAGTAAGCAGCAAATGTTAAGATCACAGAATTATAAGAAAAGTGACATTGAATTATGGGAAAGTTGGCATTTTAAATGTGATAGTTGACAAAGCTACAAGGTAGTGAAAGCACTTCTAAGTTATAGTTATACATATAATTTTTATAGACTTTTAATTACTGTATTTTCAATATTTATATAATATATATATATATATATATAAATATATATATATATATATATATATATATATATATATATATATATATATATATATATATATATATATATATATATATATATATATATAGTAACAGTAAGCACTCTCTCAATGAGATGAGATAAGTTGAGGCAGTCACATCTCACTATAGTCAGATTTAAGGTTTTCATAAAGGATGCCATGAATGATGTGATTTAATTTTGATATAAAACTATATCTATTTCAAATAATTTATTATTAATAAATTATTATATCTAAACCACATCAAATCAATTTTCACATTAATTGACTTAACTGTTATGCTCAGATTTTGAACTCAGGGAAGTTTAACGATTGATTCTCATCAGGAGTTCCTATCAGTATACTAGAGTAATATTATTAACAAATCTAACTAACTCCTTAAAATGGGTTTAATGAAGTTAATATAATAATCAATAAAAATTATTATATTAAATATTTGTTCTCATCTTATAAAATCAAATAAATAAATAAAATAAAATTGAAGACTTCATTTAGTTTAATATAAAAAACAAAATAATTATTTATTTAACAAATAAATAACTTAAACTTTATAATATATAAAAATTATTTATGTATCTACTTCCTTATATTAAAAATATAAATATTCTATTTACCTAAGGTAGATATATTTTCTAACTTATAATACTACATGATTTTATAACGTATATAAAATATAAGTATGTAAAAATTAAGAATTCTATATTAATACTAATATATAACAATTAGATTATATGAATAATAATCCAATTATTGTATGAAATGTTTTCATCTGTAAAAATGATTGTACATAATTTGTTTATTAATATAAAAATATATATTTTATATCAATGTTAGTCATTTATTCTCTTATCATACACAATCGTTATTAGACTATTTGCATTAGTATAAACAAAGTAGTGTCATGTCATAAGAATAATAGTATGTGAATTTTAAAATAATTTAATCTCTTACCTCTAAGTTTACTTTATCCTTTTATATTTTTACGTGCCTTTCCCATATTAATATTTCTTAATCTATATATAAATTTTTATTAATTATAAATAAAAACAAAAATAGTTTAAATTATTAATTCTCTCTTATTATTAATTTCTTTAATGAAATGAATAAAATAATAAAGGAAATGAAATTAATGTTTCCCAATTATAATTTTAAAGACTTAAATGGTATTTATAAAAGTTAATGCAATTGTCTTAGATATTCCTGAAATTTGTGAATGAAAATCCTTTGAAGATGCAATTTTTAATTCCTTCATTGTTATACATTGAAGAAAATAATAGGAGAACTCAAGTTGATGTTTAGTTTCTTCTTTGCATGCAGATGTCACCTTTGTTAATACACAGTTCCTTTATTAACAATTATAATTCCATTTTGAATATGTAGCTTCAATATAATTTTAAAGGCATTTACAAAAAATGTTACTCATATATATATATATATATATGATTAGAGACCCACATTTTATATATTACATGATAAATTGGTATTCTACTCATTCTGCATTTTCCTTATAATGTAAATTACATTAAATTTAGTTGAAGTTTTTATACAGATGTTCTTTTTAAAATTAAGTTTACAATTAGAACTCCAATTAGAAGAATTTTTATAAAATATGAACATATATTCTAACCAAGTAATTTAGAAATTACTTTCTTTACAAAAATATTAAAAATTTCTTCTAATAAGTATTAAATCATTCAAAATATAGATTTTTATCTTATACACTGTTCTTTTAAATCAAACATAGTATAAATCCTTGTGAGGGTATAGCTTAAAGAATAGCATCTTTAATCTTCTAATAAAAATATTACTTATATATAACTGCATGAGCTTGCTGAAGCATATCATATTCTATATTGTTACAATACAATTCAATATTAAATCACTAAGTTATCTTCATTCCTTTTAATTCGATAAAGCACATGTGAAACCAGAGGTCATTACCATGTCAACTGTCTTTTTTCAACAATGTTTTTTTTTTTTTTTTGATTTTAAAGAATGAAAAATACTAATTTACTAAATTACATATTATACTTTTGTAAATATAAGAATACAAATATAATAAATACATGTAGACTATATGTATGTATGAGTAAATATATACTCCTACAATATATATTGTATCATTTTCCCATATCTTTCAGCTTATTTTATGCATTATAAAGTGCTACTTAATATAACTATTTTAAAAATATTCCATTCATGTATGAGTTTGGACATTTCAAGTACATAGTTATATTTCCTGATTAACTGACATAATATTTATTATGGTTCAAATTGCTGATGGAGTTAGATTTAATGTGTTTAAGAGGATGGCTGGATGTATAGATCCACTAAGTCATGTCACTCAGATTTGCAGAAAATAACTAAAAGTCAGATTGGGATTTTGATTCTTTATGACTTTAAGCTTTTATATAAATTTTCCCAGGCTTATCTAGGAAACAAGCATGTTGGAAAAGGTAACATATACATTTCTCACACAATTATTTAACAATAAATCTAATTATCTAAAATTAATAATGTACAATTGCATATTTATATTAATGGTAAATTTTTTATTAATTTACATTAAATATTTAAACAATTATTATGAATTATTTATAAAACTGAAAATAACACACACATACACACACTCAGATAACAACATTAATCAAATAATTCAAACAGTTCACTTTGAAGAATAAAACAACAAATGTCTCTTCTTCTTTTTTGTTCTAGATTAGGAGTTTATAATTTAAGTTTAGTCTACAAACATTTTCATTTATACATGAGTAAAGATATGGCTAATAACTTATTGGTAAGTTTCTTGTGTTTATGTAGATTATTAATTATCATGCTAGATGTACACCTTTTACAAAACATTCCATAGTAATCAATTATGACTTTTATCTGCTAACTAGATTGGAGAATTTTTGTTATATTTGCAAGAGAAGATGCTGGCAAACTCTCTGTTTTTTACTCCCACATGATGACTAGATTTAGCACAGTAGTTCGGAATGGAAGCATTTACAGCTTTGAAAATGCTGTACACAAAAAAACAGCAATAAAGAACACAGAAAAAGATCTTTTTCTAAATGTGTCTGCTTCTTTTATATCTGTGACTAGTTTATAATCTTTGTGCATATTTTTTTTAATCTTGTACTTTATTCTCACTCTATAATATTCTATATTCTGTTTTTTTATTTCCAGATAGAAAGTTTTCTTTTTTATAAATTATTTCAACCTTTTTAAATTACTGTTGAGAACATTACCTTGATTTTACTCACTTTATTTTGTTTATCTGGGTTAGTAATCTGTATGTGTTTCCATTTTTTCCAACTTTAACTTTACTTTAATTAAATAGTTAATATCAAATACAAATATCTTTGATTTTAAATATCTAAAAAGAAAATTACACTAAAAATACTAAAATGTGTACATTGACGATTTTTAAATTTTACTTCTATTAACTTTTAAATCTTACCCAATGCCAACAAACTTGTAAATGGTACAATATATATATATATATATATATATATATATATATATATATATATATATATATTGGTGAAACATTTATATATATATATATATATATATATATATATATATATATATATATATTCTACCTAACCCGCCCTCTCACTCTTTATATTTATTTTTTCTTTTAATAATATATAAAGTACGTCGTCTCGTAAATTTGTCTAAAACATCATTTATATAAAGTAATAACAATGTTCTAAATTTATTATAATGACTCGATCAGAATTCTATACCACTCTCTTACACAGAATCCTATCACAGGGTGGTTAGTGCTACGGGTGGAGTAATCAATATCATTGGAACACTTTTGCCAATAACATTTATACTCGTTTACTAGAACACGTATTAGCCAATCAAACTTTTATTTATTTAAAGGAAGAAATCCTATGGGCGCCAGCCGAGCTTGTCGACAAGTCTGCTTGACCAATACGGTCTAGTACCCGCTCCCGCTAGCTCAGATACAATAATCAATCAAATATATTCCGCCTACTTAAAAAATAAATTTTAAAAATCTTTTCTACGCTAACTTTCTCGCTTTCTCTTTTCTTTATTTTAATTATTTAAGTTAGATCTAATTTGAGTAATAACTAAACAATGAAATATTCATTTACGCTATTATACTTCGTTTTGTCTTATACCACAATTATCTACACTTTCGATCAAGTTGAAATAAAATTTAATGCACTCAAAATTCCATATTATAAATACAAATTAATCAGACGCATACGCTTACATTTGAAGTAACAATAAAATCTCATATAAATACATTTGGAAATAATCATACGCATACACTGATATTTAAACTCACACTAAAATACATTTGATAAAATAATTATACGCATTTTTGTTTATATTGGAAATGACACTGAAATTTCTGGGCATGGGAGCTAAAGACAATTAATAGTTCATAATATCAAGTTCAAAGTTTATTATTACGGCTTTAATTAGTGAGTTAGAAATTGAAACAAATATTACCTAGCTTTCTTCCCTCTGCACGGTTTTTTGAGCGTTGCTTCAATAGTGTTTCCTTCGGTCAGTTAGCGCTAACTGCTTGCAATCCGTTCCCGGTGTCTTTGGGATCATGTGGGCTCCACGTGGACACTCCGTCTCCTTCTGGTTTATGCGACCATGATCGAATTTGGAACTGTCCACTGATGGTATTGCCTGGAAGGATTCGGCTGGTTGTTCACACGATGGTTTTAGCAATGCAGCATAGTATAATTAATGAACGACAATTGCTTAATAATTGCTTAGGAATAATAATATAAGCATTGACATAATAGAATAGAAAATTTGCCCCTTTTATATTTACAGTTCTTATCTCACGGATTCAATCTACAATACATAACTAATCCTCTGGTGTTTCAGTTATGGTCCGTGCTGATTTTCTGGTGTTCGCATTGGTTATTGAACTTCTTTGTATTCCCTGCTAGAGTTATTTCACTTTCTTTGTTATAGTTATTTCAATTTCTTTGTTAAAGTTTTTTCCAATTTCTTTGTTAAAGTTATTTGCACTAATTAGCCGTTTGCTGGAAATTTCTTAGGTTTGTCATTAGCTCCCATTGTTTATTACATTCATTCAATTACACATATAATTTTTCTTTTTATTATGATTATAAGACAAAACGAATTCCACCTTGCTTTTTCTTTTTTTTTTTTTCTTAAAGCAATTTTAAATCGAATTTCAGTTTAGTCAAATCAAATTTCTAATCAAATCAAACCTAATTATCAATTTTTTAATTTTTTTAGCTTTTATTTAATACGACGCAAAATTATATTTTAGAAAACTATTTATTTTATGCTTTTAACGCTCACCTGTCTATGAAAAAAAATCTTTATTTTATTTTACCTTACACAAACTTTTAATTTTATTAATATTTACACAAATCGCTTATTAATTAATATTATTTTTCTAAAATTATATGTACCGCCAACACACACACACTCCTTCCTAATATATCTCGGTACATTTCTCCGTCCCCTCTTTTTGAAACTAAAATATCACTCTGAGGTTTTAGTTTTAACGTTTAATTTTAATTTTATTCGATTTAATTTGATGGACGTTCGTCTTCTCTTATTCTTGGATGTCCGTATTCTTGTTAAGTCTTCGATTCCGTTATACCCATTGGTTTATTACTTTTATTTATTCATGCTCGATCCGGTGGTTCTCTCTTCCTGCCATGTGGGTCGTGGTACCCATCCCATTCCCTGTATCGATCTGGAGGTTCCCTAGGTAGATTGCCATAATCAATCTGTGTTAAAAATTCCGCCATTTCCTCCACTGACCATCCGTCTTTACTTAGCATTAGTTGTTGTATATTTGGCAGCATGTTATGGCATAGTGTTCTGACTATTTGACCATCTGACATAGGGAATGCAGTCAGTGCCTTGAGTTTTGACACTTGTCGGTAAAAGAATTTTGCATATGTTTCTCCCCGCGTACTTGCATATTTCTCGTGGGATATCTTATACCTGATTCCGTCTTGTCTTGCTTCATTCCAAAATGCCCTTAACATGGCCCGCCTGTACTCTCCGAATGTTTGTGGTTTTTCATCCAAGGTGTGCCACCAATCACGTGCCGTCTCTTGGAGGTAACTGCTGGCCACCGCAACCTTGTCCTCTTCCAGTAAACTTTTATTATAAAACATATTATTCAGACTTTCCAAATGTTTCAGCGGGTTCTCTCCTACCTCCGCTATAAATACCGAGATGGCAAACTGCTTTTCCATAAATCTACTCGTCTGTTCACTGTGCCTATTCTCATTCTTAAACTCCTCATACTTCTGCTCTATCTGTCTTATTTTCTGCCCTGTTTCCCCCACTACGTCTTTATATATCTCCTTTACTTTCGTTTTGATGTCCTTGGTGGTCTCTATTTCCTTCCCTAAATTCCCTAATTCCTGTCGCGTCGTTTCCTGGCTACTTATTAAGTCTTGACATATCTCTTCCACGCGTACTATTCTTTCTTCTATCTGGCTTTTCCCTATATTGCTTGACTCTTCCCTTGCTTCTATATTTTCTTTTAATTCTACTACTTCGTACTTTTCTTCTTCTATACTCTTTTTCACTTCTCCTATCACTTCCTCGAATGCGTCCCTTCTTGCTGTCATTTCCTGTTTCATTTCTCTCGTCTCTATCCTAAGTTCATTTATTTCCTCCTTCATTTCTTGTTTCATTTCTCTCATCTCTATCCTAAGTTCCTTTATTTCCTGTTGATTTTGTTTAATGTCTTGGCGTATCTCTCTCATCATGTTCATTAACATTTGTAATGCGCTTTCTTCCACTATTTGCGGATTTTTGAAAAAAATCGGGCTTTCTTCTGGCGTTGCCCTCCCGTCACTTCCACTTTCATCCATTTTTCTTTTTAATAATAATGATAAACTTACGTACGCACAACCAAAACCTAACCTTCCCAGTTCCCCTCTTTTTTTTTTATACTAAAATTCCCCGGAGTGTCCCTATGCCTCCACGTTTTATCTGATTGCAAAAAATCACCTTTACAGTTGCGCCGCTTACACCGTTTTCTAATTCTACTATCACGCTCCCTTCCACTTCTTTTTACTAACTATCACTTCTGTCCTCATACACGACTCTGGCCACTGCTTGACTCACGTCGGTTCTGCCATCTCAAAACATTTAGTTTTGCTCCACGTTGACGTGCCATTCTACCTAACCCGCCCTCTCACTCTTTATATTTATTTTTTCTTTTAATAATATATAAAGTACGTCGTCTTGTAAATTTGTCTAAAACATCATTTATATAAAGTAATAACAATGTTCTAAATTTATTATAACGACTCGATCAGAATTCTATACCACTCTCTTACACAGAATCCTATCACAGGGTGGTTAGTGCTACGGGTGGAGTAATCAATATCATTGGAACACTTTTGCCAATAACATTTATACTCGTTTACTAGAACACGTATTAGCCAATCAAACTTTTATTTATTTAAAGGAAGAAATCCTATGGGCGCCAGCCGAGCTTGTCGACAAGTCTGCTTGACCAATACGGTCTAGTACCCGCTCCCACTAGCTCAGATACAATAATCAATCAAATATATTCCGCCTACTTAAAAAATCAATTTTAAAAATCTTTTCTACGCTAACTTTCTCGCTTTCTCTTTTCTTTATTTTAATTATTTAAGTTAGATCTAATTTGAGTAATAACTAAACAATGAAATATTCATTTACGCTATTATACTTCGTTTTGTCTTATACCACAATTATCTACACTTTCGATCAAGTTGAAATAAAATTTAATGCACTCAAAATTCCATATTATAAATACAAATTAATCAGACGCATACGCTTACATTTGAAGTAACAATAAAATCTCATATAAATACATTTGGAAATAATCATACGCATACACTGATATTTAAACTCACACTAAAATACATTTGATAAAATAATTATACACATTTTTGTTTATATTGGAAATCACACTGAAATTTCTGGGCATGGGAGCTAAAGACAATTAATAGTTCATAAGATCAAGTTCAAAGTTTATTATTACGGCTTTAATTAGTGAGTTAGAAATTGAAACAAATATTACCTAGCTTTCTCCCCTCTGCACGGTTTTTTGAGCGTTGCTTCAATAGTGTTTCCTTTGGTCAGTTAGCGCTAACTGCTTGCAATCCGTTCCCGGTGTCTTTGGGATCATGTGGGCTCCACGTGGACACTCCATCTCCTTCTGGTTTATGCGACCATGATCGAATTTGGAACTGTCCGCTGATGGTATTGCCTGGAAGGATTCGGCCAGTTGTTCACACGATGGTTTTAGCAATGGAGCATAGTATAATTAATGAACGACAATTGCTTAATAATTGCTTAGGAATAATAATATAAGCATTGACATAATAGAATAGAAAATTTGCCCCTTTTATATTTACAGTTCTTATCTCGCAGATTCAATCTACAATATGTAACTAATCCTCTGGTGTTTCAGTTATGGTCCGTGCTGATTTTCTGGTGTTCGCATTGGTTATTGAACTTCTTTGTATTCCCTGCTAGAGTTATTTCACTTTCTTTGTTATAGTTATTTCAATTTCTTTGTTAAAGTTTTTTCCAATTTCTTTGTTAAAGTTATTTGCACTAATTAGCCGTTTGCTGGAAATTTCTTAGGTTTGTCATTAGCTCCCATTGTTTATTACATTCATTCAATTACACATATAATTTTTCTTTTTATTATGATTATAAGACAAAACGAATTCCACCTTGCTTTTTCTTTTTTTTTTTTTTCTTTTCTTAAAGCAATTTTAAATCGAATTTCAGTTTAGTCAAATCAAATTTCTAATCAAATCAAACCTAATTATCAATTTTTTAATTTTTTTAGCTTTTATTTAATACGATGCAAAATTATATTTTAGAAAACTATTTATTTTATGCTTTTAACGCTCACCTGTCTATAAAAAAAACCTTTATTTTATTTTACCTTACACAAACTTTTAATTTTATTAATATTTACACAAATCGCTTATTAATTAATATTATTTTTCTAAAATTATATGTACCGCCAACGCACACACACTCCTTCCTAATATATCTCGGTACAATATATATATATATATATATATAAATAAAAGAAAAAATCATATTTCATTTTAACTATCTCTTTAGAACAACTATAAATATATTTGTAAATCCACCAGATTATTATAAGTATCAGTAATTATTAGTTATACTCAAAATAAATAACCATTCATCATCACAAATGATTACAATCAAAAATAAGTTTAAACTAAAATAAAATGCAGTGCTTGGTCTTTAATGCATATAACCATAGCATCAAAACCAAGACAATGTCATACTGAAATGCTAGTGAACTAAAAATGCATTTCTTTTCATAGAAACAAATCATTATGCATGAATATAGCTCAGAGAACATAAGTTGTTCCTTTGACCAAGAGATAATGATACAATACAATTTCAACAATTGAATTCACGTGTATTAACAACAATAAAAAATAAATGAAGTTATCATCTCTAAAAATGATTATCCACATATCAATTAGGCCTTCTAATTTTGAGTAATATACAAAAAGTAAATTATCACATTGTGATTTACATAAATAATATACAAAATCCAACTTATTACATTATGATTTATAAATATGTTTGATATATAGTTCTATCTATGCACATTTTACTATTACATGAATATATTTCCGATTGACAAATAATGAAATGTAAAAAAATGATCAAAATTTATGTATAAGTATTTATTTGAAACTCATTGATATATTTGCACATAGATGTGCCTTACAATTGATATATATTTCAATTGTTAGATAAAATACAATAAGGGATTCACATTTACCTATACTAGTTGTTTAATATAAAAACAAAATTTAATTTACTACATTGTGGATTACAGGTATGTTCAAATATACAACACCTATAATATTATATATATATTATATATATATATATATATATATATATATATATATATATATATATATATATATATATATATATATATATATATATATATATATATATATATATCCACACACAAGCATGTGGTAGAATATTCAACAAATGAATATATTTAAATTATCATAAATTAAAAATATATGATTCAACAACATGTTTAACATACATGTGTGTCCATATGGACCTTCAGGCACACACTGATATCTATCTCATACATTTTATTTTTGAAAAAATAAAAATTTAATTTCACAATACTTAATTAATTCTTAATTTAACATATATGTTGTGTGCTTATGAATTTATATGCAGATTGAAATTTATGTCATGCATTTTAATTTATCACAATAATATTATATTTTTCATAATTAATTCAAAATTGAAAGTATACATAAAATGCAATTTGAATCATGTATCAAATTCTATTACAGCTTTCGCTTTTTCTTGAAAAATATTTTTGTTCAAGTCTAAAAGATTTTTTTTTAATCTTTTTTTACAATAGGACATTCAATAAATTATTATTGTCTTAATTATTTTAATCCAAGCAAAATTATCACTTGCATTTTAAGTTATATTTTAAATGTCATTTTCAATTAATTATTAAAACAATTGTTTTAAAAATTTATATACCAAAATCAACTGTGGATTGCTCTTTTTTTTAGATGTTTGACTCAAGCAATTTATTTAATTGTTTTATTTCAAGTTATATTTTTTAAATGTCATTTTAATTCAAGCAAAAATTACTTGTTCTCTTTTAAAATACATAGATATTAAATGGCTTAAAATAATATGGTTCTATATATGTCTATTTTTAAATTAACTATTTTAAACAACTCACATCATATAATTACATGTATATGAGTTATTCTCTGCCTACATTAGTAATCAGCCAATCATATAGTGATACTTCAGAAAACTTATGGGTAAGTTTTATCATCAGGACAGGCATATTCCATGCAATTGTAAACTACAAAAAAGGCATAATAAATTAAACATTGGCATTGAATCAATTCCCATCTGTCTAGAATAGTTCCAGGCAAGTTTAACTTTTTATTCCATGTTAAGCACAACTGTTTCCTTGTACCTTTGCTTTCATTTAGATCTTCATGGAAACACTATATAACTCTCCATCACTAATTCTGCTATCCCACTCTTCTGTTTAGTTCTCTGCTACAACTACCAACAAACTGTAGCTAACTCCAATAAGAACAAAAATTCTAACTTTGCAGCTAGCTGTTAGTCAAGTGCTTCTCAAAATATTAGAAACAAACTAAAATAATATTTTTACTCAAACTTTTTATAGTCTTAGATTATTAAGTTGACAAAAACACTCAATTAAAAGCTGTTTTAGCTTTCTAATCCATTTGAAAGCAACTTTGACATTTTTATCAAAGTGTAATATGCAAATATTTCTACATTAATAGAAATTTACCAATTAATAAAAAGATTTCAAAAATATCATACGTGAATTTTTAACTTTAAAATCAGAATTCAATATAAATGTTTATTAGACCTTTTTAAATGTTTACTTTATAATGAAATTTTTATTTAAATATAAAATTATTGAATCTCTGATTATTATTACAGGAAAGTAGAAAATATCTAATAATATTTTTGTCTAAATGTATTTCTAATTTTATTTACAACTTTATATATATATATATATATATATATATATATATATACCATGTATATATATATATATATATATATATATATATATATATATATATATACACATGGTGTTCTACCAAAAACACCGCCAAGTGTAGTTTTTTGTTTACATAAATGTCAGAGTTTGTGTTTAGATCTATTTTCTTATTCCTGTCCTTCACTGATGATAGCAAATAGCTTGAAAACATAATCTGAAAGTGGAAATTAAAGTTAGAGATAGTGAATGCTTGCTCTGACGTTTATGTAAACAAAAAACTACACATGGCAATGTTTTTGGTAGAATGCCATCTATTGTCATAAATACAAGCGTTAGCAAGTTTTAACTTGTGTTTTTTTGTTTTTCATAAATGTACCTTTGAGGTCTTTCTTGCAATGATATATATTACAGAGGCTTCTACTATGTGGTGATGCTGAACTGAGATCAGACCCATGTAGCTATCTGGCTTGCTATGCTGAGTTTGAAGACATTATGTGTCTAAAAGATTCAAGCTTGCAAGCTGAATAGAAACTGTTTCATAAACACTCAGAGTTTGTGTTTAGATCTATTTTCTTATTCCTGTTCTTCACTGACGATAGCAAATAGCTTCAAATCATGATCTGAAGGTGGAAATTAAAGTTAGAGATAGTGAATGCTTGCTCTGACGTTTATGTAAACAAAAAACTATGCTTGATGGTGTTTTTGGTAGAACGCTATCTATTGTTATAAATACAAGAGTTAGCAAGTTTTAACTTGTGTTTTTTTGTTTTTCATAAATGTACCTTTGAGGTCTTTTTTGCAATGATATATATTGCAGAGGCTTCTACTATGTGGTGATGCTGAACTGAGATCAGACCCATGTAGCTCTCTGGCTTGCTATGCTGAGTTTGAAGACATTACGTGTCTAAAAGATTCATGCTTGCAAGCTGAATAGAAACTGTTTCATAAATGCTCAGAGTTTGTGTTTAGATCTATTTTCTTATTCCTGTCATTCACTGACGATAGCAAATAGCTTGAAATCATGATCTGAAGGTGGAAATTAAAGGTAGATATGTGAATGCTTGCTCTGACGTTTATGTAAACAAAAAACTATGCTTGATGGTGTTTTTGGTATAATGCCATCTATTGTCATAAATACAAGTGTTAGCAAGTTTTAACTTGTTTTTTTTTTTTTGTTTTAATATATATAAACATTACAAGCATAAAGCTAAACTAGTCAATATAAAATCAAAAGTACTCCAAATCTAAAATTAAACTAGACCAGCATAAACATAATACTAAAACACAACCTTAGGTTTCACTGCTACAAGCAGACTTCTCAAGGGTAAAGAACTACAAAAACTACACAATATATATAATATTAAAAACTACACAATATATATATATATATATATATATATATATATATATAGTTTTTAATATTATATATATATATATATATATATATATATATAATATTAAAAACTACCCACAAATCCATTCACTTCCCATCCACCCTTAATATTAAAAGAACTCTTAAATAAGTTAATTGCTTCAGAATAATAAATTTTCAATAATAAAGCCCTTTAATTCTTCTTTTGATTTCATTTCTCTCAAAGAAGGCAACCTTAGCTTCATCAAAATCAATAGTGTGGCCTGTATCTTTTTCATGGACATACAAAGCAGAACTAAGATATCTATTTTTAACTCTACTTTTATGAACCTTTATTATTTCATTTAAACTCAAACTACTCTGCCTTATGTAAATCTTCTTACAAAATAAACAAGGAATAAAATACACTACACCAGGAATAGTCTTTCTATCAAAAACTTCTTTTGTATTATTTCATAAATTATTCAATGTAACACCCCTTTTTGCTTTTGTTATTGGAAGATTCTATGTATTTTACTTATAAAGGTAATTTTTATAAGATTAAGGAAGGTTGGATAATAGGTTATATTATTTCTCCTTTAGTATGTTCAGTTTATATTAGTTTTATGGAAGAGGAAATTATTATTAAAAAGAATTGTTTATATGTAAAATTATTTGTCAGATATGTTGATGATTGTTTATTTGTAGTTGAGAATGATAAATTAAAGGAATTTGTAAAAGAGTTTAATTGATTTGATCCTTCTATAAAATTTGTGTTAGAAGGATGGGGGTTATATTTTGGTAAGTTAAAATTTTTAGATCTTTTGGTGATTAGAAATGTAGAAACTAATTGTTTATTGTGCAGCCATTTAGTTAAAAGTAAAGAATTAAGATCTATAATTAAACCTGATAGCTATCAGTCTGTATCTCATAAAGTAGCTGCTTTAAGGAATTATTGACATAGAAATATTAAATTAAATAATTCTAGTGGGGTAGCTTTGTTTCAGAAATATCAATTTATAAAGATTACTTGAGTGTTGGATACTCTGATAAATTTGTTAAAAGTATTTTATTTAATAGCAATATTTGTAAGGATGTAAAGGTTAAAGAAAAATATGATTTTATTTTTTTGCCATTTAAATTGTCTTCTTATAAAATTGTGTGTAGAAATAGTATATTGTTTGGAAATAAGAAAATTACTTGGAAAAGGGGTGTTACATTAAATAATTTATTACATAATACAAAAGAAGTTTTTTGATAAAAAGACTATTCCTGGTGTAGTATATTTTATTCCTTGTTTATTTGTAAGAAGGTTTACATAGGTCAGAGTGGTTTGAGTTTAAATGAAAGAATAACGGTTCATAAAAGTAGAGTTAAGAATAGAAATCTTAGTTCTGCTTTGTATGTCCATGAAAAAGATACAAGCCACACTATTGATTTTGATGAAGCTAAGGTTGTCTTCTTTGAGAGAAATGAAATCAAAAGAAGAATTAAAGAGACTTTATTATTGAAAATTTATTATTCTGAAGCAATTAACTTATTTAAGAGTTCTTTTAATATTAAGGGTGGATGGGAAGTGAATGGATTTGTGGGTAATGTTTTATATTATATATATTGTGTAGTTTTTGTAGTTCTTTACACTTGAGAAGTCTGCTTGTAGCAGTGAAACCTTAGATTGTGTATTAATATTATTTTTATGCTGGCCTAGTTTAATTTTGGATTTGGGATAGTTTTGATATATATATATATTGTGACCTTCTGGTTTGGCACCAGAAATAATATTTGTAATTGTATGGTATTGTATCAGTAACATCTGATATTATCTTCTTAAAAAAACAATAAATGAAATAACACAAAATTTAAATTTTTTTTATTTATGATTTAAAACTACGATTAAAAGTACTTATAGGTGTAATTTAAAATTTATTAGATGTTTAGTATCTTACTTTTGGGGATCATTAATGAAAGGATAGTGGGATGGCTTGTCATAAACATAGTCTGATCAGTTTGAGTTTATGGTAATTTATTTTATTTGTTCACAAAGCAGTAATCAGACTTGTTTGAATGATTCTCTAGTTCATTTGCTTTACATATTTTAATTTTTAATAGAAACAGTGAAATATGTTCACTCATCATCATTAAAATAGTCGTTTAGTCATATCAGTTTAGTGTCTATAGGGCATTGTCTGAAAATATTCATGTATGTCAATATCATTATTCAACTTCATTTTTTCATTCATGTGCTTCATTAAATCATTAAATATCATATCTCATATTCAAATATTTAATTTCATAAATAATAGTGTTAAAAACCAGCTTAACTACATTTTAAGTGAATTAATTGAGCATTGTATTAATGAATTATTGAACAATATTTATACTAGAAAATATTTTATTAATTAAAACAAGTGTTATTAGTTTTTATTCTGTTGTTTTTAAAGTACAGAATATTTAATCCTTAGTTCAATTTAATATTTAATATTTTTATTTATTTATTTAAAATACAGAATCCCCCCCACACTTTTCTTTTTTTTTTTCAAGACAAAGTTTCTTGCATAAATTAAGTCTTCGTCTCTGACTTATGTTCTTTGAACTTTCAGATACCTTGGACTATTGGAAAAGAAAAAGGGTGAGGTAGTGTTTTAAAAATCTATAAAAAGTGATAGTGATAATTCTAGGGGGACTCCAACAACTACAACCAACTCCGACTACAAACTGCTAAGGGATTTTCCAATACTGTTTCATCTTTAAATTTATATATTAGCAAAGTTTGATAGTAGAATTTTTTTATCTTCCAAAGTCCAAACTGAAAGAATAAAATACATTATTGGTTTACAGAGATGAGTACTTAAACGACACTAAGAGATGTGTTGATCATATTCCTTGGCTTACTATTTAGATTCTTCAACCATTGTCTAAAATGCATGTAAGTGTCTATACAATATTTATTTAAGTTTAAATTGCCACTATTAAAATAAAGAATGGGAATGTATAATAGTATTGTAAAATTGCTTTATTTAAACTTTAAACTTAATGGGAAAGAAGAATGTTTTTTAATTTTCAAAATTATTTTTTTTAAGTTTTAATTATAGTCATGGAATAACTGCAGCATGTGTAATTGCAAACTGTTACTAAACATTTTCAGAACTTTTTATAAAAAAATTTGTGCTATTTATGAAGGAAGATTTAAAAGGATGCGTCTGAATCATTTAATTTTATCATCATTATTATTAGAACATTTTCGTAGTGATTTCTATTTTTACCTATTTAAAAATACAAAACTAAATGTGCAATTGAATGTGTTGTTAATATTTACCTTTTTTTTTCCAAATTGATAACAGAAACGAATTTATAAAATGGATAAATTATATGACTTTGCTTTATTAAATGCACTCCTCACTCGCTGTGAAAAATTTTTCTGTCTAATATATTGCCAACAAACTTATCTAGACAAATATTATTAGTTAAATAATTACATACATTCTGAATGGCTTCAAAAATGTAAAATAAAATATTTGAATATCTCCTAGGATTGAAGTGTGAACTACTACTTTATTTGCATCGTAAAAAATATATATTGCTTAATTAATAAAAGTCCACATATATAATGTCAACAGCATATCATTAGCTAACAACTGAGAACATTGAATCTGCTCTTATGAATTTAAAAAAATGATATTGTTTTGTTTTCCTGGAGGAACATGTTATGTATTCGTCAATATTTATATTTGTGTGCTAATTACTATGATTATTGAAGAGATGACTAAGGAATGTCATTTATAAACTATCAATAAACTTTTTATTTTTGTAACCAAGAAAGAAGGAAGAAAAAGATAACTTTATTTATTTATTATTAAATAGAATTTAGACCGATAGTGATAGTTTAAAAAGTACTTTATTATATTTAATAGTGTATATTTTTATTGTTGTCTACTAGAACATCTCGTAAATGTACAGTATTAAGGGAAATATTGTACAAGGTACTTTTTTTAGTTTAATATTAGTTTTACCATGTGTTAGATTATAACATACATTTGTGGCAAGAGAATAAGTCATCCATGTAATGCTAATAGGGGTGATAGCTCTTCTTTAAAAGAAGTTCATTATAGATGTTTTTATATTATATCTATGCATTATCAATAGATTTAAAAAATAATTATTTTCAATAATTATTTAATCTGGAATATAAAGTTTCATTATTTGTCTAAGCCAAATTTTTGCTTTAGATTTGTGCTACTGTAAATGCACTATAAAAAGATTATTTTGACTTCCTTGCCAATATAAATTATTGCCTTGTTTTCCAACCATTATTAGTATGATACCAAGTCCTAAATAGTATATTATCAGATGTGAAATGCTTTTACAATTAGTAAATTGACATTTTGACAATTGTCTGTGTATTATTATGCTTGTATATGTGTGTCCATTATTAAATTTAGCTATAATCATATGTTAATTGCAAGTACAAATGATATATAATCAATTGGTTTCAGAGGAAGAGAATGGCCAATTGTTTTGGAAGGATTAGAGATTTATTTAAGTGAATTATTGTTCTTTATTATGCTTGAATGTAAAAGTATTTTTGTTTCTACACATTGTAAAGTTTGCAATGCTTTATAGTATTTATGGGATTGAGAAATCTCTCCCTTTCTGTTATTTGAATATTTAACATGGGTAGATTGCCTAGTGTATTATATGTGATCGAGTAATGTCTTTTTTTCTGTGTATTGAAGTATTTTGATAGGAGTAGATTGAATCCTCCAGTTTTGATATTTTTTATTATGAATTAAAGTATATGAAGTTAAGTATATTATCTCCCTGATCATTTGGTGAATAGATTTATTCCCACCAGTTTAGTTAGTCTCAGAAGTAGATTTGGGAGTTGTTGTGTTGATATTTATCTGATTTGAATTGTAAAAATTTTTTATCCCCATGTGTTTATTGGATGTTTTTCCAGCTTATACTATAGCCAAGAGGCAGATAATTTATTGATAAAAAGAAGATAAAAGCAGAATAGATTTTCTTACAAAACAGCTGTAGTGAAGTTAGTGATTAAAGCTTGATTGTCCATTGCCTTTGTCCATATTATGATCATATTATAACTTCATAAGCAAACTGATTAGATTGGTTAGAATTAATTATTTATTATTTGACACACAGCATAATACAGACTCATGCATAAAGTGTTAATTTGAAAGATATAAAAAAAAATACATCGTAATATATAACATTAATTATCATTTTAAAACATTTTGTATTGATCATTTAGATTTCATATCATTAATTTTTATCATTAAATCATCATTTGATTAAGTAAGCAAGCAAAGATAAGACATAATTAATGAAAAGAATTATTAATTTCTATTGTGGCAAAATAAAACATAGTTATTTAATAGAATACTTTATTTCAATGTTGCAAAAGCAAAATATATTTAATTAATGAAGTTATTTATTCCATTTTGCAAGATATAGTTTAATAAAATTATATTTAATCAATGGAATTATTTATTTCATTTTGTAATATAAAGTTTAATAAGAATATATTTATTTAACAGAATTATTCATTTCATTTTGCAAGCTATAGTTTAATAAGAATATTTTTAATTAATGGAATTATTTATTTCATTGATTACTCTGTTTGGCACAGGGTGGCACTACTGTATGGGGAGTTTTGCCTTTGTATACAACAAATTATGTGCTAGTATAAAGATGGTGATCATGTGATGCTTGATGGTTTAACACCAATCCTGCCTAATAGGATAGTGGTGGCTATGGTTGTTTAAGAGCCAAAGACACCAAATTGTATGGGTGCTGAATTGAGTTCAGACCCATATGACTATATAAGCTTTGAGCTTAGATTGAAGATATTAACAATGTTTTCAATTTCATTTTCATAGTTTTGTAGTAAAGTAGAGTTAAAAGGTGGCTTCTGGAGGGTTGCATTAGATCCTAAGATCTAGGTGCAGTGCTCTCAGATCCAAGGCTCCTCACTGATATTGGTCACAAGCCAGAAACTAGTCTGGGGATATTGGATGAGTAGACACTAGATAGGGATTTTATGCACAAGCCTTCCAGCATCCATTGATTACTCTGTTTGGCACAGGGTGGCACTACTGTATGGGGAGTTTTGCCTTTGTATACAACAAATTATGTGCTAGTATAGAGATGGTGATCATGTGATGCTTGATGGTTTATTTTCATTTAATTATGATAATCCTCCAGATATGATGATATTGATTTCCTTGATCCAAACACTGTATTAGATTGCAATTATCTACTGATTGTCTTAAAGATTTTTGTTATTTAGTAATTGTTTAGATGATGAATTAAAAGTAAAATGTGCCCGATTGCTTTCATTATCTAACTGCCATTATTTAGTTAGGGTATTGCTTAATTTACATTATTATTTTCATAATAAGTAAATAGTAGTTGTTAATAAGTAGACTTTAGATTAAACCATGCCATAAGTTAATTCAGTGAGATCTTCAATTTTTCATTCAGATTCAATCATAAATTCAGTTAACTAGATTAGATTAGTGTATAATTAAAATTTAGTAAACATAGGTTTACTTTAAGTTCAGATCCAATTTGTTATACATTATAGTTTCTAAATATTATATTTTAGTTATTAGTTTAATTTTCTAATATGGTAGAGGTTGTTCAATGCATATGGATGATGACAGGAGGTGAAGTATAGATCATAATTAGTTCATTTTAGATGGTAGAATTTTACCAATTTAATTTTTGTTTAGTATAGAATTTAATAGATGTTTTATCTCCTATTCATTATATTTCCTTCCACATCTAATGTACATTTTACACCTCATACACCTCTGTATCCCTCAACTGAGCTAGGCTAAGGTGAAACTTTAATTAAGAGCCTCATAAGTAAATTTAGAATAAAGTTAGTTTGATAGTTTATTCTATGATCCATAGAATTGGTGCCCCCGTGTAATTGTTAATGATGGTGATCTGTGGTGAAGGGTTACAATATATATATATATATTCACACATCCAACTATATTAGCGTGTGCCATGTAAAAATCATGTTACATGCATAAATTCTATATCTTGATTGGCCAGAGGGTATTCATTTATTATTTAACACTCGCAAAAGCGTTTGCACAATTTGGCTTGAAAGGCCGATATGAAGGTAATTACAATTGTGTACAGACGCTATAAAAATAAATGCTGATTTAAATATATATATATATATAAAGAGAGACATATATAAATAAATTATATATATATATATATATATATATAAAGAGAGAGAATTGTTTTTAAAACCATCTCTTAAATTATTCTCTGAAATACGCAAAGTCAAAGAGAATACCAGGGAATTATATAGTTTATAGTGCAGTAAAATCATGAATTCAGACAATACTCTTCATACAGTAGTGCCACTCAGTGCAAGCCAGATAAATCATTGGATGCCAGAAGAATTGTACTTAAAATCCCTATCTATTGCCTACTCATCCAATATCCCAAAACTGGTTTTTAGATTGTGGCTTACCATCCATGAGGAGCACTGGATCTGAGAGCAGTCCACTAAGATATTTATGCACACACCTTCTAGAATACCTTGATTTTTCTGGCATAAACTGAGTGGTCCTACTCTATGAAAAGATTTTCCAGTTTTTAACAGCTTAAGCAAGCATAAGATATGATGAACATGTAAAAAATCATTAATTATTTTAAAAAAATAAAAACAATATAAAAATATTAACCAATTATCTCTCAACAAAAAATAAATCCCACATATTTCATTGCCAGTGTTCACAATTATTATTTAAATAATAAGTGAAATAATAATACATGTGCAATTTAAAAGCATAGCAGTTTTAATGTTATAATTGACTATTTATTAGTCTTCATTACATGGTCGTACTTATTTCATGTTTAAAGAGGTTCTTGTCAATATTTCATTCTCTGTGATCAAGTTGCAATCTTTAACTGTCCATATATATTCATTGGACCATTGTAGAAGTGGATTTTTATCCTTGCTATTAAAAAGGAGAGAGGATGCCTTGACAATAGTGAGAAATATTGATAACTATGTATGTTGGCATGTTTAAGTGTTGACTGGTTTTTAATATATATATATATATATATATATATATATATATATATATATATATATATATATATATATATATATATATATATATATATATATATATATATATATATATATGACTGCAGAAAGGAGTTGCATATTAACTGAAAGAAGAACCTTTGATTCCTCTTGGAAGCCTTAAGAGAACTGAGGAGGGCAATTTCCCAATTTATCGCTGCAGCCCTTATTACTATGTTATTATTTATATAGTAAACGAATGTAGATGGGCTGCTGAACACTTTAGCCAGCATGGTGAGTTTATTATATATTTACCTCTGAGTTTAAGATCAAAAAACACCATGGCCTTTCTTATCAGTTGCCTGTTTAGCAGAATGAATGTTTGTGTAAATGATAAATATTTTCCAACAGTTATATAATTATGACAAAAAAATGGCCTTTATTCCCAGGTGGCTGTAAAGTCACCAATGAAGGGAGTGGTTGGTGGCCAAAAGTGGAGGGTACTATGAATTCCCTGATTGTAAACCCAGGCTGCCAATAGATGATGACTTTTTATTTAGGTACTTAAACTGCAGATCACTTTAAAAGTGAAGGAAGATTGCAAGAATTAGAAAAAGAACTGTCTTATATTAAATGGGACATTGTTGGACTTTGGAAAGTTAGAAGAAAATGTGACAAGACTATTGATTTAAAAAGTGGATATGTGCTCTAATATAAAGGCACGGGTATTGGAAATATATGTGGAGTAGGATTCATTCTAAATAAAAAGTGAAAAATCAATATTGTGGAGATTGATAGTATATAGGGAAAAGAGGCAAGTTTAGTTATACAACTTAATAACAGATATCAAATGCAGATAATTCAGAGTTATGTCCCAACAAGTTCTCGTAGTGATGAAGTAGTAGACAATTTTTATATGGATGTTCAAAAGGTTTTCAATAGAAGTAAACAACATTTTAAAATTGTTATAGAAGACTTTAATAATGCTATAATTCGTAAACAAATGTGCCGTAAGTAATTTTGGTTATGGTAATGGAAATGAGAGAGGACATAGACTTGTGGAGTTTGCAGAAAAAGAAAAAAAAAACTTTATATAATGAATTTCTTTTTTGAAAACAAATGTTAAAAGAAAAAGGACATGGAAGCATCCAGATGAAGGTAAATCAGATTTGGATTATATTTAGACTAACATAAAGTATATATTTCAAATTTAATGATTGTAATGTTCTTAATAAATTTAACACAGGAAGTGGTCATCGATTAGTAAGATGTAAGATATGTGTCAATGCTCTACATGAAGTGAGGTTATGTCCAGATTTATGGGTAATACACATAGATATAACCACATTCTCCAGTGCTTTCAGATTTTTAGGCAGATACAACCTGACAGGCAGCAGTCATGGCTGGCATTTAGGTGGTCATCTCATATACTTGATCCTTTGAGCAGAATATCACTGTGGCATGGGGTAGATAGTTTTTGAGAGGTGTGGAGAGGGTGCTGGTTTCCTTCTACTCAAAGTTTATGTCTGAAATTTGTGATGACTACTTAAAGTTTAATAAAAAAAATCACAGAGTATATCAATCACTGAGTAAAAATTTTCTGACTGACTGAATGAATCTCTACTTTTTTGTTCTGTAGGTCAGTTATACCCCATTTAATGCCCCCCCCCCCCCACGAACATGGTTTCACTTGCCTGCAGCTATCCCTGTAATCTCTTGATTTTAATTAAAAACATCTTTTAACAGATAAGGCTTGAAATACCATTTTAGATATTTTAGATTTTTGTAAAGATTTACTAAAAGAATTACCAAAAGGATTCCTCATAATTTTAATTCAATTTTATACTTTTAATTAGTGAAAATAAGCTGAATAAAGATAAAGAAAGAGAGAGAGAGTTAAAACTATATAATGAATATGTATAATTTTTAGCAAAAATTGCTTCGTTTAAATATCCATAGCATGCACACTACTGTTTTATTTTACTAAATATCTCTATTTTTATTTTTATGGCTTTCTTTGATTATTATACATACAGCATGTGGGTGAAATGGCATATATACATAGCAAGATCTGAATTATGGGCATCACAGGAAGTTACTATGGATGGTGAAGCATGAAGGTCAATGTGACTATACATTGACTGATTCACTAATGAGTATACCAATGGCTCTTAACAAGCTTTTCAGAATATACCCAACCACAGACTGTTTTCTGCTTCTGGCTTCCTCGGTGAGGTGTTAGAATATTCAAGCATTAGATTTAAAATACTAGGTTAATGCCAGCATTTTATCTAATGGTTAACTATTAAGTAGAAACTGAAATTTTCAGACATCCATTATATATCTTTAAATTATGAAAATATTCATCCATCACTGTCATAAGTAATTTAACTTTACTCTTATAACAATTGTTTCTGTAGATAGATAGATAGATAGATAGATAGATAGATAGATAGATAGATAGATAGATAGATAGATAGATAGATAGATAGATAGATAGATAGATAGATAGATAGATAGATAGATAGATAGATAGATAGATAGATAGATAGATAGATAGATAGATAGATAGATAGATAGATAGATAGATAGATAGATAGATAGATAGATAGATAGATAGATAGATAGATAGATAGACAGACAGACAGACAGACAGACAGACAGACAGATAGACAGATAGATAGATAGATAGATAGATAGATAGATGGATAGATAGATAGACAGACATACAGACAAACAAACAGACAGTCAGACAAACAGACAGACAGATAGGTAGTCAAAGACAGAAATAAAGGTACACACATATACAGATAAGATAAATAGATTAATTAGCTGATGACTGTTGAAATGAATATATAGTGAATACTAATGATATATTTATTATTTCAAGTCAGTTTTATTTTTTTAAAAAGTACCTACTTTATAATTGTCATTAAAATTAATTATTTTTTGTCATAATTTAATATTTATTTAACGCACATTTTAAAAAAGAAATCATTTATTTTAATGTTTAAAAATTCAGTGTTTTTTATTTAATTATATATCTTTTTATCTTAACGAGTAAATCGCTATTTTCAGAAACGAATAAATGTATTTATGTAATTTATATTGTTACAAAACTTCCAATATTACGTTATTTTAAAAATGTATTTGTAATATCATGCTTATATATTCTATTTAGGAAAATGTTACAATTATATATATATATATCATGTGAGTCTTAAGCAATGTTATATTCCTAAAGCTACATATAAATATATGGTGTGGCTGAAAAGTTTTCAGACCCAGATAGCTATTTAAGATAGATAGCTGGATTTGAAGACATATAGCTATCTGAAAATTTGAGATTTCCACTTAATATTTAAGTATCAGATAAGTGCTGGCCTTGAATTGGTATTTTTTACCTAGTGTCAGTAATATCCTAGTGCAAACCCAAGAAAAACCCAATAGCTTGAAACTGGTTTAGGGGTGGGGAAAATTTCTAGATAGAGATTTTAAATGCATTCTCTTGCAGCATTTATCAATAAAGATTGTTAGAGCAATGATATATATATATATATATATATATATATATATATTGCTCTAACAATATTTATTCACTGTTTCAATATATATATATATATATATATATATATATTTGAAACAGTGAATCTGTGACTCAGACTTTTGCTTTGTGCACCATCTCTTAACTGACATCTAAATGGGGATCAAATCCATTTGTTCACATACCTAAATCATATAGATAGCAACCACACACTTCCATGTAACTCTACCCAACCCTAAACAACCATTTAATCAAGGTATTAAAAATATTTTGTTTTCTAATTTAAATTATAGTTAAATTTCCCAAATAATTGTTATAACATGTAGTCATATATGCTGTTGATAGATATATGTAATGTAAATATTTTAATATATTTTATTTAATATTTTGTATACACCTGGGTCTCATTTTATGCGGATTTATTTAATGTGATTTTGAAGTTACCTGATTCATGTTTCTTCGGAAGTCGAACTCCGCTAATGTGCTATTACTTTAAATAATAAATTCCGCGCACTTACGTCATATTGAAAGTAATATCACATTATTGGAATTTGACTTTCATCTTAGTAATTTCAGTATTTTCAGTCCTTTATAATAGTAAGATTTTATGCAGTAATGAAATTAAAATAATGATTTCCACATTTTATGTATACAGACATTAAATTGTATACGATTATAATGTAAATTTGTTCAAACATTGTGCGTGTTAATTTTGAATTTTAAATCACATTCTGTTTTTGCTTTTTAAAAAGAATGTAATCAATTATTAATCATTTAGTGTCTGCAAGTTTATTTTTAAAAGGTGAGTAATAGCAGTGGGCACAACTAAATTTGACAATTAAAAATTAAAATCTGATTTTTAATTGTAATTAACAATTTAAAAATTACAAAGATTAATTACTAATTATGTTGTCACCAGAAAACCATTAACACAACATGAGAGTGAAGTTGTCCCTAGTTGTATTTCCTCTTGTGAAGAATCTCATTTTTTACTAGTTTGCAAATGATCCTGTTTATCGCCAATTAGCGATAATAATTAAAATGTGTATAAAAAATGTAAATTACTGTACTGTAAATTATGCACAAAAATACATATTTTTTGAGTAAAATTAAATATTATAGTTAAAAAAGTTTGTCTTGTATCAATTTTTTTCAAATTTGCAATTTTTTATTAGTCATATTTTATTTCCTTATTTTTTTTTTTGCGTGAATTTTAAAGTAATTTTACATTAGTGCTTGGTTTTTATGCGATATTTGAAAAATCACAGTCCGTATCTCCCCTTTTTCAAGGTAAGTTACATCTATTTTTGTGCGATTTTATTTGCGCATGTTTTCTGAGGAACCTACCTATTGTGGAAAATGAGACCCAGGTGTATTTTATATTTTTGGTTACATTATTTTGAAGGTTCTCAAAGTTGCCTTAAGACAAAATTTAAAAACAATAGCCAAATTAATTAATAAATTTAGAGAAATCTCTATTGAAATAAATTTGTTTAAATATTTCAAAACAATTAAAAGTCATGTGAATCTTTAGAAATAGATTCAGAACAATAGATTTGAGGATTTATCAGTCTATTGTATCTTGTATTGCACAAAAGTAAAATAGTTGGAATGCTGATTAAGATCACATGATGCAAGTTTATATCCACATTGCCTCAGGTGATTTTCTTAAAAGCATTCCTAGAAAATTTCAGCAGAGTATAAATATGACTTATTTTGACATCAGAAATCAGATTCTGTAAAAATTCAAATTCGATTGTTAAAGTAAATCCTCAGCATTTTAAATTTTAATAGTATGACAAACAAGTAGAGGGAATTGATTCTGACTTCTTCCAAACTTTCCAGAATAATATCCATGCTATGATGCCCTGCTTTAGCTACTAAAAGGTAGAATGCTTTTTAAATAATTTTCCAATAGAAAGCTACTTCCATTCCCCATGATCGAAGAACCACTCATGCTCAAGTATAAATTGCTTATGTAAAAATGGATATTTCATGTTGGCATGCTATCATGAAGGGAGGTAAATTTCCTCTACCACTTTAAAGATTGTTTCATTTGTTTTACTCCTTTATTAAGCTCTGTTTAACTCTGAGAAATGTATTTTATCTATATTTATTTCACTGGTAACCTGATGCCAGTTATATAATCATAATTAACCCTTTTATCATGACTCTCTATAAATCTATCAAATCTTTATTTATGTGTCTTAATCCATTTCACGTTCTTATTTCTATTTCTAGTTTAGTGTGGTAGAATTTGACTGATATATTTATTTTCTAGTTGTGTACTTTCTTTTAATATATAATAAATTATTTTTCTCTTCACTAGTAAAATTGTAATTATAAATATGCGACTTTTTTTTCACATTAAATAGTGAGTATGATATTTGAACATGAAATCTCGAAAGCGCTAAGCAAATCTATTATAAATTAGAGGAAAATTATAGCTTCACTATTTAATGTGAAAAAAAGGCGCATATTTATAATTTAATATGTAATGATATGCCAATTTTAGTCAGCCTCATGAGCATCATTGGATATATTATTATAAATCACAATCATTCAAGAGATATTTTTAATTAAAGTTAAATCATTAATCATTATTACAATGCCTCTGCTCACTCAGTTGAGAAAATGATTAAATAATGCTATATGTGTTTAAAGGCAGATCCCTGTAAGGCTGCCACAGTTTATAGTTATAAAAAGTTAATTTATTAGTATTATAGAATACTACCAATGTTAGATTTATTTATGTTTTGATCATTAATAATGACCACTACTCTGTAGTTTGCAATGCAATAAATACAGCTGTGTATCACCTAGAATATGATAGGCATTAATATTGTTGACTTTCATTTAAATGCATATGAGACCCACTTAATAGAGGGAAATCTGATCACACTATGACATTCATTTAGTTTTATATAATAATTAGTTAAGTGGTTTAATATTTTATCCATGTCATTATGCCCAATCCTTATTAATATTTAGGTTATAATTTGTTACATATCATTGTTACTTATTTTTCTTAGCTTTGCCAGCATAGGTCAGCTTTCTTACTTACTTTAAATTTGATTTGTGATGATCTGGGATCTCTGGAAACTCTGAATCTTATCTTCATTCATAAATGTTTTACTATGGCATTTGTCATGCCCTAAAACACATTTAGAAAGAGTAGTGAGTGCTCTGCATGGAATAACCCTTGGACTGCCAGCCCAGGACATCCTACTACCTTCCACCACTCCATGTAAAGATTCAGCAGAGAAGTGGGCATACCCTTATTTATCAAAGATCAGTGAAGACATGTTACCAACCAGAAATGGCCTGAACTTCATATTTGCTGCCTCATGCCGGTACCGCCATTATTTCTTAATATATTAAATTAAGCCTAAATAAATCTACAAGTTGTAATGTTGTGAGTTTATTAAACCAATTATATTTTACTTGTCAAGTTTTGGTATTTAGAATGTAGTGAGTCAATCTTGCATAAAGCTCGTTCCTTGGTGCAAGTGATTCCTATGTGCATATAAATTCAATCTTTATTTTAAGGTTATAACGTGCATATTTTACTATTATAAATTTTGTTAATTTAAATACACACATTCACATATTCAAATCATTTTAATATAAATAATATTACAATCTTTTAATGCACAATGTAAATGCCAGAATCCATCTTTACCTGACATTATTATTATTACATCAATACCTGTGTAGTCAATTGTCCATGTATGATCAGACTCATTTCGGTTGTATTTTGAGTTGGATGATAATTAATTGAATTACAATTCAGACTGTACTAGTCTGAATCTCTAAAAGTGTATTTTATTTAGGTCATTGCACTAATTGTATTTCGATTCTAATCGTGTTTCTATTCTTAAATCTATTTTCTAAAATCTTATTTAATTTAGTTTGACATATAAATAAACTACATTCACAGATTAAATATATGCACACACACACACGTATTGATTTTATAGTTGTAAATCTTATCATTATGAATTCTCATAATGATAACCATTGTTATTTTAATTAGTTATTCAAAATGAGTAATAACCACATCTGTATTATAATTTTGTTATTTATAGTGAATTACAGTTTCTTTATATTTATAATCTAGTTGTTTGAATAATTCTTATTATTTTTTGCTTAACTAAGTCTAGTATTCTACAATTAATATCTCTTATATTGGGTCACTTGAGGTTTCACACACATATATGCAGGATCAACCTCACCATATTTAATATATCATGCTTCTTCACTGTGCTTACAAAACTGGAATGAATTAAATTCATCTGTATCACTGGAGATATTGTTCATAGTGTTATACATTTGGGGAATGGACAAATAGGTTACAATCTATGATTGTTCCTGATCTGTGTATCTCGGGCATGATCAGATTCAATGTACCTTTGCTCAGATTCTGAATCTTGTTTTGTGGTCATACATTTTCAATGAGTACAATGTAAGCAGGAATGTCTCGATTAGTATGGTTTTGATTTGTCCAGTTTCACTACAATATGGTATTAAAATTTGGAAAAGTACTTAGTTTTGAATAATTAGATTTTGCCAATGTGGTTGATTGTATTAGATCAAATATAAAAGACTTGGATAATGACACTCTTATTAATATAGAAGACCAATAAGCCTATGAAGAATATGAGTCCAACTTAGATAATGCAGAGTTACATAAAGTTCATACAAAAGAAATAACAGCTATCCATATCATTTTATTATTTATTTCGAAGATGGAAATCATCATTAATATATCGATAATTGAAAAAAAGTGCTTACAAAAAATTTATTAGAACCAATTACCATTGTTCCTATAGCTTTCATTCCTTGATTAGTATAAATTCAAACAATGTGGGATATTGCCAGAACTAATTAACAGCACTAATCAAGGCATTTCTGGATACATACATACTCCACCTTTACTGTTAAAAGGAGGTATTCTTGATAATAGATTGAAATTGTTGATTGTTATTGGGATAATCTAAGTGTTAACTTGTTTATATATATATTGTGCACTTTTTATTAGCTCAGACTATTCTAAAATAGGATTTTGGTGTATAATTTTAAATTTTACAAATGCAATAATATTTACTTATTAAAATAAGATCATAATGACATATTAGGTCATAGGTTTTGAACTCAGGTTTAGCTAATGGAAATTTATAAATGATCTTAACTCAAAATACACATAGATAATAACCTATAGAGATGTATATATGCAAATGGATGGACAAATAATATCATTTAGTATTTAAAATCAGTGAAGTTTAACTAGTAATTTTGTAAACAGAATGCTTCACAGATGCTAATAATTATTGTTTGTGCGAATTTGATTTTAAAAATAGAAATTATTTATCTTCAAATCTTGCTATCTTCAAAAGTAAATAAATAAGGTTGAATTTTACAAAATACTGATTTAAAATTAAAACAGTACATTCTATCTCTATTTAATTTCTAAAAATATTGTATTTCAATACTTTTTAAAAAAACAAAATATCGGTCATTTTAAAATGATAAACTAAAAACTTTCAAAACAAATGTTTGTTTCATAGAAAAAAGTGGGATAATATTAGCCAATCAAAGAGTTTCAAAAAATCTTGGAATATGAAATTTAAGAGACGTGGAAAAAAAAGAGTTTTCTTGATCGTAAAGTGTAAGTAACTAAGTTTTTTTTTTTCATGGTGATATTGCTATATTCAAAAGTAAATAAAAAAGGTTTAATTTTACAAAATACTGATTTAAAATTAAAACAGTAAATTATATCTTTATTTAATTTCTAAAAATATTGTATTTCAATACTTTTTTAAAAAAATGAAAAATCGGTCATTTTAAAATGATAAACCAAAAACTTTCAAAATAAATGTTTGTTTCATAGAAAAAAGTGGGAAAATATTAGCCAATCAAAGAGTTTCAAACAATCTTGGAATATGAAATTTAAGAGACGTGGAAAAAAAAGAGTTTCCTTGATCGTAAAGTGTAAGTAACTAAGTTTTTTTTTTTTTCTTGGTGATATTTAAAAAAAAAAAAACAAAGTTGGATTAAAATTCCTAAAACCTTATGATTTACAACTCTACATCAATATACATGGATAATTATAAGCTCTATTGTTAAAATAATGGAATAAATTAATCGTTTTTCTACTGGGCAAGTCAATAATCGGTAATTCCCAATAATCTCTTGAAAATTAATAAATATTGAAGAAGTAATAGGAGATGAATAATCAACGAATATATTCACTGAAAAGTAATAATAATTGCGCCATAAGAAAAATGAACTGCAGTAATACACAAAAGGAAATAAATAAACACAGTAAATATCCAGTAAGGATAGATAAAAGAATAGTATATCTCTTGGAAACAGTTAAGTATATATATTTAAAATTCAATGGAACTAAATTAGTAATAAATGAAAAGTGTTCATTATTATTCTGGATGTATATAAAACCTTAATTACAATGTAAGATAGAATTATTTATTTGGAGCCAAAAACGTGGCATGACATATTTTTAATTGAAATCATAAGTGTGCCTTTTACTATAGAGAGAAATATATATCAGCTAAAATAAATAAGGCAAGCCACAAATAAATTTTTATTACTAAACAAAGAAAAAAACAGGGATTATGGTTGCAGTAACTCAAATTCCTCGCACGAATCTTAGGATAAGCAGAATCTTCAGAAAATAAGGAAAAATAAAAACGTTATAATAAGTTTATGGAATGTCAAACAACTGGAAAATTTAAAATTGTTCTTATACTTTAGCTGAGAGTTTAAAAGAGAACTTCTTTCTAATGTTGGTATTTATATTTTTAATCTATGATTTGTTAGTATAATGGGGGGGGGGGGTAGAACTAAATCATTTAATAAGGAAGTAATTCAAGTGTTGTTATATTAATAGTTATTTAATAATTCGGTTAAGTTTAAAGATTATGAATCCTTGAAATAAATAAATATACTTGATATTTTAGTATGAAAGGGTATTTAAAAATAATATATACACAATCCAGAGAGAAGGTTGTATTTACATGGGCGAATTGATAAACTAAATACAATGATTTTATTTCTTATATGAAAGATAAAAGTATTAATTTTGTTTGCTTAATAACCTCCAGAATTATGATCCTATGTTCCCACTTATTGTTTTGTATTGTTACTAATCATCAGGTACTATTATTATGTAGAAATTGAACTAACGGACCATAAATGGAAAAAAAATGATTGTTTAATAAACTGAATGTCTTATTTATAGTTCACATACATGGGGATAAATATCTCAACATATAATGGGAAATCATTAGTTTTGTTTAACAATCGTACTCTGAAGATTAATTATAAGTTCTGTTGTTATGGTTATGATAATATATGTATATCATTTTGTTATTAGTTATTTTAAATTTGATATTAATGGAAATGTTTATTATCATTTGTAATGAATATTATTAAAATTATTGTTTTAAAAGTTTTATTAAATTCTAATTGATGCATATCTTTTCTGGGCTCATTTTCACCACATCACACAACACAAAATACACAGTTAAAATTAAAATGAAAAGTCAATTCAATTTAAAGCAAATCTAACAGTTTAGTAAGAAAAAATCTCTAAGTAAAGATTTTTTTTTACTTGTTACATGCTGCTTTGATCCCATAGCTCATTGATGACATTGCCAATTATTAAAGTGTGTTTATTAATATAAAATTAAATGATACATTAGTTATTAGTGAAAGTATTAGTGTTAATCACAGTTTAATTAATAATATTATTTTAATATTCAGGATTAAAGAACATACATATAAAGCTTGATTATGAATTTAAATTATAAGCCTTTCTTAATTTGTACACTATCCGTGGAAATCTGTAAAATCCCTCTTGATATTCCATGGGTAGTATGAAGAATTAATAAATCAATGATTATCCCGAGATCTTCTTATTGTAAAGTTATTTTGTGATTATTGCCAATCTTAATTATCAAAAATAATAGGAATCACAGTTTATCTGTAATTATCTAACAGATTAATTTAATGAGTGATTGAATTAACACTTAATAATTATAAATATAAGACATTGGATATTATTGTTAGCCATGAGAGTATGTAGATAGTTAATAAGGAAGAGTATCTAGGTATTCTTATGCCATTGAACAAATATTTTGTATTTTTTTAATCTTAAGAGGATATGATCTGTTTATGGGTAAACGAGTCTCATGTTAATTATATTTAAAATACATCTTCTTTTAGAAATATTTACTCATGTCAAAGTAACTTGGGATAAATACTAATCTTATCTAAATTCAATTGTTATAGTTAAAGAAAATGGTCAGGATATAGTAAGTTTGTTAATAGAACCTAACCAGAATCCAAGTAGGACCTAATATAAGGGACTTGGAAACTCTGCTTGGGGTCATACCACCTATAGACCAGCCACAATATATATATATATATATATATATATATATATATATATATATATTATAATGGTCAGATGGAATTGGAGATCATTCGAGTCTTACTGTATCTGTGCTACATAGCACCACCAGTCAACTTGAACTTGGAAAATTTATAGAGTAGGCAGATACACGCTGATAAAATCCAATATATATATATATATATTTATTCTGACCATCAGCCCAATGCCGGTAATTAACATGCAAAACATTTATTAACGCACATATAAATAAAATTGAGGAATAAATTTTCTTTAGATTTTAATATTAATTTTAAATTTAAATTATTTTAAACTATTCACACAGATGGACATTTTAATAAATTTTACTTTAGAATGTTGAGTATAGATAGGCTACATAAATTGCTCAGTTAAAAACATTTCAAAATAAACATAAACGATCAAAATAAAAAGTCATTGATGTAATTGCAGAGGGAAATTTACAAGAAACCCAATGGCATTCATCATAAAATGTCACATTGACACCAATAACTTAAAAGACATTCGAATAAATACATTTTTAGATACTCAACGTGAGGTATATATTTACCGAATATCTATATATTCTAATCAAATATGAAAATAAAAACATAATTAAACGTTAACGAATCTATGCAGCCATCTATACCCAACTTAAATTCAATGCATTTAAATAATTTAATCAACAAATATTAAAAAAGATGGAAATGATTAAGTCAGCAAACTCAAAAGTATAAAAATTAAACATTAATAATTGATTTGAAAAGTCAGATTAAAGTTCATTTTAAAAGATTTAGGTTTAGCTTGTCAAATCTTGAAAGTCCTTAATTATTATTTTTTTAATTTTTCAGTTATATCTCTTACAATAGAAGTGTCCCAGTTCCTGGTGTCAATTCTCATGAAGTCTTTATTTGAAGACCGGTGTATCTGAAGGTGGCCTTAGCTGGTCCAATCCTGGGATTATTTTATTTGGGACTACAACATTACCATTCATAATTCAACAGTCATTTCATTTAAAATAAGTGAGAGATGGTGACAAGTGCATCTTATCATCCTTCTCACAAAATCAAGCTGGAACTGTCCTTAATTTCAATTTTTTTATACACATTGTACGGATTCACTGAACAATCAAACATTTTCATTAGGGTCCACACATTTGTTTCCGCTTCTATTGGATATTCTGCTTCAGAATGGGAAACAATCTTTAATTTTATCTATATATTTCATCTGACTTTTTAATTATATAAGATCCCCAAGGGCTAGATTGCTTTTCGATAATTAATAACATAATCTTAAGTTTTCCTTTTTTTTTTTAATAATCAATTTTTATTTATAATCTTTTTATTTTAATTTAAAATATTGGGTACTTGTGTATAATTCAACCGATGACATATTACCCTGAAGGCATATCAGTCTAATCTTGCGATTTTTAAGATAACATCTCCAAGTGATCTGCGGACACATGTAATCGCTAAAATGTGGCCGCAGATCACGTGAACACAGTACGTTGAAATCGCAAGATTAGACTGATATGCCTTCAGGATAATACGCCATTGGTTGAATTATACACAAGATAAAAAAGAAAAGAAAATGGCGAAAAATATAACAATTTAACAAAAAATTTACATATTACATGGCTTCTTGACAGGCAGGCAGAAAACGGACACCACCATGTTTCTTGGTCCTGGGAAAAAAAATGCAAGAAAAAGCACAAATTATTGAAAATGTACATTCATGAAATACAAAATAAGGTCAATATAAAAACTAAAAATGATTGAAAATTTACATGCATGAAAACCACCGCTAATTTTAAAACATACTGTATATTGGCATTATACTTAAAAAAATTGTTGAAAATTATTTACAAATTAAACATAATTAAGTGGAAGTTTGCCATACTTTTATATACATTTTCTAATTTTAAAACCTAAAAATTGTTTGTAAATAAAAAAAAAAAAAACAGATAAAACACTTTACCCGAATTAATGAGAAATATTAACAAAAATTTTTTGTAAATTTAAAAAAAAAAACAGATAAAAAACACTTTACCTGAATTAATGTGAAATGTGGCATTAATGACGGTCTTGTACAAAATGTCTTATCACATGTTGTACTTTAATGGCGATCATATGCTGTACTTTTACATACATTTGCTAATTTTAAAAACCTACTGCATATTGCTATTTTCAGTTAAAAAATTATTGAAAATTATTTACAAATTAAATGTAATTAAGTGGAAGTTTCATAATTGAAGAAATATTAAAAAAATTTTTTTTCTAAGTTTAACAAAAAAAAATTACTGTGAATGTAGCATTAATGGTGATCTTCTTTAAAACGTGTTATCACAGGCTGTGATAACTGAAGAAATATTAACAGAAATTGTTTGTACATTTAGAATAAAGATTTAATGTGAATATGGCATTAATGGCAAACTTAAGAAATACATGCATTTGGATTACTTATTGTCTATATTCAATAATATAATTAATTCTAAAAGTATAATTATTAGAAAAAAAATGTAAATTACTTACAAATAGCGTTCACTGCGGAGGACTGAATTGGGATATATGTTCCAAAATCACAGCGAAAGGATCAGCTTTATATGACTGCCTCCACATAAACTTGCTCAAATATGAGTCCAGGTGCTGACGTGCTGTCCCTCTGTGTTTTTTATTACGCCATTTGACCAAACCCCACAACCTTTCAACATTTTGTGTATGTACACCACTTGTGGGGTGTACGAAGTTGTACATGTGATTAACACGATGGTGTTCATATCCAGCCTCAACTAACTCTTTGCTCTTATATCCCTTCCAGCAATCGCTGTAGATAGTCGAGCCTTCCTGTACATTTTGCAAAATTTCTTGCATGAGAGTAGACACACTTCTATCTCTAATGGCTACAATAAAACATTCCTCAGTCTGTCTGCATATGCCACCGGATAGCCATTGCTGTGGTAGGACTCTTCCGGCATTATTCTTTCATTTTGAGAAAAGGCTTTCGTCAATTTCAACGATTGTGTCCGGACCTCCGATTTTCCGCCTTTCATTTCTTAACAATCTCCATGTAAAACTTCGCGGAGATAGTTGTTCCAATCAATAACAGTTTTGTTCGAAATATTCAATTCCTCTGCACAAAATGTTATGGATGTTAATTATTTGGACCAACTGTAAATGAAATGTATAGCGGTCACGAAAGTCATTTTGGAGCCAATGAACCACGTGCCTTTTCTCATGGCGATTTGTGATAAACAATCTTTCAAGTTGCATCACCATTGTTTGACCGAATTGGGTCCCGAATTGTGAACATACTTTTTCAATTTAATGCCCATTTTCACACATTTTCCTTTTGGGGAGAAGTCCATGGTCTTGTAAGAAGATGATCGCTTCTTCCTCCGTACTTGGCAAATTAAATAAGGTTGGGCAGATTGTTGGAGCTTCACCCATCATAAATGCAAATAACACAAATATCACAAAGTAGAAGAGCTCAAAAAAGTCACTGTGATGCCGTGGACAGCAAAATCACAATAGACAGAGAAATAAAAAAATTTCCCAAACCTCTCTCCGAATTTTAAATCTCGCGGGTGGAAAAAAAAATTGACTCTCTGATGGATTAATCACACCAGTCACTTGGTTACCATGACAATGTTGTCATGCAAAAAACGTCGATGCCTACCGGAAGGGAATTCGGTAAGTGAAAAACGTCATCGGTTGAATTATACACAAGTACCAAATATTGTAATGGCGTATTATATACCATTACTATATATATATATATATATATATATATATTGAAATACAAACAATTCAAATACTTGGGGTTTAAATGTAATACAGGGTGATTTGAGCTCAAACTTTTAAGCTTTCTTCACCTATCCACTCTATCTCATACAATGGATACACATGACTACATATATGTGAAAAGATAAATGATCTGCAATATGCATATTTCATGCTAAACCAGCTCTCACCAGATTCTCCAGATCTTCATCCTTTACACAACAATGTGCTGTGTTCAGTCTATATTAAGATGGCTAATTTTTATACTTTAACTCTTATAATGCATGACTCGTCTAAAAACGAGAAGATTTGACATCACTCTAAATTGGCTACTTTTTATCCCACGTATACATATGATACGTTATTAAAAAGAAAATCAAAAGTTCTGTAAGATGGTGCCCTCTTCAGAATAAATTTACAAGTAAAAAATCAATAAAATAGACCATATATGTCAAACAAAACCAAAGCACCGCCTCCTCACCAACTTTTCTTGAATCTTATTGGCTGTCCCACTTCTGTCAGAAAGGGAAATGGCTGCCAAAAAGTAAAAAAGTTACGTTTGTTTTGATTTTTATTACGAAAATGATAAACGAATGTTTACAACATTTTAAACAATATTTGAATTGAATTACAAATTATTATTGATAAAATAATACTAAAAATCAAATTATTTTAGAAAAATAGTTAAAATATTACCAAGAATTATTTATTTATTGCTACATATTGATCGTAACGTTAAAGTAAAAAAAAAAAGATTGCATCAGCAATCTTTTTTGGTTGGTTGAATAGCGGTTACTTTTATTTCACCGCAATTGAATATTTTTTAAATTATAAATCAAATTTTATTTTTGAAAAGACTTTCGTTTGCTTTCATAATCTGAGAATTCAGTAATATACTTTTTACAAACGAAACTAATGTATTTATATTATTAAAAGTGATCTATTTTAACAATAGATTTTGTTAAAGTTGTGAGTTGGCCAATTACAAGTTTTGATTTTTAACTCATTCGGCCAATTATATAATCATCGTTCAAAGGGTTAATGGACAGATTTCAATTTATTCCACATTTCAATTTTCAGCCATCCATTTCATTGAAAATTTGATGATGGAACACATTCAAATCCCTTGTTGTTGCCGATATTTCTGTCTGCTCCATGTTGATTTTAAGCCACTCTGACCCCTCATATGTAGAACCTTCTTCCTTCAAATACATCGAAGAAGGATGAAAAGAATACACTGAATCTGTAATATTTTTAAAATACAAGTATAATTCATATACTTGTAGTTAAATATAATATAAAGGATTTGAACACAGAATTTCAAGTTCCATTCAACTATCCACACTATTTCATACAACTGATATTAGTGACTATACACATGTAAAAAAGATAAATGAAATCCAATATACCTATTTCATGCTGAGTCAGCACTCATCAGCTGTTCAAGATCATCATCTCCCACACACATATATAATCAGTGCTTAGATTATATTAGGATTGCAAACCATCACACTTTAATGGGCAGGCTGTAAAATACTCAACCCTCCAACTCTTCAGTCATCCATTCTATTGAAAATCTGATGATGGGACACCCAAATTTATTATTGATGTCAATATTAATTTCCATCCCATGTTGACCTTAAATCATTCTGACCTGTCACATATAGGGACTTGTTTATTTGAGTACATAGTAAAAGATTGGACAGGATAAGTTTGAATATGTAATATTTTTGAAATAACTAACATAAATCATATACTTCTTGTTTTCTTGTTTAAATTAAATATAGAGGGTTTGAACACATATTATCAACAAGGGATTAGGGTGTTCTATCATCACGTTTTCAATAGAATGAATGGTTGAAGACTTGGAGAGTGGAGTAGATTGAAACTGGTTCACTGATTATATATGTGTGTGGGAGATAAAGATCTGGACGCAGTACTAAATATGTATATTGGAGATCATTTATCTTTTTTCATATGTGTGATGTTATGTGTATGTAATAGAGGATAGCTGAAGGGAGCTTGAATGTGTGTTCAAATACCCTATATTATATATATATATATAATGAAATTCTTAGGAATAAATTATACAATATTTAATATCCCAATGTAAAAATAAATATATAAATAATAGCTTTAGTGCTAACGCACCATTCCCACTCCAGATTCTGTAAAATTATACCGTATAACGTAATGAACTATCAAGGTTAACAAATCTCATTTTCGTATACCTGTCACGATAATTTAAATAATTTATTGTGCTAATAATATGTTATCTTGGGTCACAGGATCAAATTATATAATAAATTTGTATTATTGTTATTTTGTTGTTATTAAGATTAAAATAATCGTCATGAATGCAAAATTTGTCATACTGGTTCTAACATTACTTTATATTTTCCATGTAAGTCATTTTAAAAATTATTCTTTTAGTGATAGTTTTAATGACAGCTTTATATATTTCAATAATATTAATCGTGACCGCCGTTATATAAATTTATTCAGTGTGATGTACAGAAGTAACTAAATAATATTTGAGTTATTCATTCATAATTTAATGCATAGATTTGCATTATATATAGATTGACTTTTTTTAAATAGAGTGGCAAATAGATAAATAAGTAGAAAGTTAAACAAAGAAAAAAAAAAACAGACATCGCTGACTCTCTCTCTCTATATATATATATCGATAAAGATATACAATATATATAAATAAATATATAGATAATAAAACAGCATCAGTAATTAAATTATTTGTATTAAATTTAATATTTGTATAAACTCAAGATATTTACTTGTACTATTTATTAATTAATTTATATACGTTTCCAAGTAAATAATTTTTTTAAGTCTAATATCCCAAAAAACATTTTCGTAAATTTTATATCGATGGGGTATATATATATGATAACAACAATAATAATAATAACAACAACAACAAAATTTTTATTATCTTTGTCGACCTGCAATTGAACAATCGGGGGATAATAATTTAATTTTTTTCCCTCATTATAAAAGTTTTTGAGTTTTATTGTCCACTATGTTTGCTATATAAATATATTTTATTTAGTCATTATTTATTTATTTCTTTGTACCTACTAATATGTGCATCTCTATGCTGATCATTTAACAGTTTTTTTCTCTACATTTCTTTTATCTAGCTGTTGTATCCTTATATTTCTTTTATTTAATTATTTTTTTCTATTTATCTATCAATCTATCTACGTATCTGTCTACCTATCTATTTATGTCTGTCTGTATATCTATCTATCTATCTATCTATCTATCTATCTATCTATCTATCTATCTATCTATCTATCTATCTATCTATCTATCTATCTGTATATCTCTCTATCTATCAATCAATCTATCTATCTATCTATCTATCTATATATCTATCTGATACCTTAAAGACTTACACAAAAGTCTTGTCATTTACACAATAATTAAAACCTTGGTAGTAAAAATAAAGATTAGCATTTGATACTAATTCATTAGAAAAGTTCATATTGCAAATTTTGATAAGGGAAGGCAAATTTAATTCATGTTTACAAATTACAGTTTGCATTTTATGATATTAAAGAATTATGATAAATTATCAGAAAAGATCGGTAGCAAAAAATAAAAAAAAGTAATATTGACTATGGTCTTTGTCACATATATTAGAAAATAAAATAAATTTTCTTGGTTAAATATAAATATAATTTTGGGTAAAAGTGTGTGTATTATTTTTATTCATATGTAATATGTTTTTTTATGTTTTGCATGAACAAATACATACATGAATATTTATCTAATGATTAAGAAAAAGTAAAAACAACCTAGTCTGATACACAAGCTAATTTCCTAAGGAAGTAAATTGACTTCAAAATAAGACCCATCATTTCTGTACTAATCTTAATGCATTTGATCAAGTAAAAAATGATTTGATAGATTACTATAAAGGTTCGCCCTTATTATACGATTTCTTATGATTCGAATTTGTGAATTATATTGATAACAATATTTTGACTTGTTTGTTCGGTGCTATGTTTACTTTTGTACATCTAAACATATGCTATAGAAATAGCTACACACAAGCATATATATTATTTAATGTTTCAAAATTAAATACTTTTGTGAGTTATTTATTTTATATATATTCTATAAATTTTACAAGCGCAGTGTTTAAATTGTAACTATATAGAAGGTAAACTAATCTCCACACTAGCGCAATTTTAAACAAAATGATAAAATTGTTAAGTTATTCTCAGTACAATCACAAGATAAAATCTTTAAAGAAATAAGAGCGATCATCTAATTTCCAACTCACATAGAAATTTACAAGACGGTCGCTTTTATTTTTTAAAAAAACTTTATCTTGGGGCTGGGCCGAGACTATTCTCACAGGTTTTTTTTTTTTTTTTACGTTGACAAAGATTATGTTGTGGAAATGGGATGGAGTAGAATATGGGAAAAAATAGACTGGGGAATGTAAAATTAAGTAACTAACAAGTGTTTCTTGGTATATTTGCTGAGAGATTCTTGACTTCGTTTAAGGAATAGCTACAGTACATCACATCCCATGACCTTCTATATAGTCATTATAAATTGATAAAAAATTTCAAATAACAGAAACGGTCAGACCTTTTTTTTTTTTTTTTTAAGAAAAAAATTCAAGAAAAAATTTATAATGTAATAAAATATTCATTACGTCAGAGAAAAAAAATACATATGCATAAATATTTTTAAGGTTTCTTTTACTAAATAATGATGAACTCATTTTAATATTTACATGTGACAAAAAGAAAGTTCATCAAAATATATTTAACTGACGTAAGTAAAGGATATCTTATCTCAGATATGTTTTTTTTTTTTTTTTATTTCTACCTATCAGTTATTGGAATGCTCTTCATAAACAACAATTATGTTTTAAGTAATGCTTTATCCTTCATTATTTATTAAAATTCGTCATTAATTGCGCCACAACTGTCCCATCATATTTCATTTACGATATATTTAATTTTCTATGTCTTGTTTTAAATGACATTGTTGTTAAACAAGTATTATTACGTGTATTCAGATAAAAAATGATCAAAATTGTTCCGGTTTTGAAAAAAAAAATAATGTTACGCATTTATTTCCAGATAATCAATTAATAAATAATGAACAGTATATGTTTATTAAATTATTTTAAATAGAGGACAACTCAATGATAAAAATTCACCCAGCTTGTTACAATTCTCATTTGATATGTATGATGACTTATGTATATTTTCATTAACCTCGTAAATAAATTAATATATTTTTAATATCTAATACCTCCCCCCTCTCGCCCGCATAAAAAAAGAAATAGAAAAAAAAAAAAAAACGTATTAATCTTAGCTAAAACTTATTTTATTTTTAAGAAGACATACTTGATGCAGCTGTTTGTTGGAGTGATTTTAAAATGTTGGAATACTAATTTAATTATCTTTATAAGATATGTTTATTTTAGGTTCCAACTTTTGTACAAACATAATTACATTTTGCTGTTTTGCAAAAACGTTTTTAATATTATTGGGAATTAACTACAGACTAGGTGTCTTGCATTGGTGGTCGATAGGTCAGCGCGACTGCCTTGCACTTGCAGGCAGTTGCCCGGGTTGCGGGTTCGCGTCCCGGCCGTTGCTATAACACTTAAAAAAAAAAAAAAAACTACAGACTAGGTATTGTTATTTTAATATAAACTTTAATAACGATTTTAAAAACTGGTAAATATCAGTATTTTCATTTTTATAAACATGAGTTAAGTCATATTGAAGTAAGATGTATAATCACAAATGATTCTAAAGAATTTGGAAGAATTTGATTATGTGGACCAATTAATATAGCAAATCAAATAGAAAATGATCTTGAAAATCATTTATCCCTATTTGATGTATATATTGGGAAAGAAAAAAATGTTCACTAATAATTTACAAACATATAATAATTTTTAAATTCATTCTTTACCATTGTCTAAATTTCTTTTCTTATCTCTTCTTTAATGGTACTGTGAGTGGATCAAATAAGCATGAGAAATGTGATGAGGTAATTTTTATATGATGACCAATTAATATTTTATTCTCATGGTTTCATAGTATGTATCCACTGACTTAAAAAAACAGAAAGATCAAATATGGGGGATTGTTAGAGGCCCTTTTGGTGTAGAAGATTATGATCAAATCTTTAGAATATGAAATAATGTATATTTATTTAATATCCAAATGTAAGTGCACAAGAATTGAAATATTTTTTTTACTAGCAGAAAGTATTAATTTCTTAATAAATTTAATATCCAAAATTGCCATCAATAAGTGAAATGGGAATTGCATGATAATGCAGAAGTATACAAACAAATTTACCAAAAAAAAAACAACAAACAAACAAACAAACAAAGGAAATGTTATTGAAATCAATATCCAACATTTTACCAAAACACTTAATTCTATTTATATTGCAATTTTTAAAATTCATTTTAAAGTATTGAATGAAGTTGAATATGACTGAAGCAAATGAGATCCATAAAATGACTGATAATCCATTTACCATAGCTGTTATAAAAAAAGCAACATTTAGTCCATTTTTTAATGGGAATAAAAGAATCATGAAAAATTAAGGAATACAAAAATATTTTAAAATGTCACATTAAGAACAATAAAATATCTGAAATTCTTGAAAAAGCTACAAAAAAATTAAAATAATGTAAGAAAATATAATTTAAATCATAAGGAAATCTATAGATGGGGAAAAAATTCAAAATTATAAGATAATATATTGGTATTGGAAGAAAGCATATTTCCACTTCAAGAATAAAAGAGAAGTGCATTAATAAAAAGGAAGTACTTCATAAAATTAGTGGAAGTATTATCATAGAATTGAATAATAAAAAATAGCTACCATAAATATGTACATTCTTTGAATTGCCAATCACTTTAAACAAAGAAGTGAGTCATGAAATTAATCTATGAATAAGAGAATAGGTTTAGGAAGATTATAAAACTGTTATTGATATCATAAAACATGCAGGTAAATAATTTTATAAAAAATATAATAAATGATTTGAATAAAGTAATAGTTCTGACATTTAAAAAAAGATTAAAACATATATCACAAATGTATATATTCCATCTTTCTATACTTATTTTTACTGGAATAAATAAATACACATCCTCTACCATTTAGGTGGGATATATGTCAACCAAAGTAAAAAACTGGATTAAAAAGTGTGTTATTAGATGAATCTTCTTCAAGTATTAGAAAAGAAATTGTAAAATGGGCTTCGATGTATGAATTGTCTTCATTATTTGGATTTATAGATTAGTCTTGTAAATTTATAAATGTTTTAGTAATAATCTTAGAGCTATTAATATGTAAACTCTGGACGTTGTCATTTCGTGAAAAAATATTTATTAAAATGTAAGAGGTGAGATTAGATTACATGTAAAGCTCTAAGAAAATAAACGTTTGGTTAAGTGGGTGCACAGAAAAGTTCAATAATTTTCAACCTTTAACAGCAGTTTTACAAGTAAGATTGTATGGATTTTTAAATGAGAAAATAAGTCAATAAAAGTACAAACAAGTTTATGCAACATATCTAGATTTTGGACATAATGTGGCTTTTTTAAAAAAAATATTGCTTTAGAGTTTAAAAAAAAAATATTTCAAGAATTATCAATGAAAATAAAAATTAGAAATAAATATAAATACTGGAATGAATAATGTAATATTCAATCTATTTTCTTAGCAAAGCAAAATAAAGATGGGTAGTCATAAGTTTAGAAATGTTGACAATGTTGATTAGATTGCTAATACGATAAGAACCAAAATGGATGGAATTAAAAATTCAGATGGAAAACATTTCATAGAAACAGTTTAATAATACAATGAAATATGTCTATCTGTTTGATAAGTAAAATTCGTAACTAAATCATACATGTAATAGATGTTAGACTTGGAAACTTCTTAGAAGAAATAGTCAGTAACATCAAATTACTGCAAGATGTATATAGAGACATATACACTGGACCAAATAAAAGAAATAGTAAATAAAATACTTAGATGAAAAAAAGGAAGCTAACATTGACATCCTTGAAATATGATAGATTGATTAAAAAGATGATAATCAATGAATTGCTGAAGGCTTTTAAACATGATTCCAAAAGATTATCAAAATTAGAAATAAACAACTTGAGATGTGTAGACAAAATAGAAATATTTATGTTACGATGTAAAATAAATATTTTAGATAAGTTAGGGAACTTTATTAAAACTGCAGATACCATAAATGGGAAGTTTATTGATATTTATCTTTCAGTATAATTATTTATTCATCCCTATATTCATCTACCTATCCGTAATTATCTGCATTAACACTGTTTCGCTATTATTTATATTTTTCTATAATTATCATTTTTGTGCACCCATTCATCCATCTAGTTATTCCTATATCTATCATTGTATAATTATCAATATATTACACACCCATATGTGTGTGTGTGCGCGTGTATGGGGACTTGAAAACATAAATAAGAATTCTCTGAAAGAAGCAAGCAAATATTGGAATAAAGGTACCCAGTGTATTACCAAACTTTTCCACATCTTGTGTTAACAATTTGTCGACTTTAGCAATTCCGTTACCTAAATTATTCATTTTGAAATATGTAAAACTCCTACTTGTTATTAATCTGGAATTTATATATCTATTTTTTTTTCTAATCCATGTTTAGTCACTGTTATACAGACTATTTCCCAATGTATCCCTGTGAAAATAAAACCTGAAAATGCTAAATATTATCAGCATATGCATATATGTTGAAGTATTTAGTTTTTTTCAGGTCTCTATTCTTATGGAAATATGTCAACCAATAGACCTTATGAAAGTGACTGAACAGAGATTAAAAATAAAACACAGATAGGTAAATTCCAGATTAATAACAAGTAGCAGTTTTACATATTACAAAATAAATAATTTAGACAACAGAATTGCTAATGTCAATCAGTTGTTAACACAAAGTATGGAAAAGTTATGTAATACAATGGAAAACCTTTATTCCAGTATTATCTTGCTTCTTTTAGATATTATTATTTATATATTCAAGTTCACAAAAGTATTGGTGTTCAGGGACCTGCATAGATGCTGATGTATTTAGCTTTTTCAGGTCTTATTCTTACAAGAATACGTCGACCAAAGACAATATGAGGAGAATTTACATATGCAAATTCCAGATTAATAACAAATAGAAGTTTTACTTATTATAAAATGGATTTTATATATATATAAGTGTGTGTGTGTGTGTATGATTGACCGAAAAAAATAGTTAAATATTAATGAGTAAAGACTAAGCATACAAACAAATCATTATATATATATATTGAGAAAGTTCATTCCCCTTGTTAATGCGTTGAGGAGGTGTAATCTTGTTCAGCCAGTTGTTTATGAATAAAAATTGAAGAATAGTAATATCATAATATATAAATCTAGTTATAAAGACTTACCCATTTGTACATGTTAATATTATATTATAATATAAAAATTTTTTTTTTTCTTCAATAACATGCTACTTAATGATCAAATAGTCTTTTAAAAAAAAATCTTTCAATTGATTATTTGTGAAGAGAATACTTATACTTCTAAGAAAATCAACTGATCTCTTAGTTTACACATATTTCTTTTACATTCTTTAAATACAATTCTCAGATTGTCTATGACTCTGAAAGGTATATTAAAGCAAGAATTTAATATAATAATATTTCAGTAAATAACAGACACATACTCTCAGGATTATGTCCAATATTAGTTATTCCGAAATAAATTATATTTGTAAGTTATTTCTGTTAAATAAAGTTATAGATGCATAAATAATTATGTCCCATAATTTCTAAATAGAAAAGAATAGAAAATTTAAATTCAATGTATCATATATTAATTACAGTTAAGTGTGTACACGATCGTTTACTTATCAAAATGTGTGTACATATATATATAATTGGAAACCAATCAACACTTACACAATCCCAGTCTAGATTACAATCAAAAATTTCAAACTGTTGTCAAGGCAACCTCCTTTTAACAATAGAGGTGGAATCCCACCTCTATAGATGAGCTCATATATTTGTATTGAACCATATTCGAATATGTGTATTCGAAACACCAGTCTCTTAGGCAGAGAAGAACATACTCGGAGAGTATGTATGCCCAAACGATAGCTATAAAATATATAACTAGCATGACATTTCCAGGACATAACTTCTTCTCGGCTGTTGAGTTCAACACCAAGTTCAAAGCACTTTTTTGTTTGTGTATAAACACGGGCGCCAGCTGCTTATTCTAAAAGAATACTAAAAGAATAGACAACGCACTTTGATAGTGGCCACTAACTCAACGCTTAAATCCACGACTAGCTCAGCTGTTCGTAATCACTAATAGATTATACTTAATTAGTGATTAAAAGAATTAATAAAAGAATTTGTTAAAAAGAAATGATAAAAAGAATTGACCGACAAATATAGTTTAATTTTAAAGATAATTTATTAACTAACATTTATTTACTAAATTTAAACATTTTATAATTCTAATAAAACATACGCATATTTTAAATTAACATTTCTAAATAGTTTAAATATTCCTATAGATTTAATAACAGAACACTCTAATTTAACTAATAAATATTGATATAATGATCACGCACATATTAACTCATGCACACACATAATAATGATAATAAAGGACTACATAGCATTTGAAATTTAATCACACACATATCAATAGTTCATTTATGTATGATATCGAGTTCATATAATTAGACTCTTGGAAGATTCGAATGAATTAATGAAATGCAATGGCTATTACAGTATAAATGAAAATAAGCAAATGTTTTACCTAGGATTTTGAATGTAGATTTAACACTTTGTTTTCTTCTTGTTTGTTGTTTCTTCCAGTATGAATGCTTCCATCCGGCTGGGACATTTCCTTGCTGAGTTTCCTGATTTTCACGATTATTACTATCGGAGACAATTAGATACTGACGGAGATTTTCTAAGATGTTAAGCTGACATTATTTCACGGGCAGATCTGCTGTTTTCTCGGACATCTGGGCTGGAGATAAACATGCATTCCAAAATATTCTCAGCACTGCATTTTGTTTCTTAACTGACTCAATTAATTTCTGAACTGCACTCTCTCAATAACTTTGTGAACTGATTGTCTCAACTCAATTAATTTGTGAAAAGCCTACTGTCCGATAAAAAAAGTCTATTTATACTGCGCCTTGTTGTCTTTCTGATATCTCCGGCAAAGATCTGTTGTCAAATTCCTTATCAATTAATCCTTTGATAAACGTGTTTTGGAAGATTGCTTAATTAGTAATAGCCATGCAGAGATGTTGTTTTATATTTTAATTAATAACCATTGCCGTGTTTTTTAATAATAATCTTCTTTAACTTTATAATAACATTTATTCTATTGTTGACAATCGCACATATATACGGTCATATATTAGGTTTAACATTATTTTTCTTTAATTAAAATTGAATGAAAAGGGATTTGTATATTTTAACTTTGAAATTATATTTTTTACGAATACCAATAAAAACGATTTATTTCCTTTTGTAAACCTTTAGTTTCATGTCTCAAACCAAGACTCCCCCTCCCCCCTTAGGATTAATTAATTGTAGCTTTTTTTATTTCAAAAACTAACGCTAGAAAACTATTTAATTCTTATCTTTTTCTAAAACAAACTGCAATAAACTCTTCAATGTTTAATTTTATGTTTTTCTTTTATGAACGATTACTTTAATAATAATTTTAGATAAAAATTATATGTGCCTATATCAATATAGATACATTACACCACCCTTCCTTTTGAGAGTAAAATGCATCATTTTTGACCATTTTATCTCTGACAACATTAAACCTTAATTTATTTATTTTTTTATTTTTTTGACATGTTATTTATTTGTTTAATTCGATCACTTTAATCAAACCCTTTATTTTATTCATTTATTTAATCCTATAATTGTTACTCTTAAATCATTCATTTGACCTACTTATTTAACTTGATTTTATTGATTTTTAACTGTTTATTTACAAGCATTTCTCCTTACGTAATATGTGCGTGGGGAAAAAATCTTTTATTCAATAATGCCTCCTTGTTACTATTATTATTTCTAAATTTCCTTTAGTATTATTACCGCCTGTTCGGTGGTTGTTTTTCTCTTTTCACTAACCTCAACGACCGGGCATTATATTTTCCTTTTTCCTCTATTCCCTGTGCTATCAGAAACGCGTTATTACCGTATTGCCATTTGATGATATAAGGGCGGTCGTATATTGGCTGGAATTTCTTGTATATATGTTTTTTCAGGATGACTCACCGGATAAACTCTCACCATGACCTCATCTCCCCTCCTGAATATAGCCTTAGGTCTTCCCTGCCTCTGCTGCCGTAGCCTGCCCATTTTTCTTAACCGGTTGAGCGCTTGCTTAGCATCTCTTCTCTGGTTGATTGGATTTATCCCCACTGGCAATTTAGTCTCGAACGGATACGGAATATTTCTTCCAAAATGTAGCCGAACAGGTTCGAATCCTGTAGACTCATTTCTTGAACAGTTTATCATGTTGATTATTCGTGATGTTTCTTTTACCCATTTGCAATGATCATCCTGTATATAAACCCGAAATAGACGCCCCAACTCCCTCATAACCCGTTCACATGGATTAGACTGAGGGTTACGAATCGATATAAGTATATGTCTTATCCCACGTCTGTCCGTCCATTTCTTCCATTCGCTAGATATAAAGGGCATTCCATGATCTGACAGAATTCTGTCTGGAATTCCTACAGTTTTAAAGTATTGTTGCTCCAAAACTCAAATAGTCTGTCTTGCGTTCACTTGGCTACTGGATATGCCACTACCAGCTTCGAAAACACGTCATATGTTACCATGAGATACTTCATTTTATTGAATGGAGGCAGAGGTCCATAGAAGTCTATCACTAGTAAGCTGTTCAGGAGTTGGGCATATATAGGTTGCAGCAGCCCGACACCTGATGTGTTAGCAGGCTTGGTTGCTGAACATATGGTGCATCTACCAATCATGTCTGTAATATTGGTATTCATTCCTGGCCAGTAAAACCAATGACTCAGCCATCCTTCCACTTTATTTGCCCCATAATGTCCGAAAGTGTTATGCACATATTTAATCATTTGCTCTCTCATGGTGACCGGAAGAATAATGCGTGTTTGTTTTTTTTTTCATAACACACGCTGTAAGAGTCCTCCCTTTAAACAACAGTGATTTTGGTCCCTCCACAGTGGATTATTGGCTGTTTTCATTACAGGCTGATTGCGTAAATACTCTATTATTTGTTTGCAATCGTTATTTTCCTCTTGCTGCTCCTTTAGCCTGTGCAACTCGTCTTCTATCTTATTTCTTTTATATATTTTGGCGGCAGCTATATATGCTCTGTCACAACTCAAGTGTTGTTCTTGAGCTACCGGATATCGGCATAAGGTGTCTGCCACAATATTCTCTTTACCATGACAGTAAGCCACTTTGTAATTAAATTCTTGCAGGAATAAGCTCCACCTTATTAGCCTGCTATTATTCAAGAAGCTGTGATTAATAAATTCAAGGCTCTTATGGTCAGTGACTACTACCACTTCAGAGCCTACTAAATACTGCCTGAATTTTTTGAATGCCCACACAATAGCCAAGGCTTCCTTCTCAGTTACAGTGTAGTTCACTTCCGGTCCCCTTAGTAAATGGCTAATGAAGCAAAGAACTCTGTGCCGTCCTTTTTCCTGTATCTGAAATAGCACAGCCCCCAATTTAAACCTGCTGCTGTCCGTTTGTACAAAGAATGGTTTGTTTAAATCGGGATATGACAGCATAACTTTATTTAAAAATCCTGCCTTCACGCTCTGAAAACTGCGCTCATGCTGCTCATTCCACACCCACGATTTCCCTTTTCTTAATAACTGCAATAACGGCTCCATGTGAAGTGAAAAATTTCTATAAAATTGATTATAGAAATTACAGAGTCCGAGAAAAGATTTAATATGTTTTTTATTCCAGGGTGTGGGGAATTCCTGTATTGCTCGGATTTTATCAGGATTAAATAATATCCCTCTTTCTGTAATTATATGACCTAAAAACTTGACCTCTTCAGTCATTATCTTACTCTTATTTAAATTAATTCGAATTCCCTTTCTCTCACATTCCCCCAGCAACATTTCTAAATGCGTAAAGTGCTCATCTATACTTTCCGATGCCACCACAATGTCGTCTACATACATTATAACTAAATTCTTAATATCATCTGACAATACTTGATCCAGACATTGTATAAGCCCTGCCCCACTATTTTTTAGCCTGAAGGGAATCCGGTTAAAATTATATGCACATCCGTTATATTTAAATGCCGTATATTTCCGATCTTCTGGATGAAGTTTGATTTGCCAGTAGCTGGCAGTTAAGTCGAACGTCGAAAATATTTTCTTATTTTGAAATTTCAATAACAATTCACTCATAGGTGGTGTAGCATTAGTATCAGCTATTGTTATCTTATTTAACTGCCGTGCGTCCAAACATAACCGAATTGATCCATCTTTTATTTACAGTTATGATAGGGTTATTAAAAGGAGACGAACATTTAGATATAATCCCCCATCTAAGCATTTTGTCTATTTGTTCTTCTACTTCATGTCTATATTGACGAGGTATGGGATATGCATGGGCTTGATATGGTTGGTCTTTCTTAAGCCTTATCCTGTGTTCATACCCTTGGATTACCCCCGGAACCTTGGAAAATACGCTTTCATATCTATTGAATAGTTTCTTCAGTTGGTCTCCTTGATTATCATTTCTGCATTTTGACTCATCCACCTTTTCTCCTATCTCTATTTCCATTACTGCCCTTTGTGCATCACTCTGTCTATTTATCTCATCCTTCTGGTGTTTTGTAAACGTAATTATTACGTTGTTTATTTCTGCCCGGCTCCGTTTATAATCCAATACACAGCCTGTTTTGTACATAAAATCTGAGCCTAATAAAACCTCATAAATCAGTCCCTCCAAAATCAACAGAACGTGCATATATTCTCCCTCTGCCATGTGTAATTTCACCCATGCCTGTTTGGATGCCAACTTCACCTTCTTACCATTAGCCAACAAAACATATACTGTTTTTAAAGGCAATATTTTAATTTCCGGGTCAATGTCATTTATTTTATTAAACATTTCCTGTGACATTACCGATACCTGACTCCCCGAATCAAACAATGCACTAGTTGCAACCCCCCTACCTTTATCTCTATCTTCAGACAGCTTTGAGGTGCCATCACAGGCATGCTTTCTTCTCCACTACATACCAGATTCGCTACTTGCGTAAATCAACTTCTGCATTTCTATCCTCATCTTGACCATCCACCATCCCCCTATTGTTGTCCAATGCCATTAGTATTTTGGCCATCTGCTCTACTGTTTGCTTGCCAATCATCATTTGTTCCACCTTCTCAGGTAAACCACGCCTAGCTATACACATAATATGCTGCTCCGATAATTTGTATGCAGTGATTGATCTCAATTTCGCTATTTGTCTACGAAAAAATGTAATAAATAATTCCCCTGTCTGCCACCTGTCCTGCTCTACTTGAAACTTAACCTTTTCCTGCATCTCCTCCCCCCAATAGTTTGCCAACAATGAACACTTGTATTCACCGAATGTTGTCGGTTTTACACGTAATGAATTCCACCAGAGTTGGGCTTCTCCCTGTATGTGACTGCAAGCTAAAGCAATTCTTGCTCCCTTGCTTAAACTATTCAAAGTGCAATAATGTTCCAAGCTCTCTAAGTGATCACTCAGATTCTCCCCTCTGTTCCCGGAGAATGCTTTTATCTTTAGCAGCTGATTTACTGCCTCCATTTTATGTATGTGCATCCATGTTTTCCCATTCTCATGTTCTCTTTCTAAAGCCTCTACTCTTTTTATTACTTCCTCCAGCTCTATATCTTTTCCCATTTTGACACTATGTATTTATTTTTTTTTCAAACTAGTGCTTACGTTAAACTAAATTTAAATACAACTTATTTATTTATTTTTCTTACTAAGACAGAAACTCACGTTACCTCCAACCTTTTGTCCTTTTCACTACCCACTCTTGATGCTTTAACTCCACCCATAACGCTCTGATTTGATAGCATAAATGTCAAAATCTCTTTTCATTTCGAAAAAAAAAAAAATTTCGGTCAATTCTTTTTTTAAAAAAAATTAAACACTTTCACATACGTAATTTAACTTTTTAGATTTTTATTTTCAACAAGAACAAAGTATTTCTTTACTATTGTTTCTTAGGTTCAGTCCCAGTTCGGGTGCCATTGAACCGTATTCGAATAAGTGTATTCGAAACACCGGTCTCTTAGGCAGAGAAGAACATACTCGGAGAGTATGTATGCCCAAACGATAGCTATAAAATATATAACTAGTGTTACATTTCCAGGACATAACTTCTTCTCGGCTGTTGAGTTCAACACCAAGTTCAAATCACTTTTTTGTTTGTGTATAAACACTGGCGCCAGCTCCTTATTCTAAAAGAATACTAAAAGAATAGACAATGCACTTTGATAGTGGCCACTAACTCAATGCCTAAATCCACGACTAGCTCAGCTGTTTGTAATCACTAATAGATTATACTTAATTAGTGATTAAAAGAATTAATAAAAGAATTTGTTAAAAAGAATTGATAAAAAGAATTGACCGACAAATATAGTTTAATTTTAAAGATAATTTATTAACTAACATTTATTTACTAAATTTAAACATTTTATAATTCTAATAAAACACACGCATATTTTAAATTAACATTTCTAAATAGTTTAAATATTCCTATAGATTTAATAACAGAACACTCTAATTTAACTAATAAATATTGATATAATGATCATGCACATATTAACTCATGCACACACATAATAATGATAATAAAGGACTACATAGCATTTGAAATTTAATCACACACATATCAATAGTTCATTTATGTATGATATAGAGTTCATATAATTAGACTCTTGGAGGATTCGCACGAATTAATGAAATGCAATGGCTATTACAGTATAAACGAAAATAAGCAAATGTTTTACCTAGGATTTTGAACGTAGATTTAACACTTTGTTTTCTTCTTGTTTGTTGTTTCTTCCAGTGTGAATGCTTCCAGTATGAATGCTTCCAGCCGGCTTGGACGTTTCCTTGCTGAGTTTCCTGATTTTCACGATTATTACTATCGGAGACAATTAGATACTGACGGAGATTTTCTAAGATGTTAAGCTGACATTATTTCACAGGCAGATCTGCTGTTTTCTCGGACATCTGGGCTGGAGATAAACATGCGTTCCAAAATATTCTCAGCACTGCATTTTGTTTCTTAACTGACTCAATTAATTTCCGAACTGCACTCTCTCAATAACTTTGTGAACTGATTGTCTCAACTCAATTAATTTGTGAAAAGCCTACTGTCCGATAAAATAAAGTCTATTTATACCTGCGCCTTGTTGTCTTTCTGATATCTCCGGCAAAGATCTGTTGTCAAATTCCTTATCAATTAATTATTTGATAAACATGTTTTGGAAGATTGCTTAATTAGTAATAGCCATGCAGAGATGTTGTTTTATATTTTAATTAATAACCATTGCGGTGTTTTTTAATAATAATCTTCTTTAACTTTATAATAACATTTATTCTATTGTTGACAATCGCACATATATACGGTCATATATTAGTTTTAACATTATTTTTCTTTAATTAAAATTGAATGAAAAAAGATTTGTATATTTTAACCTTTGAAATTATATTTTTTACGAATACTAATAAAAACTATTTATTTCCTTTTGTAAACCTTTAGTTTCATGTCTCAAACCAACACTCCCCCTTCCCCTTAGGATGAATTAATTGTAGCTTTTTTATTTCAAAAACTAATGCTAGAAAACTATTTAATTCTTATCTTTTTCTAAAACAAACTGCAATAAACTCTTCAACGTTTAATTTTATGTTTTTCTTTTATGAACGATAACTTTAATAATAATTTTAGATAAAAATTATATGTGCCTATATCAATATAGGTACAGTATATACACTACAGATTGCAACTTGACACAGACATTACTATTACTGATAGAAAAAAATTTAAATAAACATTCTTAAACAGGTAAATATAACCTGTTCTGAATGCAGACTAATAAATAGTCCATTATAACATGACAAATTGCAACCAAAATATTACTTAAATAATAATAATAATAATAATAATAATAATAATAATAATAATAATAATAATAATAATAATAATAAAATATATATATGTTCGCATTTTCCACACACACACACACACACACATATATATATATATATATATATATATATATATTCTTTAATTAAAAAAATATTTTATATATAGATTTATGTGTGCTTATATTATTATATAGTTTATAGATAATTAATAATAAGCAGTGATGAATTGAAAGAATGTTATAAGAAATGATGTATTATTTTCTTATTAAATAATTAATATATTCAGTAATTTAGTTTTATTTCTGTAAATCTCAAATGAGGAACCATTGGAGAATATCGTATATATCCTATAATATCATACAGTTTAGTTTTTTAAATTATTCCATCATCATTACATTTCATGTGTAATATATTTTTATTAGTTGCAAATAGCATGCCAACTAGGGCTCGAAATAAGACAAAAAAAAGCTTGACGTACACCACATACCTGAGATATATGTAGTATATAGTGACGACAGATGTATAGTTTAAAAAAAAAGAAAAAAAAAGGAAATTTTCTTTTGTATTTTATATATATATATATATATATATATATATATATATATATATATATATATAGAAATATTTTGGCCTTATGTTTAGATGATCATGATTACTATTATTACATTTTTTGATGATGATAAATAAATACAGCCATTAAATAGCTTAGTTTTAATTTTAAAATTATATAGATATCACAACGTATAGTAAGTGTTAAAGTTGATAGAATTTTTTTTAGATATTTGCTTGTTAGTGAAAGATAGCATCGCTGCCACATAGGCACGGAAATATCAATAGCGTTAAAGTATATAGTAATAATTTTGTTCATATTTTGAAAGTTTATGTTATAGAAAATTTATAGTTTTGGAGGTTGGATTGGATATTTGATTATTGGAGTTTATTTGGTTATGTTCCAATTTTTGATGATGAATGCAGGACAGTCAAAACTGTTAGTGTAATACAAATAAAACTATTGATAAAGCATATAAGAAGGTGTAAATGGTATGATATATTATAATAGAAATCAATACATAAGAAAAGAAAAAGTAGGAAATCATATTACTTCCATAATGATTGAAATAATGCTGTATTAATATTAATATTTTAAAAAGGTGATAAAAAAGATATTAGAAATTGTAGATCTATCGGCCTTTTATCAGTTTTATACAAAAATTTTATCTAGATAATTACAACTCATCTACAGAGAACACTGGATTTCCATCAATAAAGAGAACATGCTGGATTTGAAAGTGGTTTTAGTACAGTAGATTATATTGTATCACTTGAAAAACGTTTATTGATCCAACAAACCCCAAACCCGACAATGTACAAGATATATAAGTCATGTATAATCATGGATTCTGCCCTATTTACCTATATCCCCAGGTCAAAGATCTAATCAATAACCTTTCTCGATGATAACATCAAATTCTTTTACTTTCACTGTGCCAGCAGTTGAGTCTTAAAGCATGAGATTCATTTTTAATTATATTTTAATGAGAACTTGGGTGATTGATTTATATATACTTAAAATCAAAGATTATTTAAAATAAAAGTAAATGAAAAGATTCAAAGAACATTGGAAATTTTGTTTTAGTTATATATATTTTAAACTCATTAATTATTTTACATTGACATTCAACTTAAGCTCTTTAAAAAAAAAACATTATTTACATTAATTTTACAATTAAATAGTAATTTTATCAGAGACCACATCCTGCATAATAGATTCGCATTAATGGTTAACATTTCATTTATTTAGTTTGTACAATTTTAATTTTGTTTACATTTATTTTTAAAAAAAACAAACCAATGATTTTAGAATTAAATGACCACAGATTTTAAATTCTCCATTTACATTTAATATAAGCTAATAATCTAGCAGCATATCTGAACAATTGACTAACTGATATCTATAAAGAATAAACATTTTATTTCTTCTTTACAAAAGTTTTAAAAAACATTTTATATTAAAAACAGATATAAAAAAAAAAACAATTACAATAAGACTGATTCGACATCTTACTCCAATAATGTAGAAAAAATTGATTTTATTTCTCTTGATAAATAATATTTTTAAATCTTACATAAAAATGTTTTATTACATTAGTGGACCTTGTGGAATAGATTTAAACTTCACAGTGATTAAAACTGGACACTGTTATATAAAAAAATAGATCAGTTAATTATAAAGCAAACAAGCCACTTTAGTTGGACTTTCAACTAAAATCATACCTTATAAAACTAGAAAATGAATTAACTAAGATTAAAAGATTTTAACTATTCGCGAAATAACAAAATAATCGGTTACTCAGGACAAAGATATTTGAGTAGAACCATTTCCCTATGCTTGAGTATTAGATAGGCAAAAGAAAAGCAAAACAATGTTGGGTTAATAAATATACAAATGCGATTGAAAGAAGAAATGTAGATAGGGTCATACGAGCCGAATTACGGACACTCGCATGCCTATTTTAATGAAGAAAAGGGAAATCAGTATGTCCACATGTCACAATCTATACCAAAAGAAGATAGGAATTATGGAGAGCCAACATGTCCACTTGTGCGGATAGCATGCTGACAAACCAACTCTACCTCATCCATGCTCTCCGGTCCACAGACATATGCGTAACTGGAAGCCTATTCCGAACACCAAATGAATGACTGTTTTCGGTCTGTCCACATTACTCTGAGCATTATTTATTAACCTGAGATATTATAATAATCAAACATAAACTAATTATAATTAAATAGCTGTAAATGATTTAATACTGCATAGAGATCAACCTGCAGTAATCAACTACTTTAGGTAAATATTTAACTAACAAAAACCAAACATTTAGAATAAGGAAATTTACTTATCGATAAATCACCCCTTCCCACTTTCCTAACTTAAAATAATAAAAAGTGATAATTAACTGACACTATCCAGTGACACTGTTACTAGGTCAAAAATATATAGCAATTTTATTCTGTTTTAATTTAAAGAAATCTAAAATTATAGAATCCCATCTTGGGAAATCTATAAAAGTATTTAAAGAAATATGGAAGGTTTATTTTGAAATACGTATATTCGACATAACTTCCCTTGCAAAAATAAAAATAGGTCAACTTATTTTTATTTAAAAATTAATTCATTCTTTGATAACACTCCTCTTTTGTAGACATAATTTGCTCTATTAGCCAAACTATGCTCTTTGGATCCCCGTGAGTGAAGTTTATCAAAATAAAAAAAAATCAAAGCATGACCATAAATATTTTCACATTCAATAATTATGTATATTAAAAATCATAGTGAGCTTGAGTAATTAAAAAAATATTATAAATAATTTAAAAAGAAAAGGTTAAAGAGATAGTTAAAAAAATATTTCCAATAAACATTAACTTTGACAATTTTTAAAGCTTTAAAAAACTACATTTATATTCTAATGATAATTTTTAAAATCTTGATGACAGGATTTAAGCTTTTCGGCATTTTACCTGGAGTTCCCTGGAATGAGTGCATGGGTGAACATTGATGGCTGGTGGCATTTGAAGGCAGGTTCTGGCAGCAACATAATTGGAGATTTCAGGTCTCAGGAAGGAATGGTTGGTGATCTTCTTTTTTACTACTCACTTATCATTTTAACTGGCGTGAAGATGTTCTACAACTTTCTTTCTTTTCTGTTTTTTTCTTTATTAAAAAAGGACCACTAATTATACTTGAACATTGGTATTTGAATTATCTGCTGCCTAAGGTGATTTTTATTTAGATCTCCTAAGAAACAATAGAAAATCATACTTTTGTTCTAATTTTAGAAAGTTTGTACTTCGATAAGGAACAATAAATTTCAGTATAATTTTATGTTAGTTTTTAATTTAGATAATGATGTAGAATCTCTACTAATTAATGAAGAAAAATTCCAAAGTAATGGATTTTGGTAATTTCTAAATGTTTTAATTTAAAATTTATTTTAAACTTCTTATCGAGGTACAAATCTTTCAAAAAAAGGCAATCTTGGATTCTTAAAGAAAAAATAAGATATTATATATATATATATATATATATATATATATATATATATATATATATATATATATATATATATATATATATATATATATATATATATATATATATATATATATATATATATAGGTAAAGGGATGGACCCATTATATATATATATATAAATTCAAAACTTATTATTTGAATTTTTTTTTTTCTTTCCATAAATAAAATAACTTAGTGTGTTAGTACATGATTAAATATGATTAGTGTTATCCGAAATAAATTTTAGTAATTTAGAGTTTAAAAAAATGTTTTAAGAATAATAAAAGAAATAAACACAGAAAAAAAAAACATTTCTCTACATAGGTGGGCTTTAATTAAACCCCCTTAATTATTGATTAGGTTGGTCAGATAGTGACATAGCAAATATGAATCAGATTTACCATTGCAATATCAAGGTATTGAGAGAAGTTTTAGAAAGGGCAAATGAATATGAATTTATGCGTTGGTTTTGTAGAGTATGAAAAGGCATTTGATTCTATAAACATTTCTTCAGTGATTAAAGTATTGGATCATCAAGGTGTAGATCCAGGATATTGTCATATTTTAAAGAATATTTATAAAAGTGCAACAGCAACAATTAGATTACATAATGATAGTTAGAAATATCAACAATGAAAAGGATGTAAGACAGGGTGCCTCCATATCTCCAATACTTTTTACAGCAGTGCTGCTGCAAAGTATTTTGTGGATTTAAATGGGAAGCTAAAGGAGTGAAAGTAAATGGAGATTATTTAAGTTATTTACATTTTGCAGATGATGTACTTGTTTTTGCAAATAATGCTTTAAGTCTACAGGAAATGTTGCAGGAGTAATCAGATGAAAGTAGGATTAAAGATAAATGTTAAAAAGTTTAAAATAATCTATAATGGAGTTTTTCAAAATATGAAAATAAAGATTGATTATGATGAATTAGAAAAAGTTAACAGTTACAAATACCTTGGTCAGATTATTAATACAGATGAAAACATAATGGATGAAATTAATAATAGAATTAAACTTTGTAGTGCTTTTGGTAGGAATAACTTGATACCAAAAGGAAATATGTCTATGTATTTGAAAAGAAAAGTTTTTAATAAATATATGTTACCAGTTTTTAATTATGGATTTGAGACTTAGAAACATAATAGAAGAGTAATACAGAGATTTCAGACTTTTTAAAGAAGTATGGAGAGATGCATGTTGGGAGTAACAAGAAGAGATTGAAAATGTAATATATGGGTAAGAGAACAAACAGGTGTTACTGACCTCATTGAAAAAAATAAAAGACTGAAGTAGAGTTGGGGTAGACATAGAAGTGATGATAATGGATGGACAATTGAAATCTTAAACTGGATTCAAAGATATTGCAAAAGACCCAGAAAGAGACTATGTGAGATGGAAGGATGAAATAAGAAAGTGTGCAGGGATGATGTGGAAAAGAGAAGCTAAAGATAAGAGAAGATGGATTAAACTTGGAAAGACCTTCATCCAGCAATGGATTGATAAATGTTTTATTATGAATTTAAAGTCATTCAATGATTCACCTGCTTAAAATCACAGTAGTGTTCAAAATATAATTTAAAAAAAAACAAAAAAAAAACAAAAAACATTATTTTTAATAGATAAAAAAATAATTATATAAAATTTTCTACAATTAATTAATATTAAAACAAATATATTTCATTTTAAAACGAATAGCATATTTTTAATAGTAAGAATTCTAAAAATAAGTAAAACCATATATAGTTATTTGTAAACTCAATAATTTAGTCTACAGTAATAATATTGACACTTCTAGGTTATCTTATTTTGTGTTTTAATTTTTAACTCGTTAGTATAATTTAGGCCTAAAATTTTACAATTTTGGATAATAGATAAAAATGTATATTTCTATTCAAGAAAATTAAATATAAAATTACAAAGTTATGAAATTTTAAATGAATGTCAAAATTTTAGCTTATATCAATCTTAAAATAATCTGAAAATGGATTAGGCAAAGTTCATTAAATATTTAAATAAAAAGTCGCATCTAAGTAAAAAAAATATATAATGAAATTACTTAACTAAAACTTTTAATTAAAATATTATCAATAACATGTACATAAATGGGCTCTAAGACAATATTTAAAAGAACCAGTAATTAACAGAAAATATACAACTTTGATACACCAAAAATCAAGGCCTTGTGGGCTATATATATAAAGAGTTGATATTAGTAGATTTTTTTATTTTACTGTTTTTTCACTAATTCTGTCATAGACTTAACAATGAGAGAATCATGAAAGTATTTGAATACAGTCAAATCTAAGTCAAACTTAGATAAAAAAGCAAAAATGATATTATCAAAGCAAGAAATGTTAATCCTGTATATACTATTTGCATAAATAATTTATAAAACTAGAAAGTACATTCTAATGTTGATTTTATTTTGGCTCTGATGGAAAATATTTTTATAGAGATGGAGTTTAGGAATATATATGGAGTGCAGCGAAAATTATACTTTTCATGCTTCTAAAAAATAATTCCATTGAAAAATGACGTTGTAATCCAATGCCATGAGTAAATAATAAACAGTTCAATGTTGATAAAAATATCCGCCTATTTAAATGTTTGGTTAATAATATACTCCTGTTCAACGTTTTTTCTAAATCATTGAGCTGAAACATTATTCCAGTCAATTTATTTTAGGTCAGCGTTGTAAGAAACCTAAGAATAAATTTAAAGTAATATTAATACACAATAGTCACAGTGTGCGTACGTGGGGGGGGGGGGTATTATTGAAATGTAATTATACTTCTATTAAACTTATTTTATGTTTCATTAAATTTATGAAAAAAAAATATTTATTCAATTTTATTATTACCTAGCAGATTATATGTACATTTGAGATGAATATTTTATGTTTTCCCTTTTTCCTCATTGTGATTCAACGACTGTAATTGTGATCGTTCAAAAGGTTAAGCTTTTTGAATTATAATAAAATAGACTTATATATTTGATAATAAATAATAAATCAGATTATATATAACTGAACAGGAAATAATTGAAGCTTCTAATGACATATCTCATGTTTGCAATTTTTTTGTTTCTCAGCATATCTTTCACCTTTTGGTCGATAATAATAATATTAATTATAAAAAAATACTAAGCTATTGCAATGTGTGCTTTGAGCGTTCCATTATCAGATTTTAAATAAAATGGACAACGGAAAAGTGGGGTGGAGTGGATTGAAGCCGGTCCATTAAAGCATGAAGATTGGCTATCTTAATATAAGCTGAGTATTGATTGTATATATGTGTGGAGATGATAATCTGGACCAACTGACAAGTGCTGGTTGAGCATAAAATACATATATTGAAGATTATTTATTTTTTCAATATGTGTGTGATCAAGGGTGTCAGCAGTATGAGATAGAATGGATAGTTGAGGGAGTGAAAGTCTAAGTTCAAGCCCCTTATATATTACATATTGGATTTCAGATAAGAAAAAAATCTGTAATATAGAAAAAAAATCATATACTAAGTTATTTATTTAATTTTATTATTACATAATAGATTATATATATATATATATTTGTGTTGAGGCTTATATGTTTTTACTCTCTCTAATTGTTATTCAAAGACTATAATTGTTTTCATTCAACGGGTAATCTTTTTTAATATATATAACTCAGAGTATATATAACTGAACAGGAAATGAAGGAAACTTCTAATGATTTATATCATGTTTGAAATTTTTTTTTTGTTTGTTTTTCAGTTCATCTTGTACCTTTACATCAATAATAGTAATATTGATTATAGAAATTACCTAAGGCAAAAGTATATGGCAGATTAATCTCATAGTAAAAGTTATATATTATAATTTCCCTTATTTTTTTTAGTTGTATCTTTCTCATAAATCAGAAATAGTATATTATATCTGTTTGAGTATTTGGACCATGCACAATATTAATTAAACAAAACATTATAATAAACTATTTAAGTTTGTTATATAAAACTAAATTTAGGATTCTTATTTAGGTCTTGTCTCATTTTAATTAGCTAATTATTTTGTTTATGATACTGACCATACTTATATTCTATGGTGAAATTTCATTGATACCTTAACAAGAAAATAATTAGGATGTTATGAAAATAGATTAATACTTCATTATATTTACTGTTTGATTTGGAAATAATGTTTCTGCAATTTATTTATTATGTCCTGATCATAAATGAAGTCACTAGATAATCGTACTCTTAATATGATATTCATATAGTTGGGTGTAAATTGATGTTGATCTGGAAATACAATTGCATTTTTATTTTTTTATACATGTGATCTTAAAAAAATAGAAATATATGATTTGATCATCATCACCATTTAAATCATAAAATGATAAATAATTGCAAATTAATATTTCATAAAACATTTTATAATTCTTATCTCAAGTTTCTCCTAATTAATATAAACGTTGAAATTATCGTGTAAACCACTATATATATATATATATATATATTGCGGGTTCATCTGTGTTAAAATATTTTAAATATTGATATACAGACGTTTCGACTTGGTAATACAAGTCAAAACGTCAGTATATCAATATTTTTATCAATATTTAAAATATTTTTTATCAATTTAATTTTAGTTTTTGCTATTAAGGCTTTGGCGATTTTATATTGCTAGAGCTATTAATATATGGTATATCTGAATTTAGTTCAGTTCCATACAGCTATTTGAGTTAGATAGCTGGATTTTTGGACATTTAAATGTCTGAAAGTTTCAGATTTTCTTCTCAATAGTTAGGCAGTGATAAAATACTATACTAATTCTAGTATTTTTAATTCCTAACACCTCACTGATGGCGCTAGATGCAGAAACCACGGTCTGGGGTTGAGGATATTTTAAAAGCTGGATAAGAGTGTGTATTTTTACGTACTCTATATATAACATTTGTAAATACGAGCTTTTATTAAAATTAGGTCATATGACATCTGACTTGATTTTTAATCAATATATATATATATATATATTACTCTTATGTTTATACATTGTAATAATTATTTGGAAAGACTCATAATTTGTAATCTAGTACTTATGCTTCAATATTATTATTTATTACAGAATACAAAGGCTGAAAAGGGAGTTATTCCTGAAGGTAAATGCAGTAAGTAAATGTAACCTTCTATCATTCAATTCAAACATTATGCATGCAATTTATAATATTGTATGATGTATAATATATTACTTTTTATACCCCAGTAATATATATATATATATGTATTGCAGTGGCTTTTACTATATGGTGAAACTGAACTGAATTCAGACCCATATAGCTACCTAGTTTGTTTGTTTGGATTTGAAGATATTTACGTATTGGAAAAATTTGTGCTTTCAAGCTGTTAGAAATAAGTTTCAGAAATACTGTTTAGTAGAGCTGAAATTTAGATCTAGTTTCTAGTCTTCCTGTCCTCTACTGATGTGGGTCAATTAGCCCAAAACCATGGTTTAAAGATTGGAGACAATTTTGAAAGAGATATTTAATTCTGTCTCTCTCAATATTTATGTGTACTAAGCTTGATAGTGGGCTATTGGTAAAGCTCCATCTAGTAACATAAAATGCAAGCTATAGCAAATTATGAAATATATAACTTGTTTTGTTTATCATAAATACACTCTTGAAAGGTTTTGCAATGATATAGATTGCAGAGGCTTTTACTATATGGTGAACTGAACTGAATTTAGACCCATATAGCTATCTAGTTTGTTTGGCTGGATTTGAAGATATTTATGTATCAGAAAAGTTTGTGCTTTCAAGCTGATAGAAATAAATTTCACAAATACTGTTTATAAATCATTTTATATAGCGCGATGTTTGTAAACTGTAATACTTAAAACAGTGTTACACTGTTGCACATGCGCTTTGAAGATTTTAACTATAAATGAATGAATACTAACATTCAACCACATGATAAAGTTGTTTAGTAGAGCTGGAATTTCGATATATTTTTTAGTCTTTCTGCCCTTTACTGATGTGGGTCAATTAGCCTGAAACCGTGATTTAAAGGTTGGAGACAATTTTGAAAGAGATATTTAATTATGTCTCTCTCAGTATTTATGTGAACTAAGCTTGATAGTGGGCTATTGGTAAAACTCCATCTAGTAATATATATATATATATATATATATATATATATATATATATATATATATATATATATATATATATATATATATATATATATATATATTGTAACCCCTCCACACCATACACCAACAACCACAAATACCCAGGGGCACCAATTCTATGGATCATAGAATAAAATATTAATTTAACTTTACCTTAAATTTACTTATGAGGCTCTTAATTAAAGTTTCACCTTATTCTAGTTCAGTTGAGGGATAGAGAGGTGTATGAGGTGTAGAATGTACATTAGATGTGGGAGAAAATATATAATTAATAGGAGATAAAACATCTATCCAATTTTAAAATAAATAATAATTATATTGGTAAAATTCTACCATCTAAATTTAACAAACTATAATTTATGCTCCACCTCCTCCAATCACCCACATGCAATGAACAAGCTATACCATATTTAAAAAAATAAACTAATAAATAAAATGTAACCTTTAGAAATTATAATTGATAACAAATTGGATCTGAACTTAAACTAAACCTGTCATTACTAAGTTATTAATTATACACTAATCTAGTTAACTGAATGTAATATTTAATCTAAATTAATAATTAAATATCACAGGGAATCTATTGGGGTATGACTTAATCTAAAATTTCTATCTCCTAACAACTATTATTTAATATTATGAAAGTAATGGAATAAATTAAGCAATACCCTAACAAAATAATAATAATTATATAATGAAAGAAATGGGGTACATTTTGATTTCAATTCATCATATAAACTATTACTAAATGATAAAACCTTTTATTAAATTAATAAATAATTGACATCTCATACAGTGTTTGGATCAAGGAAATGAATATCATAATGTCTGAATATTTATCAGTAAATGAAATGAAAATACAATTTTATTATATTAAATAAAATAAATGTGTGGAAATGTGAAACACAGATGTATTGTAAAGAAGAATCCTGAATACAGTTTTTGAATAATAAAGCATGTATTAAAAAAACAAAAAAAATTAGTTAAACAAACATTTAATTTCTTTACAATTTGAAAAAGTATAAGTTTTGGATATATTAACATCAGTGGTTGAAAACCTACATAATAGCAAAAATTACAAGATAATTTTCTAACTTCTTATCTGATTCATTTCGTCTATTAAGTCACTTAGATTGACTTATGGCAACACATTTTATCTTTAACTCTAAAGAATAAACTAAAATAGAATCTTTATATTTTATTGCAAAATTGGTTTTCATTTTTCAGTCCCTTCTGATACACATATGGAACTGAAATAATATAACCTTACATTTCTGGCAACAAACTACAGAATTTATTTTATATTCGACATCTTGTCATTTATATCACTCTTAAATTATCTATTAATATAACAAGTCTATAACATACAACATAGGTTAAATATCTCAGTTACATTATGAAATAAAACGAAAATCTTGGCATTTTTACTTTAAAATGCTTTATATCATTCTTAAATTATTAATTAATCTAATAAGTGTATAACAAACATCTAAATCTTGGCACTTTACTTTAAAATGCACATTAAGTAAAATAAGGGGTTTGAACCTAAGAATCAATACAAAATAAGATTAAATTATACTTTAAAAATGGAAATAATTATATCAATTAATTATGTTTATCTTTGCAAAACAGAAATGATTAATGCTATTAATTAATTATGATTTGTCTTCTTTTGCTTGCTTATACCAGTAATGATTAACTATTATGGAAGCTGATGATATAAAATTTAAAATGATAAATGCAAAATGATTGAAGTTAGGAAATAATGATGGAATTTTTTAACTGTTACATTAGTACTTTATATCTGTGTCTGCATTATGTTGTGTGCCATACAACAAACAATTAATACTAATCAATTGAATCAGTTTACTCATGACTGTGTAAATAAATCATAACATGGACAATGACAATGGACTAAACAAGCTTCAGCACTAATTCTATCACAGCTGTTTTTATGAGGAAATCAATTCTACTTTTATTCTTTTTTTTATCAATAACTTAGCTGGCATATGGCTGTGAGTAAGATGAAAGCATTCTATAAACACATGGGATAAAATATTTACACAATTATAATTTCATAACTAACATGACAATAACTTCAAAGTCTATTTCTGAGAGTACATAAATTGGTGGGAATGAATCTCATCACCAAAATAATCAGGGAGATAAAATACTGGGCTTCACATGCCCTAATTCATAATATCAAATGTCAAAATGGAGGATTCAATCCACTCCTATCAAATACTTCTATAACAAAGGGATTTTATTTTATTCCATAAGATATATTAGGCAATCTACCATATTAAATATTCAAATAACAAGAAAAAGAGATTATTCAATTTCACAAGACACAATAAAACATCATTAACTTTTACTACCAATAACCACTAAACACTTTTCTTATCAAACATAATAAATAACAATAAATTCCTGCTTAAATAAATTTTAATCTTTCAAATTTGAATAGCCCATTCCCATCCTCCGAAACTGATATACTTTATATCATTTTACTTGCAATTTACACATTATTATAGTTGAGTTTTTTATAACAAACACACATATACGAGCATAATAATAATAATATAGACAATTCAAACCCCAGTAGGTTAAAAACTACTGTAAAAATGTTAATTACTAACTGTAAATGCAACAATGGGTAAATATTTCATATCTGATATAATATTCATAACTTAAAACATATTAATTACTGTTGAGAAATAAGGCAATAATTTCTATTGGCAAGATAAGACAAAATAATCTTTTTATAGTGCATTTATATTAGCACAGATCCAAAGCAAAAGTTTAAATAATTATTGAAAATAATGATTCTCTAATCTATTAAAAAAAAAAAAAAACGCAAAGATATATTATAGGTTTTCTGTAATGAAACTCTTTTAAAATAATTGTTCACCCCATTTAACCTTGAATGAATGTCTCCATTTTACCAAGCACATACGTTTATATACGGCACACAATAAAGTTTATACCAAAATAATAATAATAATAAATACCTTGTACAATATTCCCTTAATATTGTACATTTAGAAGATGTTCTTGGAGACATAATAAATATAATAATAAAAATAATAAAATCCTAAAACTACCTTTATACTATCTACATACTAAATCCAATTAAATAATAAATAAATAAAGTTCTTTTGCTTTTTTCTTCTGGGTTGAAAACGAAAAGTTTATTGCAGTTTATATATGACATCCCTTGGTCATGTTTTAAATAATAATAATAATAATAATAATAATAATAATAATAATAATAATAATAATAATAATAATAATAATAATAATAATAATAATAATAATAATAATAATAATAATAATAATAATAATAATAATAATAATAATAATAATAATAATAATAATAATAATAATAATAATAATAATAATAATAATAATAATAATAATAATAATAATAATAATAACAACAACAACAACAAGCACAGAGAGATAAATATTGACAAAAACAACATGTTCCTGCAGGAAAACAAAAAACATTATTATTTTGACTCCAATATAGTGCATTCAATGTTCTTTAGCTGAGCTAATGAAATTGCTATAAATGTTATATAAAAGAAGTAATAATTCACATTTCATTCATAAAATATATTAGGCATTTATTTTATGTTTCTTTTGTTTTTTTCAGAGCCATTCATAAAATGTATACAATTATTTGAACTGATAACGTTTATTTAACTTTCCGTGGGCTGGTTGGCAGTATTCTGTATAAGAAATTCCATTGCAAAAAAGAGGACAATTAATGCAATAAAAGTCATATTCAGTTTCATCATTTTTCTAAAACCATTTCTCATAGTAGTTAGGAAAAATAATTAAGTACTTAGTTGAATTATACATTTAGTCTTATTTTCTAAGAGGCAAAAAAATATAAATAGTCAGGCAAGTATTTCAATAAAATGATAATAAAATAAATGATTCCTATGCATCTTTCCTAACCTTATTCTTTATAACTAGCACAAAATTTATTATAAATAGTTCTTGAAAAACTTAATAATAGTTCACATATTGTTCTGACATAATGAAGATATGCACATGTTGCAGTTATTCCCTTAATACTATAATTTAAAATTGAGAATAATAATTTTGTAAAATAAACAAACATTATTCTGTCTTCTTCACAATTAGGAATAAGATTTAAATAAAATGATTTTGAAATATAATTATGTACTTCCATTCTTCATATTACTAATTAATTTTAAATACCTTATAATGTAAATACACTCATGCATTTAAAATAATGATTGAGAATTCTGAAACTGTCAATTAAGAATAAAATCAATGTACCTTTAGATTGTTCACATGATTATGACCTCAAAACTTTTTAGTACTTTAAAGTTTCAATTTGGCTTTTTTTTCTTGGAAGAATAGGCTTTTAATAAAACTGTACTATCAAGCTTTGTTTAAATAATACTTTGAAGTTCTATCAGCAAAAAGTTTGGTAGTCATTCTTTGGAAGTAGTCTTCTTTGATAGTCCCTGGTAGTAGTTGTTAGTAGTAGTCCCCTTTAGTATAGCACTCAAAAAAATTACCCAGCATTTATTCTTCCAATCTAAGGGCGTTTGAATGTTCAAAGGTCATCAGACAGAGACTAAGTCTTAATTTATGCAAGAAATTTTCTTATAGGAAAAAAAAATAGAAACAAAAAACTTTTGTCTTTTGAATAAAAAAAATATTAAATATTAAATTGAACTAAGAATTAAATATTCTGTATTCTTAAAGTAACAGAATAAAATTAATAATTATTTTAACAAATAAAATATTTTACAGCATATTTGTTGCCTAACCATTCACCAGTCCAGTGATCCATCAATTCAATTAAAAAGTAATTAAGCTGGTTTTAATGGTAAAATTAAATATTTGGATATGAGATATGATATTTTATGGTTTTTAGAAGCAGATGAACGAAAAATGAAGTTGGATAATGATACAGACATAAATAAATATTTACAAATAATATACTATAGGTATTAAACTGATGTGACTAAAATGACAATTTTAATGATGATGAGTTAAACATATTTCACAGTTTATACTATAAATTAAAAAGTGAAAAGCAAATGAACTAGAGAATCACTCAAACATCTCTTAATATTGTTCTGTATATATATATATATATATATATATATATATATATATATATATATATATATATATATATATATATATATATATATATATATATATATATATATATATATATATATATATATTGAACCAGGTGTGGCAAATAGCTTGAAATAATAACAATAAAAAACAACAAACACTTTGAATCTTTAAATAAAATAACATTATAAAATATAAACTTGTGAAACAATATTGTAAAAGTTATTATTATATATAAAATGTAATATTATAAACTTATACATTCAATCTATACCAATGCAATTTAATTATTGCTCCACACTGGTTTCTTAAGCAGAAAAGAATAATATCCAGAGGAAACAGGTGTCCAAGCCAGAGCTATATATAAAATATATATATAAGTGTGACCACATTTGAAGGACACATTTTCTCGGCTGCAGAATTCAACACCTATCATTCAAAACACTTTTTTTTGAAGAGAACTCCAGGCAACAGTCAATTACCGAAAAGATAATTAATGTACTTTGAATGATTGGCAAACTAATTTAGGTTTTAAGAAATCCCAACTAGCTCAATCAAAAGGATAGAATAATATACTGTTATTCTATTTAGTGGTAAAAGAATTGATCTAGGAGCATTAAGTTTAAAGATAATTTATTTTAAATAAATACTTATTATTATAACGTTTAACTACTTATAAACTTTCTCAATTAAATATTAACAATAAATCATGATAATCTCAGGCACACACATATTATAATAAGATATGCAATTGTAATATAATTCAGTATTGAAATAATTACAAGCATTCAATGTTTACTATTATACATTAGAAACTATTACTATAAATTTTTAATTAACTTAAACAATGATCTTTAAATATAACTACATCCATTCTTAATAAATCACACAATACAATATAATATAACAAGAGTATTAAATAAACACAAAACATTTAAAACATGCACACATTTCACTTTACTTCTTTATTTTTAAAATCAACTACCTATTTAGTTTTGAAGGTTACCCTTTGTTTCTTTTTTTAAATCAAATAAAAAGAGAGTGCCTTTAATTTTGAGTAAAAGGTTTATAATTTAAACTGTCATATTTTTAACTCTTAATTACTTTTTAAATTTTCTAAGTTAATTTTCATTCTCCCCCTCTTTCAATCAATCTTTAAACTTTTAGTTTTAATTTTTCTAAAGCAAATCCTCTCTCCTTCTAACTAATTAATAGTACTTTTATTGATAAGAACTATTTAGATTTTTATAAATTTATTTATTTCAAATGAACTATTTTTTCTTTGTTTATAATTCAATTATTTATGGACAACTTATTGATTTCATTATCCATTATCAATTTTAAACTTTTGTGTTATTTATGAGAATTCTATTTTAATAATTTTTACATAAAAATTTCACCTTGGAACATTTTTTCATAAGCAGAACAATATATATATATATATGAAAAACAAAAAACACAAGTTAAAAACTTGCATACGCTTGTATTTATGACTATAGATGGCATTATACCAAAAACACCTTCAAGCATTTGTTTACATAAATGTCAGAGCGAGTATTTCACTATCTCTAACTTAATTTCCACCTTTATATCATGATTTCAAGCTAATTGCTATCATCAGTGAAGGACAGGATTAAGAAACTAGATCAGAGTTTGTGTTTTAGATCTAGTTTCTTAATCCTGTCCTTCACTGACGATAGCAAATAGCTTGAAATCATGATATGAAGGTGGAAATTAAGTTAGAGATAGTGAAATACTCACTCTGACGTTTATGTAAACAAACGCTTGAAGGTGTTTTTGGTATAACACCATCTATAGTCATATATATATATATATATATATATAATGAACATGAAAATTGCTTTTAATAAACATTTCAGAATATCCCTATCCTCAGACCAGTTACTAGATCTTGTGTTTGTCAGTGAAGTGCTAGATTATTCAGGCATTAGATTTAAAATACCAGATCAAGTATAGTACTTTATCTAATATTTAACTATTAAGCAAGAAATCTGCAATTTTCAGACATCCATATGTCTTCAAATCCAGCTATCCACCTTATATAGCCATATAAAACTGAAATATGTTCAGATACACCATATGTTAATAGTGTTAACAATAAAAAAATGCCATAGCCTTAAGAACAATAACAATAATTGCAAGGAAATTGAGTCATATATTACATGATTTAAATTTCTGGGCTTGACCTGCTTTTTTAAATCTAATGCTTGAATATCCTAATGTCTCACTGATATAAGCCAGTGAAAGAAACTGGTCTGAGGATAGGGATATTCTGAAAAGCATGTTAAGTGCTATTGAGATGCTCACTATTTAATATTTGTAATACTAGTATTGTTATTGCTCTTGAAAATTTGGTGACTTTATATTGCTAAAGCTATTAATATATGGTGTATCTGAACATAGAACTGTGACATATGGAAATTTAAGTTAGAGTTGAAGACATATGGATAAGGAAATTTTCAAATTTTCTGCTTAATAGTTAATATTAAATAAAGTGTTTGATATAGTATTTTAAATATAATGCTGGAATATTCTAGTGCCTCACTGATGAAAGCTAAAACTAAAAACAGGTCTGAAGCTAAGGACATTTTAAAAAGCTTGTTAAGAAGATTTGGCATGCTCATTATTTATTAAATTACATCATGTTACATATGACTTGACTTCCTTGCAAAATATATATATACACCTAGGTCTCTTTTTATACAGATTACTGTCTTGCAATTTTGAAGTTATGTGATTAATGTTTTTTCTTAATATTTTTCATATTTCACTATATTTATTAGATATCAAGAAAATTAAATTATTAATAACTTATTTTCACTTGAAATACTTTTTTTAAAAAATATAACATTATATTTTTAATGGTAATATATAATCTTTTTGTTTTGATTGTGATCCTCATTTTTTAAATATAGAAACAAAATGTGAACATTTAAAATTTATTTCAATAGTAAAAATTAGTTGGCAAAAGAAAACCATTAACACAACATAAGAATGAAATTGTCACTAGTTGTGTAAATGGGATGGAGCAGAATATGGTAAAAATTAGAGTGGGGAATAAAAAATAAAGTGGCTAACAAGTTGTTCTGGGCATAATTGCTGAGAAATTCTTGACTTCATTCAAAAAGAAACTAAATCACATCACATCAATGAATCTAATTTTTTAACCAGTTTACAAATGATTCACATATTCGATAATAGTGACAATGATTAAAATACGAATGAAAAAATGTCAAATTAAATACTGTAGTTAATAAAAAAAAGTAAAAAAAAGTTTGTCTTGTACTATTTTTTTCAAATAATTGATATTTTTTATTAGTCATACTTTATTTCCTTATTTTTTTTAATGTGAATTTCAAAGTATTTTTCTTTATTGCTTTGCTTTTATGCAAATTTTGGAAATTTAAGACTCTATCCCCCATCAAGTTTTTGCTGTAAACAATTGTATCAGTATATGCCACACCTGCCTTAGGTTTCTAAAAAGAAAAGCCAATTGTAAAATAATCTAGCTAATTGATTCTAAATTATTTTGGAGACCTCGCTAATTAAAAATATGTTTACAGCAGGGATTTTACACATAAATTATAAAATCAGAACAAAATTCCTGACTAATTAAAAATAAAATCTAATATCGGATTAAACTGATTAAAATTCGATTTAATTAAAAGTTGATAATCAGAGAAAGGTTATAACACCTAAAAGGAATGTCAGCATGTTTAAAGTCAACCACTAATTTCATAAGCAAATTAAAAATTTTGTAATCTTGATGGAGATGAAATTCCAAGGTGTGTAGGCTGATAAGGCGATCATTTAAAAAGGCCATGTAAAGTGGAGGAGCCATCTTAGATCTTTACTTTTTGAAACCTTGACAGCTTGAATGCTACATCTGTGAAGTTTTGCCCTCTTTGATCATCGTTAAGCTTTGGAATCCAGCGTGTATCCTGAACCAAAAGCAACCGTGAACATTTTGACATCCAGTTAAGACAATAATTTTTATATCTGTGCGAGAGAAAATGTCGGGCTAAAACAGGCAGCCTTGGCTAAGCTCCAGAGTGAAGGCGACGGGCCTTTACTTCCATCCAAAAACCACCATCACCAGTATGCCGCCATAACAGCTCCGCTCTAACCGTGGGAAGAAGATGATGCCGCAAGCCGCCACAAAGACTCCCGTAACTCCAGCTCAAGTACTACAAGATGACCGGTAACCTCACCATTTCTAACTGCAGTTCAATATATTAATTTTCCTTTAAGTCTAGACTTATAAAATGTATTTTAATTCTAAAATCTTGAATTCAAGTAAATGGCTAAATGTAAAATTTTGTTCTTAAATTTAATTATATAATTCTGACCTACTTTCTAATGTTTCCTAACTAAATGATTTTAATAATTTTATTTTCAATTTTCTCACTGCAGTTGTGACTATGGTTTCTTTATTTTTTTATTTTAAAATATAAATTATATGCTAATGCCTCGAAACAGCGAGCATTTAATATTAATAATAAAGAGAAGAGAGAATGACCCCTCTTCATTTAATAATTATTTATCGTAGCTTAATGCACGCTGTTTCGAAACCCTCTTAAATAACTGTTAAGAATTGGCTATGTGCGGATTATTATTTTGACCTTGATTATTTAATTATTTGTTGGCAATTTTAAAATGGGAATCTTGTTGTAACCCAAAGTAAATTTCAATTTAATTTTCACTAAGCAATATCCAAGCCTTGAATAAGTATATTTGTTATTTATTTCATTTTGTAAAAGCCCTCCAAATATACTTTTTTTCCCCTTTTTTGTTTTTATTAATTAATCGCGTAATCAAATGTGTTATTTGAGATTGAAACTAGAAAGCAAAGAATATTTAAAAGTATGCCCACGTATAGCATATGCAAATTTTGGAAATTTAAGACTCTATCCCCCATTTTTCAAGGTAAGTTAAGTCTACTTTTGTGCAATTTTTTTTAATATGGGTTTACTGTAGAACCTATCTACCACATAAAATGAGACCAATGTATATATATATATAATATGATCCCTAGATAGAGCATTACCAATAGCTCCATCTAGTGATCATAAAATGCAAGCTGAAAGCAGGTTACAAAATTTATAACTTGTTTTGATTATCATATATATATATATATTGAGATGGTATTTTCTGCCAGCTCATATATATATATGAAAAACAAAAAACAAGTTAAAAAACTTGCTAATGCTTGTATTTATGTTAACAGATGGCGTTCTCCCAAAAACACTGTCAAGAGTATGTTTCCATAAACATCAGAGTATGCATTCACTATCTCTAACTTTAATTCCACTTTTAGATCATGATTTCAAGCTATTTGCTATCATCAGTGAAAGACAGGAATTTTAGAAAGTAGATCTAAACACAAACTCTGAGCGTTTATGAAACAGTTTCTATTCAGCTTGCATGCATGAATCTTTTAGACATGTAATGTCTTCAAACTCAGCATAGCAAACCAGATAGCTATATGGGTCTGATCTCAGCTCAGCATCACCACATAGTAGAAGCCTCTGCAATATATATATATATATATATATATATATATATATATATATATATATATATATATATATATATATATATATATATATATATATATATATATATATCATTGCTAGAAAGACCTCAAAGGTACATCCTGTCTTTCATTGATGATAGCAAATAGCTTGAAATCATGATCTGAAAGTGGAATTAAAGTTAGAGATAGTGAATGCATACGCTGACGTTTTTGGAAACATACACTTGACAGTGTTTTTGGTAGAAGGCTATCTGTTGACATAAATACAAGTGTTAGCAAGTTTTTTAACTTGTTTTTTGTTTTTCATAAATGTACCATTGAGGTCTTCCTAGCAATGATATATATATATATATATATATATATATATTGCAGAGGCTTCTACTATGTGGTGATGCTGAACTGAGATCAGACCCATATAGCTATCTGGTTTGCTATGCTGAGTTAGAAGACATTATGTGTCTAAAACATTCATGCTTGCAAGCTGAATAGAAACTGTTTCATAAACATTCAGAGTTTGTGTTTAGAACTGGTTTCTAAAATTCCTGTCTTTCACTGATGATAGCAAATAGCTTGAAATCAGAATCTGAAAGTGGAATTAAAGTTAGAGATAGTGAATGCATACTCTGACGTTTATGGAAACATACGCTTGATGGTGTTTTTGGTAGAAGACCATCTGTTGACATATATATATATATATATATATATGCGCGCGTGTGTGTGTAACACATTGGTAGTCAAGAAGTCAGCACAGTTGACTTACAAGCAGTTGTCCTGGGTTTAACGGGTTCACTTCCCATCTGATGCTATGACACATGAAAATATATATATATAATTTCAAGTTAATTGATTAGTTGAGAGGTAGAAATTTACAAAAAAATATATTGTGTATTATCTTATAATTAAATCAATTAAGACTTTTTTAACATCATGAAGAAATCAAAATATCAAGTTTGATGTTTTTTTTTTTTTTTAAAATTTATTTAAGGTGATTATAATTCAAGAGAAACTAGTCATTTTGAGTTATAAGTTTTTTTATTAAAAATTTTTTTTAATGAAATTCTTGGAAGAAGGTGGATTTGGGAAAAAACTAGAAAGGTTCACAATGAAACTGTATTGTTGATACCAAGGTAAATACTGACTTGCAATTAAAAGTAATGTAATTGTCTATTTATTGTCTATTTTGCTAAGTCATCAAGAACACAATTTTTTAATTAATAATTCTGAAAGAAAAAAAGGGCACGAATTAAAATGACAAAATTTGGCTAAAAATAAACCAAAATGGTGTGTATTTCGTTTCTAAAATAAATTAATTAAAAGTTCCTAGAGAGTGGTAAAGAATTAAAAAAATGTTTAATTTATGGAGTGTTTATTTATTTATTATGAGATTATTAAAAAATTTTATTAAAAGTTTTAATGCATATCACTATGAACATGTTATCCAGCTAGAGAGAATCAAGGATTTTTCTACTGAAGCAAACAATCTTCCAAGTCACCCTTGGAATATGCCAAGAAAATCCATCTATCAAAATGTCCCAATCCATTCAGCTACATGAGGGTGTATTCTAATGCCAGAGGAATTGTGCAAGAAGCTATGGAAAAATGTCAACCCATCGACTTTACTGTTATGGTTAAAATTAACAGCAGATTTAACATGTGGGTAATATAAACTGTTTCTAATGTAAACTTTTCTCCTGCAGTTAGTGAAATATGAACATAGACTCAGACAGTTGTGTTTTATGTATATTATTAATGTATATTTGTAAAAGTTTCAACAATAGAGTAAGGGGTTATTTGAATAATTTATTCATTATTTTTGTCATAATTTGGATGAGGAAACTAGATTTCTGTATTGTTTTCATCTTTATTTATATATTTTTCGTTTTTGGCATACATGTGCACCTGTAGATTTCAGTTTTTTTTCAAATGTGAACAGCTTGATTATGGAGAGATAAAATGGAAGCTAAAATCAGTTTAAATTATGGTCATAAAAAGACAAGACACTTATGCCAGAATAAGTGGAACCGATGGCCATAAACAAACCCAAGTTACTGATACCATCAATTATTGATAAGGATTAATTACTTAACCTTAGAGAGTAAAGTGAAAACATCTCACTCTTTTATATAATATACCTAGACATTTACTGCTATGTTTTCAACAATAAAGTTGAACCTTTATTGGTTGTAAATTAGTGATGGTCAATTTCTTTAGGAAAGATTGTGATAAAGTTAAATAATACAATTGGTAAGTGATTGGGTTAATTTTTACGGCATTTTCATTTTGAAAAGATCCAGACAGTTGAGATTTCAATCAGTGTGGATTGGGAAAAATAGTAGAAAAAAGTATAATAAAGATTATTGGAGTCAAACTTGCATGTGTCTTTTGTTAATTTAATGCAGAAATATAGTATTAACATCAATTGCATCCTATGGAGAAAAAATATGTCAAAATTATTAGTGTCCATGAAGAATTATACTATAAATTATTGTGTGGCCATTTACATATATAAATAAACAATATGATTGTAGTATACTCATCTCGGTCTAGTGCTTGACTATCCATATAATGATGCCCTCATACAGGCTACCATTATATGTTTAATCTTGTTAATTTTACAGCTCTAATAATGTTTTGTATCACCATAATAAATATATTCATGCTCATCAGCATCTGTCTAAAACTTCATCCATTGTTCCAGCGTTTCTACCCACATTTTCATATTGATTTATCAAATTACCTAATTTATTAACCACTAACTTTTTAAAAAAAATACTAGAAACACAGTATCCTCAATTATTCTGTGTTTGGCATCAGTTCACTTCATATTGATTTTTTTAGCATGCTTCTGTAGTTTTAAAAACTTTTATTATCTAACAGAATGTACTTATTGATCACTTATTGATCACTTCTTATCTCAAGAATAATGTGTATATATCATTCTCAGTTCAGACAACATTTTATTAACTAATTTTGTATGTGATATGATTAAATTGCACTGGAAACATCACCACATTAAAGAGAAATCTGGAAGTTCTTATAATTTTTCAAAATATATCTGTGTATCTAAATAAGATATGACAAGAGAACACAAATTTCATAAAAAGTGTAGTAAACTTATTAAGTTCTTACTTTTTACTTTGAGTATTTTAATTTCCAAAATCCAAAATATACAATTATAAATGTCCATGGTCTAACTAAAAGTACTGATCTCTTTAGCATACAGCATAATCAATGACCAGCCATGGACCAGTAATGCTGGCTGTATACATGTACTTAAATCTATAGTAACATAGCAAAATTAAAATATCATAACTGATGCCATATGAATAAATAGCTTTATTAAATTAAAAGTAAGCCTTTGACTGAATAGCTCAGTTGGTAGAGGGTTTGCCTTAACTTCGATAATCAAGAATCCAAAGGTGCGAGTTCATCTTCTAAGAGAATACATTATTTCTTATTTTTTTATCAATATCACTATTGCTTTTGTTAAAATACACTTCATAACGAACTAGTATTGATTATGCCATTCGAATATTAAACACATGGATAACTTTCTTAGACATTATTCTTATACACAGATATTCACACATGTATTTTATAAATGATTTAATATCTAAGGCTATCCAACTATAGGTATATGTTTATATTTATAAAGCAAATTTAATTGAAATTCTGATTAACTTTAAATTGCAGTTGTTTCTAAACTAGAACAAAACTAAGTTTAATAGAAATAAGGTTAAATTTAATTTATATTTAAAATGCTTATTAAATATGAAGAATTATTAAATTACATTACTTTTTTTAAAATACATGTATAAATTTCTTCTCTCTCTCTCTCTCTCTCTCTCTCTCTCTCTCTCTCTCTCTCTCTCTCTCTCTCTCTCTCTCTCTCTCTCTCTATCTATCTATCTCTTTTTGAAAACACATGCCAACAGCTAAATCAGCTTATAATTTCAACAACCACTTCTCTTTAAAAATGTATATTTATTAACTTTTTCTAATCTATTAGAATTTATACAACAAATAAAATAATAGATTTAAAGATGTAATTCCTAAAGTTCAAACCAAAGCTATTATTGAACTTATAATATATATATATATATATATATATGATCACAGATGGAGCTCTACCAATAGCCCACTCAAGCTTGTTTACAAAAAATGCTGAGAGAGAATCAAAAATTCAATATCTCTTTCAAATTGTCCCCAACTTTTAAACCATGGTTTCAATGTAATTGGCTTTCTAGTCCTCCTACCCTTTACTGATGAAAGCCAATTATCTTGAAACCATGGTTTAAAAGTTGGGGACAATTTGAAAGAGATATTGAATTTTGTATTCTCTATCAGCATTTTTTGTAAACAAGCTTGAGTGGGCTATTGGTAGAGCTCCATCTGTGACCATAAAATGCAAGCTATAGGCAGGTTAAAAAAAATTAACTTGTTTTTGTTTATATATATATAGTTTATAAATAAAATGAATAATAAAATTTATAAATGACATAATTATATATATATATATATATATATATAATTATGTCATTTATATATTCCGATATATATATATATATCTATATATATGACTCATTTCAAACACATAGATATATTATTTATCTAAAGAAAAAAAGATTTTTCTTTTGGATATATAGATTTATGTGTGTATTTATTATTATATAGTCTATATAAATAGTTAATGAATAAGCAGTTGTAAAGAGAGAGGGTAATAATATTTAATATTGATTTATTATATTTTCTTATTAAATAAGGTGTTAAATTATTTAACGTTAATTTTTTTAAAATAAAGCAGATCAGAAAGAAAGGGTAAAATAAGGTGATCAGATTAATAGATTAGGAGATTTAAAAAAATGTACACCTGCAAAAGAGTGTGAAAGAATGAAAATGTTTGTATAAAAACAAAAATGCTTTTACACCTATTTCTAATGACTATAGATTGCCAGCTTTATTGTTTGTGTTATCTGTGTCTAAGATTATTTTTATAAAAAGGGGTACTTTGATGTAATAAAACGTGATTATTAATTTTCTTGTAAAATTGCTACAGACCATCAAACTTGTGATCTTTGATCTTTTATCTCGAGATAAAGATTTCCAGATAGTTCTTTTCTTTGATTAAAATTCGCAATAAAAACGAATGAATCAATATTTAGTGGTCAGTCAGTTTTTTCTTATTATTAAACAGATATGTAGCGATCAGTCAGTTTTTTTTAATATGATGAGAGAAGAGATGTAAGCTGTGATTTTTTTTCAAAAGAGAGTGAGTGATTTTTTTTTTAAAGTTGAGGAAGAAAAAAAAAGACTCTTGTTTTAAAGTCAGTATAGACGAAGATGTACATATATATAAGTAATTCCCAGCAAGATTAACATAAAGAAGGAAAGATGGAACAAAATTGAATTTATTGGAAGAAGTTATTAACAGTTTTATGAAATGATGTTAATATATTTTGCTGTGTATAATACGATGAATTTGCATTGCTAAAACCATTTTTTCTGCTTCCTGATTAATACAGAATGGGTTAAATCACTGGTCTACTGTGGACCCATATACCGGTCCATAATAACCAAAAGAATGGACAAATTTAAAACCAGCCAAAAATGTCATCTCATTATTATCTTTGACAAGAGCCAAGAAGATAGGAAAGATGAATAAAAGCCATATATATAGCCAAATTTGATGAAGCTATGAATCAAATTTTTTGTTAAAGTTTTCCTCAGTCAGCTAAAGTGTCTACAATGATTTTTTTTAATGGAAGAGACAAGCACATCAACCAGTTCATACTTATCTAAAAGTAATTGTAATAACTCTTTTTGAAATGGTAGAAGCAAGCCAGTCAGCAAATTCAGCATTATCAAAAGAATCACAATAAATAATTTTAAAATTGAAGAAATAAGCAAGTCAATTAATTCATGTTTATCTTAAAAGTATCTGCAAGAACTTTTTTTTTAAATGGAGCAAAGACAAGCAGTCTGAAAATTCGAACTTGGGACATTTATAGGAAGAGAAAGTAATCGGGTAATTATGAACTTTCTTTAACAGATATTTTATTATTGCTTATTAAAAATAAACCTTAATTTATTGGTCAAAGCATTATTTTTTTTCTTTTGATACAGAAACATTAAAGGCTTGTTTATCGATAGTTATTCTCAATATCACATAACATAACACAAACACAGTTTAAATCTTTAAACTTAAATTTTCATTATTTTTTATTAATTTTTTATATTATATATTGTAATATTGAAATGTTTTTTTTTATTGTTCTTCATTTGTTATGATAATGAGCAACCTATAAATATATGCATTTATAATGTTTTTTTTTTTATTTATCTTGTTGCATATTAAAATTGATATAATGTATTTTATTTTCTTTTGCTGAAGGTTGCAAGAATATTTTTATCTATGTGATTTAGGTATTAATCTCTAATATAAGGAACACATTTTAAAAATATATGTTGACATATCACAGGGTGTGTGCATGTGTAACTGCTTATACAAACATGTCAAAAGAATAGGTTATACATAATTAGTTTAAATATGAGAAATTATAAAGCAAGGCTTACATATAAATGGAAGTGAATAAAACAAAGGTTACATATGATTATTTTTATGATATAATAAGTTAGGAAAGTCTTAAGTAAGCATTCCATGAAATATATATTTTTAATGTCATTCTAAATCAGCTTATTTTAAAATATCCAAAATGACAAACTTGTAAATTAAATTTATTTGGTTGCGCTTATATAAATTTTTGTATTAGTTTTGGTATTGAATTAATGTAATAATAAGCCATTTATCTAATTAGTAAATTTGATTTTAAAGAATGAAAGAGTAATAGTATTAATAAAAATATAATTATATATCTTAATTACTTTTGAGTTGTTATTAAAATATTGTTGTGTTTTTCTTGTCTTAATTCTATCATTTTAATTCATCATCATCATCACTTACAGATATTAAGAATCATGATTCGTAAATATTGAGCAAGCATTTGCAAATATTAAGAAAGCGCTCACAAAATGTTAAGTAAACTAGAATGTTGATTTACCTTTAAGTATTTAGGGATTATGCTTGGTAATAACCAAGATTAATAAATATAGTTCAACAATAGAAAGCTAAAATTATGTTGTGCTCATGAGTTTTGATCATCTTCATCATTAATAAATTATAATCATTAAATCTAATGTTTGACATAATTAATATATTTAGTAAATAAGGATTTGTAGAAAGTTGAATATCATGCATAGAGATTCATGATGATCAGTCATCATCACTAGTATTATTAAATCCTAGTTTTAACAATAAAAATATTTTAGTAAATAAACATAAACTTATATAAATGCTAGTGAATGTAATAATTAAATCCCAGTTTGACATGGGATGATTTTAAAAAGTGCTTATGCATTTATAAAGATAAATTTATTGTTGTGAGTTTATTAATAAGCTATGGCTGGTATCATCACCACTATTATTATCATTATTAATATGATATTATTATCATCATTATTATTATCATCATCATTATTACCATTATATTGTGATAAATATTCTAGTTAAATGGCCATCAATATCAATAATGGTCTTCACGATGTTCGTTTAGAAGCCATTAATAGGATTATACTTGTCTGTTCATCAATATACATAAAATGAGCTAGCAATGACTATAAGAGTCTTTGATCTATATAAATTTTGGTGATATGGGGATCTTATGATTTTATTGACATGAGTAAAATATAAGAATGTCTTTTTTTTTCATTAGTCATCCAAGTCATGTGTGATAAAAATGTACCGAAGGAGTTTGAACCACTCTAAACAGATATTTATCTAGATTTAAAAACCATCTAGTGGCACTCACGGGAAAACACATGTACTCAGCTAAACTGAATAAAAAGTGATCCCATCCCTTTTCCAACTTATTAACTTTGTGTAATTTTTTTATAAGTTGTCATGAATAGCACCAGTGTGTGTGTGATCATAAATGGTCTTATATATTTGAAAAGAAGAATAGGAAGGATTCTTTGTTAAAATAACCTAGTATTGGAGATAAGCGAAATGCACTCCAGGGATCTCACAGTGGGTAATTTTATTCAGATGCTAGATTTAATATTATTTTTATTTGATGACAATGGCCAGTATGTTTTATTGTTCAAATGACTTCCCCAATATTTAAATATGTTAAATCTTTAATGATGACACTTTTAATTTTCATTTGGTTATTTTATATGAAAAAATGAGATAATTTAATGTTTGAGATAGTTGCAATAGGGCTATAATGTTATATTTAATTAATTAGAAATAGACACCAAAATAGAGCATGATATGCATATATTCTTATTTATATGTTAGCGTCATCCTTATTTAAGTATAAATTGTATTTTAGCTAACCCAGTGAATTCATTTCTCATTTAATTTACACAGTTACAAATGATGATTCGCTGAGCATATCATATATCCTGTTTAGTGTTTAGTTATTGAATTATAGCAACTATAATTTTATCATTTACCAACATATATATTATAATCAGTTATAAAGTAACAGCCTTTTATCAAACTTTTTGTCAGTTCTTCTTTATTTATTCATACAGTTACAAATGACAGATTATAAACATATCTTATTATAATAATTAATAATTTCTATCTATAATTGCTTCTATCTATATATATATATATATATATATATATATATATATATATATATATATATATATATATATATATATATATATATATATATATGAACAAAGATGTAATCTTTTAAAATAATATATTACGTTTTTTTTTCCTTTGAAATTTTTAAAACAGATATTTAAAAAAAACTAATTACCTACTTAATCTTTGCTCAATATATAAATTAGTATCCACACATGTCATAAAAAAAAAGCTCTTTCTTAAATTATACTTAAAATATATGTATAGTGACTATTTTTTTTTCCTTAGAAAATAAAGAAAATAGTACTCACTATTTAATTTTAAATCATATACATCAGCAATCAATAATTTGTAATGTTTCCATCCAAAAATTCAAATTCAACCTTTTCCTTTTCTTCTTTTCCAATTGTTGATGTGAGAAAGAACATTTTTAGGAACACTTACTTATATCTCCAAAGAGTAGATATTTGCAATCTTTAGTTGTTTAAGTAAATACACATTCTTAAAATAAGCAAATTTTTATAAGATGAAAAAAATCCCTCTTGTTTTCAATTTCAGCCATGATTTTATTATTATTATTATTATTATTATTATTATTATTATTATTATTATTATTATTATTATTATTATTATTATTATTATTATTATTATTATTATTATTATTATTATTATTATTATTATTATTATTATTATTATTATTATTATTATTATTATTATTATTATTATTATTATTATTATTATTATTATTATTATTATTATTATTATTATTATTATTATTATTATTATTATTACATGATCACCATCTCTATACTAGCACATCATTGTTGTAAACAAAGGCAAAACTCTCCATACAATAGTGCCACCCTGTGCCAAACAGAGTAATCAGTGGATGCCAGAAGGCATGTGCATAAAATCCCTATCTAGTGCTGAATAGAGTTCAGACCCATATGACTATATAAGCTATTGAACTTAGATTGAAAATATTATTGTGTTTTCAATTTCATTATCATAGTTTTGTAGTAGAATAGAGTTAAAAGGTGGCTGCTGGAGGGTTGCATTAGATATTAAGATCTAGGTGCAGTGCTCTCAGATTCAAGACTCCTCACTGATGATGGCCACAGGCCAGAAACTAGTCTGGGGATATTGGATGATTAGGCACTAGATAGGGATTTTATGCATAAGCCTTCTGCCATCCATTAATTACTCTGTTTGGCACAGGGTGGCACTACTGTATGGAGAGTTTTGCCTTTGTTTATTATTATTATTATTATTATTATTATTATTATTATTATTATTATTATTATTATTATTATTGTTGTTGTTATTATTATTATTATTAGTAGTAGTAGTACTATTACTACTGCTATTATTATTATTATTATTATTATTATTATTATTATTATTATTATTATTATTATTATTATTATTATTATTATTATTATTATTATTATTATTATTATTATGATAAATTCTGATTTGATTTCTCAGGAAAAAGATTTTGCTTCACTTAAATTATTTCATTTAAATATACGTAGCATTAGATGTCATTTTGATGAACTTGTAGTTTATTTAAATAATTTTCCTTTATTTCATTTTGATATAATTATTTTAACGGAAACTTGGATTTCTTTACAAGAACAAAATTTATATAGTTTGAATGGCTATACGAGTATACTTTCTCCTCGTATGCATTTACGATCTGGTGGTGTTATGGTTTTTATAAAAACCGGTTTAGACTTTTCTTTCAATATTCCAACATTTAATACTGCAGAATGTATTTTATTAACTTTGAGACTCCCTAAATGTGTGCTTTCTATTTTGGCTATATATAGATCATGTACAAGTAAAGTTTTGGATTTTGTTACTGAACTTGATTCTTTGTTATTAGATTTGGGTTCAGAATCTGCTGTTTTAATGGGTGATCTAAATATTGATTTGTTAAATAATGCTTGTAAGTCTACTATAGATTATTTAAATTTACTTTATAGCTATGGATTTAGTCAAACGCTTTTTCACCTACGCGTATTACTCCTATATCTCAATCTCTTTTAGATCATATTTTTGTTAGATTAAGCCGCAGTTTATTTTCTGATTCGTCTCTTTCTAAATTATTTCTTACAGATCATTTTGCTACTGAATTAAAAATATTGAATTGTATGGATAATATTAATGTTTGTGCATATGTTGAGAAATTATCTTTTTCTAAATTGAATTATTTATTATCTGTTCAGAATTGGGATGAGATTTTTATGATAGATAATGTAAATGATGCATTTTTGGGGTTCCAAGCTATTTGTTTAGATTTAATTGCTAAAGCAAAGTTTCATTTAAAATTGACAAGTAAGAATAGAAGAAGATCTCTTTGGGTGACAGATGCGCTGGTATGTAAAATTAATCAGAGAAATGTGTTAAAAGCTTTGGATGGCTCATCAGATGTTTTAAAAAAACTTAATGTTGAAATTAAGTCTGATATTAGAAAGTTGAAGTTTAGATATTATCAAGAATTTCTTAGTGATAAAAATGTTTCTTTGAAATGGAGAACAATAAATTCTTTGATTAAAAAATCTTCTCCTGATCGTATTAAATGTATTAAATATAATGAAAGTTTAATTGAGTTACAGAATAATGAAAAATATTTAACCGATCGGTTTAATGAGTATTTTGTAAATTTATCGATGCGTGATGTGCCTGAGCAGATTTTGTCTTCTTATTCAAGTTTGAATTCTTTTTTATATTCTGATGTTTCTGAATCTCAGTTGTCTGTAGCAATTGATAGTTTAAAAAATGTCACTTCTTTTGGACTAGATGGTATAACACCTAAGATGCTTAAAGAAAATAAGGTTGCATTTTTGCCTGTTTTAGTTCATTTATTTAATTTATCTTTGCAGTCTGGATCATTTCCAGAATGTCTGAAAGTTAATGTTATTACTCCTGTTTATAAAAAGGGTGATTCTACTCTTATGGTCAATTATAGGCCAATTGCTATTATTTCTGTTTTTTCTAAATTATTGGAAATGATTGTTAGGGATCAAATGTTGTCATTTATGTTTAAAAATAAAATTTTATCTGACTATCAATATGGTTTTCTTCCTGGCAGAAGTACATTAGATGCTTTAAAACATCATGTTCAGTATTTAACATCTTCATTGGATCAGGAACTTAAAACATTGGCTATTTATCTTGATTTATCTAAAGCATTTGATTCTGTTAATCATAATATTTTGATTAAGCGTTGCTACTTGTATGGTTTTCGTGGATCTATTGGTAGTTGGTTGGAGAGTTATTTAAATGATAGGAAACAGTTTACTAATATTTATGGTACTATCAGTGATGTTGTCTTGATTAATTCTGGAGTTCCGCAAGGTTCAGTACTTGGTCCTCTATTGTTTTTAATTTATATTAATGATTTATTTTCATTGAAGTTACATTCTAAGATTTTTGGTTTTGCTGATGATATTGCTTTATCTTGCAATGCTGTTTCTTATAATCTTCTTGAAAAATTAGTGAATGAGGATTTGGACTCAATTGGTAAATGGTTGGCATATAATTCATTGTTGGTCAATTTAGATAAAACAAAAGCTATTCTTTTTTCTTACAAGCGTACTTTTTTTTCTCTTAAGATTAAAATTTGCTGTAAGTATATTTTGCATTATAATAGTATATGTACTTGTGAGAATATTCCTTTGGTAGATAATTATTGTTATTTGGGAATATATATTGACTCCAGATTGTCCTGGACAAATCACATTACCTATCTTTGTCAACGGTTACGTAATTTAAACTATATGTTTTATTATTTAGTTAAATTTCTTCCTAGGTCTGCTCTCATTTTTATTTACATTGCCTGTTATCAGAGTATTTTATCTTACAATATCATTATTTGGGGTAATGCTTCTCCACATATTTTATCTTCTTGGCATGTTTTGCAAAATTATACTTTGCGCATTATTTTTGGTAGATCTCGTTCCTCTTCTGTTCGAGATATTTATATTGCATTTGGTTTATTTGATGTAAATCACTTATATCAATATAGAGTTATTTTTGATATTTTTTGTGCTAAACCTTTTCTGAATTCTAGAGTTTATGTTCTAAATACTCATCTTTCTAATAAATTTCAATTACCTTTACCAAAATTTTTTAAGGAATCTAGTAGAAGACAATATGTTTATTCTGGGTCAAAGTTGTTTAATAAATTTGTATATGAATGTTCAATTGATCTGAATAATATTTCTTATATATCATTCAAAAAATATTTGTGTCAATGGTTGTGTAGTATGTATTAATTTTGGCATTTATTTTATTTATTTAATTAATTTTATTTATTTCCTAAACTGTTCTTTTGAGTTTTTGATTGTATTTTTATTTAATTTATTTTTACATGTAAATTCCACACACAAGATTTTTCTTGTTTGGAGTTTTTAAATATTTTTGATGTACTTTGTTTTATTTCATAGAATAAATTGAAATTGAAATTGAAAATTGAAATTATTATTATTATTATTATTATTATTATTATTACTACAACAACCGCTACTGCTATTATTATTACTACTGCTACTACTACTGCTACTACTACTACTACTACAACTACTACTACCACTACTACCTCTACTACCACTATTACTACTACTACTACTACTACGATGACTATGATGACTATGATAACTACGACTACTACTACTACTACTACTAGTTTTAAATCAGCTTTATTAAGTAAAAATGTTGTTATACATAGGGAAAAAATAGATAACTAACATTATTTCATCAGTTACATTGCATTTTACAGTGAAATAACAAGTATTGAAGTGGAAACAGGTCAGTTAATAGGCAGGTTTTATGACAATAAAAAAACAGCAAAAAAAAGTAAAAAATAAATAAATTAATAAATAATGTTCTTCTTCGGGTAATGTTTTTTTCTTTATGTAATTGTGGGATTGTGATTAGCTTGTTGGCATCTGAATTGATTGCCAAGTGTCTGTGAATAGTCCAAAAGGGGCAAGTATTTGGTCCCTCTTCTTTATTGCTTGTAGTTTATTTAGGTAAATTGTTCTGTATTTGCAAGAAGTGGGGTTCAATACAAAATGACAGTGCACAAACCAGAGATTAAAAAAAAGCTACATGTGTATTCTGACTGAGGTAAAATTATCTGTATATATTGCATTAATTAATACCAATAGTATGGTATCATTACTCCCAATGAGTGTTGCAATTAGTTCTCTATAAATATTAATAGCATGACAGTCAGTGATAATATGGTTAATGGTTTCCTTATCTCTATGACAAATCACTCATATTGGATTGAGGTTGGCATTTTTCATTCTTGTTGTCAGAAAATAATTTGTAGATAAGGCATCAAGATTAATCTTTACTAAGAAGTCAAGATATTTTGGTTCTAGGTGCCAATATTTGAATTTTTGTATAAGTGTCTTATTTGATATTGAAAGATTACTGCTATGGCAATGAGTGGTTAGAGTTTGCATTTATAATTTGATATGCATCCCTGCATTTTAATTTATTTGCTGTTTGATCATTCTGCTTATTGTACATATTTATTAAAACCAAAAGGTTATGTATGAATTTGTTACTAGTGGGTGGAGGTGTATCTGTTGGAACTATTGGAATGAAAACTTCACCAAACTCAAAGTTGCTGATAATTTTTTGAATAGTGTTATATGCCTTTTGAAAAAAAAAAGTAGTAATGCTATGTAGTGATAGATCATTATCTTTGGAATGGTTTTGTAACTTGTTGATACTAATGGATACAGTTTTTTTGTTCCAAATTAACTGTGTGCACAATGAATTGATCTTGCAAATAAATGAGTTAGTGAATTTAATAATTGGGGCACAATAATTAATTTTAGAAAAAATTAACATATTGATCAAAGTAATTTTACTATGAATTGAAACATATGCTTTAGTTAAAGAATTGATTAATTTATTGATTCAATTTATTTTGTATTAAAATTCCTACTTGATTTGTAGAAAGATGGAAAGGTATTCCAAGAAAAGGGTGGGGGGGTGAGAGTTTATTGTCTTAATTGG